>JAGFNQ010005198.1:1153898-1519060 GCA_024364735.1 Boesenbergia rotunda | reverse complement strand
GTTAAGGCGACGCGTTACCTTTTTCCTACTTAACTTACGCATATTATTGCATATGAATCTAATGCATTGCAGCTGAAATAAAACATAACTATAACACATGCAACAAGGTATAAAGGTCATATAGTATCTAGTAGCATCCAAGCCTTAAATAAACTTCAAAAGAGCTAACAATTATCAAGTATAAGGTTGTAAAACATGTTTTCTTATAAAGATAAGTGCTAAGTCTATAATGGCACTAAAATGGATCGATCAGCCAAGTCACCACCACACACACGAGCCCTTCCTGCAGCTTCCCTTTCCTTTAGTAATTTCTATGATGATCTGCAACATAAGCAATCAACTATAAGTACAAAACTTAGTAAGCTCTTTCCTACTCACTAAATCCTCATGTCGCGTATATTTGAAAGACATATAACATTCATGTATAGCATAAAACTCATAAGGCACGTAAGGTACATGAATGCATATAAACATAAACATATGATTTGTAAAAACATTTAAGATACTCTTTAGAAAACATAATAAGTAATATTTTAACATAAGCATACATCATCTTTATTGGGGTCCCCGGCTTGTACCCATTCTTTCTTTGCACGCATCCCTAAATAGATGCGAGGTAGCTAGTATCGACCTACTAGGGTTACTAGGCCTACTTTCTTTCAACCTAGGGACAACTTCGGTAGTCCAGAACCGTGGATCTTTTTCAAGATCCGGTACAAGCCATACTTTAAAGTAAAATACATACATGCATTCTTTCATTTTTCTTTCTTTCATAATGAATGTACTATAGACATTCAATCATTCATGAGTATAGGCACACTTTCATGGCACAATCATTCACATAAATAGCATGACAATGTAGGACCTTTTATTAAACATATGCAAATGAAGCAAACCGATCAGTCATGTAACATATTTGTCTTAATCAAGGCAACACATTGGCTTTAGCTTTCTTTTCCTATCTTAATACACGCTGGTTGAAACTTTATAGATAGGGTTTCATAGCATAAAATTCATATAACATTGAAATAAGTGCACACTTCACACAAGAGATCATTTACAAGTACAAGGGTAGTCTAAACTTCATTAAACATTAGTTTAGGCACATGATGTATAGTTTGGACCTATTTTAGTCCTCAATCTAGTTGCTGGTCGAAATTCATATCTAGGGTATTATAGCATAAAAATTCATGTAACATGGGAACAATTGCATAAGAGGTCATTTACTAGTACAAGGGTATTCTAGACTTCATCAAACATTAGTTTAGGTACATAATTTGTAGTTTGGACCTATTTTATCCCTAAATCTAGTTGTTGGCCGAAATTCACAGAGTTAATAAGGCATAGATTCCACAACTTTCTTAACCTAAAACATTACATAAGCATGGGGAAATTCACATAAGATCAAGCCCTAGTCCATACACATGCATCTACCCATCTCCACTACTTGGTCGAGAGGTTCTAGGTCCTTTACATCATGGAAGGCATTCAAACATCATGTATTCATCATTCATCTACTATAAGAAGATAACAAATAAGCATGAAGAATCATCATCTAAACTTAAACACAACAAAGAAGTAGAAAACCTCACTTGACCGAACACCCAACATTGCCTTTCTTCCATTTTTTTCCACACAACATCACAAGCAACCATAAGGGGTCATAAATACACATTCAAGGATATTATGTTTCAGGTGAGGGAGTCTTACCTCTTGCGCTAAAAATTCAAAAAGGTGTTCTAGACTTTGGAGAAGAAATGGGGCTCTTAGGCTTGGTACTCCTCTTGTTCTTCTCCTTTTCTTCTTCAGGTTTGTGGGGCTCTTTTTTGGGCTGCAAGGAGACCCTAGGTCTTGGTGAGGGAGAGGAGGAATAGGGAAGGCTTGGGGAGAAGAGAGTGGAGGGTTTGTGCTATGCGAAAATGCCTTGGGCATTTTTTCCCCATGCTCTTTTATAGGGAGTGAAAAGGTAACCACTCCTTTCAATGGTACCTCTTCTTTTTTATGTGTCTCTTCACTTATTTTATATTCATCTACAATTTCCCATCTCTTCCTAATAACACTCCCCTCTTGGGTGAATTGGTTACATATGCATTCTTAATGCTTTGATTTTCTTTGAGGTCCAAGGTTCAATCCTTGGCACCTCCTCTTTTTTTTGCTTTCTCTTCCTTTTATTATTTTTTTCTCAAGCCCGCATAACCAAAGCCCACCTAGAGAATGCTACTTATTTAATTCATACATATGCATATGCATATCATTATTCATTCATACATGTGCAGGATATTAAGCATAACATTAAATATAATACATAAGCATAATTATCACACATCCACTACGTGTCAAGATAATGCCTAACATTTCTTTATTCACAACATTTCCCACTAAATTTATAATATTATTCTTGGCCACATGTTCCATTATTATATCTCTAGAGAGGGAAATTTGGGGCGTTACACAAGTTCTTCTACAAGGCTACAAGGCAAGGAGTACTCTAAAGTCAAGAAGGTTTCCTTTTTGTTTCTCTATTCGAGGTTTATAACCGAGACAACAAGTGTAAGACTCCCCTCACCTGCAACATAATAGTTTATATATGTTTTATTCATGTTCTTGTATGTTCTTGCGATGTGTTGCTAATAATCGTGAAGTTCTTCCCCATAGGTAAGTTTCGGCCAAGCATGGATTTAGGGCTTAGGTTTGTGTTTGATGCTATTTAATGACTCCAACATTTTCTTGATGTTAAGTTATGAGTTATGATAAAAAAAAAAAGAAGGTTTGGGCCAAGGCTCTCATGAAGCCATAGACTTTTTGGACACAAGAAGATGTTTGGGTTCTTTTTGACTAGCTAATGATTTAATTCCTTGTTAATGATTGTTTGAGGGTTTTATATATATTTTTAGGTCATATTTCCCCTCAGAACATGTTGGGTTAATACCCTAAATATGGGCAAAAAGCAAGAAAAAGAAGAGTTAAAGATGTCATGTTACTTGCTAATGCTTCCTAGTGTTAGGATATGTATTATATGTATGTGTTATGAACCAATTGCTTTTGTTTTTGTCATTTTCATGTTGATATGAACCTTAGGAGTTTCTGATCAGTTTCTTAAATTAGGTTTTAGGATGGGTTAAGGTCACTACTTCACTTGATAATGTTTCTTGGTAATAGGATATTCAATGTATGCATGTTGTATGAGTTGTAAGATGTTGTGTTGTATTTTTATGCCATGTTAACCCAATCTAAATGATTTGATCAGTAGAGTATATGTTGAATTATGGTTGAATTAAAGGTATCCATGTTTCATTATGCCATGATAGATAAAGGGAAAAAATAGAGTTAAAGATGCCATGTTCCTTGCTAATACTTCCTAGTGTTAGAATATGTATTAGATGCATGTTGTATGAATCAATTACTCTTGGTTCATTGTCATTTTCATGTTGGTATGAACCTTAAAAGGTTATGATCAGTACCTTAAATTGGGTTTTAGGATGGGTTAAGGTCACTACCTCACTTGATGATGTCTCTTGGTACTAGGATATTCAATGTATGCATGTTGTATGAGTTGTGTGATATTGGGTTTTGTTTTTATGCCATGATAACCCTATCTAAATGTTTTGACCAGTAGAGTATATGTTGAATTAGGGTTGAATTAAAGGTATCCATGTTTCATTATGCCATGATAGATGAAAAGAAAAATGGAACAAGTTCCCTAGGCGTATTATCCTTAGTTTTAAATTGAACATTATGTGTTTTATGAATCATGAATAATAAGTTGGCATGTTATAAATTTTCTTACCATGATATTATGTTTTCTCCATGCTATGTTCATGCTTGAATGATATGATGATATTTATGCTTTGAATGTATGCCCATGACATGTATGACATTATGAATAAAAGAATGTCTAAAGAGCAATTTCTAAGAAAAGAAAAGAAATGATGAACTCTATGCTAAAGAGAAATTACTATGGAAAGAAAAGGAATCATGTATGCTATTTTACTTTATGTATTGGCTTGTACTGGATATTGAAAAAGGCCCAAGGGGTGGGCTCCTAAGCAAGGCCCTGATTCAGGACTATCGTAGCTATCCTTAGGCTAGAGGTTGCCTAGTACCTTAGTAGGTCGGGATTAGCTACCTCTTACTCTACTAAGGGATGCACGCAAATGATGAATGGGTACAAGCCAGGGATCCCAATGATGATGATATGTTGATGTTCAAGTATTATATTATATATATTTTTCAAAGAGCATCCTTAATGTTTATGCACATGTTTATGTTTAATGATATTTCATATGCTATGGTTAATGTTTATGCACATGTTTATGTTTAATGATATTGCATATGCTATGTCTAATGTTAATGCAAATGATTATGTTTTAATGATTATGCAAATGTTAAGTGTTTATGGTTATGTGCTTTAGATGCTTTAAGCATTTATTCATGTTATATGTTTATGTCAAATGATGTAGATTTCTACTTATATGTGATTACGGATTTTGTGAGTAAGCAAGGAGCTTACTAAGAATTTTATGTTTATAGTCTACCTTCTTATGTTGCAGATCCAACTAAAGGTTTCTAAAGAAGGGGAAGAAGTAGGAGGGCATGTGTGTGTGTGACAGTGACTTGGCAGAACGATCCTACTGTTGTCCTTACTCTTACTTATGGACTTATTTCTCATGGACTTAATGTTGCTACTTATAATCTGCATGTGTTAGTTCTTATGTTTACGCTTACTACTTGTTGGAGTTGAAGTTCTTTAGGATATACATGCTTAATGTAGAACTATATACTCTCCTGTTAAATATGCTATGCTATGATTCATATGATTAAAGTAGTTTAGTTAGAAAGAAATTTATCCAATTGCATATGTTCATGATTTAGTATTATTTCCACTGCTATATTTACGTTTCATATGCAATAATGTACGAAAGAAAGAAAAAAAAGTAACGCATTGATCACGTAAGGGGCGGGTGTTACAGTGTGGGGGAGTTGATAATTATCATTTTGTTGATTATTTTAGGTTCTAAAATCCATGTTTGATCCACACTTTATATGCTTAAGTTTGCATTTACTTAAGGTTTCATGAATTAATTCTATTTTGGTGTTTAATTCAAATCATTCTATAATTGAGATATTTTGGCACTTAAATTTGTATATCATTTTGTAGGCCTTAATTGATCATGGACC
Source organism: Boesenbergia rotunda (assembly GCA_024364735.1). NCBI lineage: Eukaryota > Viridiplantae > Streptophyta > Magnoliopsida > Zingiberales > Zingiberaceae > Boesenbergia > Boesenbergia rotunda. The sequence goes on along the minus strand of JAGFNQ010005198.1, from coordinate 1,513,882 downwards.
TAGATCAAGTTGGGTCAAACTTGAGTCAGCATTGAATCCGGATCAAAGGGATCAAGCATCGGGTTAATATGAGTCGTCCATTCAAGAATGGCTAGATCTGAGCCATCGGTCAACTTCTGGTCAATCCAAGCTCAAGATAGGGCTAATCATGACCCTAGATCAAGATCTGAAAGTTTGAACACAATCGGAGTACATCTGACCGTCGGATCAAGTTTAAAGGAGTCTCAATCATCCAAGCAAGATGAAGGGAAGATCTGAGCCATCCGCCACAGATCTGGTTGATCCGAGCTAAGGTCAGGTAGATCAGGACCATTGATCAAGATCTGGTGAGTTTGGTTTAGATCTGAAGAGATCTGGCCATTGGATGAACCCGATTCCATCACAGCCGTCCAAAATTAAAATGGATGAGTTTAAATCAGAATTCCCTCTTCTTCTCTAGTCGTTGTCGCGTCGCCAAGCTTCATCGCCAGATCCAGTTTTTTTTCTCCCTTTATTCTTCATTTCTTCAACAATTTTGACATCGTTTTCTTTGTTAGATCGCGCGCGGCCCATCGATCGTTTGTCTTCAAGATCTCAAATCATCGAGGTGAGATTTTCTAGTTTAGTTTTGCTAATCGTTGCGTTTTGGAAGCTTAGGTGAGGGTTTCACCGAAGCTCTATTTCATCGACCGATCTGTAACGCCCGAAAATTCTCAAACCTAATTTTAGAAATATCCTAGAATTAATTCTGAATTTATGGATATTTTTATAGAATTTTTCCATGGACAAATAAGGCAAAAATGAATAAAAACAGAATGCGCAGTAAAAAAATTTAAGTGGGGTTTGAACCCAGGACCTATAACGTGAGAAGAGAAAGACTTACCAAGTGGGCTAATCTATTTTCGTTGAAATAGAATAGAGGGAAGGATAAATAAGGTAAAGTTAGTATTTAACTTAGGGTTTATTGTATAACTTAATATAAATAAGGAATTAAAGAATTAAAGGAGGTGTTTTGAGGTTGCGTGAGCCCTAGGTGCGCCGACGCCCCCTCCTCTTCTCCTCTTCCTCTCTTGCGTCTCCTCCTCCTTCTCTCCTCTTCTCTTGCCGCCCAAGACAAAGGAGAAGCAAAGGGAAGGTCTCAAGAGGCCCTATTCTCTACGAGAATTCTCGTAGACGCGAGGAGAACGCCAAGGAGCATGAAGAACGTCGAAGTTCGACGTTCCCTCGGGAATTTCAGATTTTATTCGTAAGAAAAACCTAGCACAGGATGTAAGTATCCCTCACCTGCAGTATAAGTAGTTTCGGTTGATTTTTCATATGCCTTATTTCCTTGTAGTTATGCTTTACGATTAGAAATCGTAAATTATGAACAAGCACGCACGTTAGGTGGTTGTTAAAATGTTCAGTTCAGTTAATGCTATAGAAAGCATTAAAGAATAGAAATTCTTGCTTCAGTTTATGATTGGGACCAAGGTCCAACGGGATGGGCTCCTAGTTGCCCCTAGGTTTACATAACCTAGTAAAAGCAAGAATCAGAAGAGAAAAAGAAAAGTATAAAAGAACTATTTTATTTTCAGTTGGCATTGTACCGGGCTTCGGTCCAGGGATAGGCTCCAAGTTGCCTCTAGGTTTAGATAACCTAGTATGGGATGGGCTCCTAGTTGCCTCTAAGTTTAGATAACCTAGTAGAACCCTAATGGATTCGGGATTTGCTACCTCGGGTTTATTAGGGATGCGCGCACAGTTGGTACATTGCCGATCCCACAGCAGTTGATTATTACTTTCACCTACTATATCTATTTAGTTTTCAGAAATTCATATTAGCATGTGGTGAATTTAATAATTAGTTTTATGTTAGTTAGTTTCAGTTCCAGTTCAGATATGTATGCCATGATATAGCTTACTTTTCAATTCTTGTTCAATATGTGTCATGTCTCAGTTATATGCCATGACATTCTATGATACGTATTTTAGCATGAGCCTAGCATGATTACTTATGGATATGAGCATGTATGTGCATAGCATGTTTTACAAAAGCATAATTCGAGTTTTCATAGTTTTGTGAGGCTAGATGGTACTTACTAAGCTTTATGCTTATTAGTTTGCATTTTCTTATACTGCAGATACAGGTAATGGAAAGCACTAGTAGCGGAGGCGGCGGGCTTGATGCAAAGTGTGTGTGACGGTGGAGTTGGAATAAAAGTCTTCGGAACTTGCAAAGCATAGAAACAGTCTTTATTATGCTTCTTTAGTTATTCCGCAATATATTATGTGAACCATGTATGAACATAATTAGACTTGTATTCGTGGTGCCTAGTATGCTTGAAGTAGTTTACTTACCTGACTTAATATTGGTTTTGTGAATGCTTGAATGTCATGAGTCATTTACTTGTGATAGGGTAATTTAGATCCATGTTTACGCTTTAGGAGTAAGAACTTGATACTTTTGATCTACATGCTAAATACTTAAGATATGCTTGTTCTAAGATTAATGCACCATATAGACTGACATGTAGTAGCTAAGAATGCTTTTAGATATGGGAAATGAATAGTTACAATAAGAAGTTGATACAAACTTGGCACATTCATGTTTATGCTTCTACATGTCGCTTTTATGATTTCTAAGTTGCTATTCATGCTAGAAACCCTGTAAAAACATGTATCAAATGCCCTAGAATCATTGTAGATCTGTTAGGAAGCTTAGATATGAATTTATGGAGCATTTGGTACGGAATAAGTCGACTTTGGCACATTCTGAAACTCTGAAATCTGGGTTTTTCAGAACTACCAGTCGACTGGGAAAACACCAGTTGACTGGTATCAGGCACAGAACCATTCGGTGGCCCGACCAGTCGACTGGTATATATCAGTCGACTGGTGCTGTGTAAAACAAAACTGGTGTAGAGCAGCTGGTTAGTGCTTTAGTCATGCAATGTAGAGGTTGGGGGATCGAATCCTCGCCAAGCTAATAAAATTAAAGTTTTTGTTTTATTTTGGCTGGTTAGTATTTTAAACATGATTATGAATTATTAGTTCAGTAAATAGCAAAATAAGAAATTTTTAATTCTCCCAGTTGGTTTAGCATTATCAGAAATCAGTAATTAGTCAGCCAGCCAGTTAGTCAGTTAGTTAGTAGCGATCCGCCTTACATCTTAGTACCAGAAGGTGGGTCGTTACAGACCGATCCATTTCCGGTCGCCGACATTCAGTCGTCCAGAGAGTTGACGAAGTTGTAGAGGGGTTCTCGAAAGCCTCTGATGGTTTCTGCGCAACGATCGTCTCCCGGTCGATTAAGATGGAGGTAATCGTGAAGTGACTGCAGCTACTGATCGTTCACCACGATCGATCAAAGACTCATTTGATCAGTGCCCGGCCCATTCAGAGGAAGACCTGATCGGTCCAGTGACCAATCAGGAAGACCAGAGTGCACGAATCAATGGCGAACTGTTCTTAGGAGTTCTCCTTCAGTGGTTTTTGAGCTAGGGGGTTCATAGCTCAACCTTCGCGTGATGGCGGAGGGAAGTCTTGGATATAAATTGATTTGATGTTGAATTTAGCATAATTTTGCTTCAAGCACTTGTATTTCTTTACATTGCTCTAGCTTGTTCCAATTACATTCCAAGTCAAACTTTCAAGTATTGCCTTGCTTAGTTTAATTCCTTGCAATTAGTCTTCTTGCAATTAATTCTCTGCAATTATTTTCTGCAATTAGTTCTTTAATTTCAATTTAGTCATTGGAATTTAAGTGCTTAGTTCTTTCACTAGGTTAAGTCTAGTTCTTGTACTTCCTTAGTTCATTACCTTGCTTAGTTAAGCTTATTTTGTTCTAAGTGTTATTTCATATTGTTATTTCCTTCCTTATTACCAAAACCCCCCCCCCCCCCCCCCATTTTATCTAGAAAACCCAAACACCAAACGATAAATAAACCTGCAAGCTTGAGTTAAACATTCATTCAACTAGTCCTTGGAAAAATATGACCTGAGGCCCCTCTACTACATTTCTATCTTGTTAGCCAAAGGGTTTTCAACTTTATAAATTTCTAAATTTGAGACTCACTCGTGACACTTTGCTTTTGAGCATAGTAATTGTGTCCATCAGGTACCTGCCTCAAAAGAGAGATGCTCGTATCAGAAAGAACCTTCCGTCCGATAATCAGCAACGATAACCCAATCAATGCCTTGTATCAAATGCTTAATGTTTAGCTACAATAATACATAATTTGTAGCTAAATGAATTATCTTAATTTATTTTGATTGTCCTAATTGTTCTATTTCATTTAAATAAACATAATTTAAATGAGTAGCCCTTAGTTATCCCATGTTACCAAGATTAGATTCATGTTAGGTTTTCGAAACCCGAATCGATCAAGTTTAGGTTATTAGGTCTAATCCCCCAATTAACCCTAATCATGCCACAACCTAACTAGATTAGGATTTTAACAGCTGATTAGATTAATTTCCACCTCCTCAAACAGAACCCACAACGTATCAGAATATTTTGATCAAGAACAATGTATCCCACAGCACAAGCTATTAGATTAATAAGAGCAAACCTAACAATTAACTGATTAATCCACCTATCTAAGCCGTAACACTTAAGGTTTTGCTATCAATACTCCAATTAAAATCCGATAAATATTCCCACATCAACAAAGCTGTAGGATTTGTTAGTGATATGAGAGAAGTGTCCTAAGACAATCGCCTTATGATTGTAAACATTTATTTTAATAAATGATAATTCACTATTTCAGTATACATGTTTGTGTATTTGATTGGGATCTTAAACTCATCTACTGAATGTCCGCAATACAATTCACACCATAAGAGAATTTGTGATGGCATCACAACTAGTGATTATCTCTAAATGTGGAATTGTGAAGTATTGAAAATATCCCTAGTCGATGAATTGATAAAAACGGACACTATCAATTCTGTTGAGGCTAGCATGGGTTATTCTCTAATCAGCTGATTCTCACTAGCTGGTGACATTGGGATGTCCGGAGATAAACATGGATGCTAGTTAAGGGAACTAGTTCATTGGAGTGACTAGCCGTAAAACTTCATATGGTAATCTACATATAGATATGTCAATGAAGTTCTTACTGCAGCTTAAGTGCGATGTTCCTTTGACTTGCGGTGTTCAACTCATCTTGGTCATGGAGACTTATACTTTAACATCTTAAGCAAGCATCTCCAAGGAGGTGTGGACCCAGGATGATTGGGTATAAGCCGAAGTGCCCGAAGATGTTTAAACAGCCTACAAAGGATTCACCACTCCTTGCGAGGAGATGTATACCCAGGCCTATCGCCGGATTGTTACTCAAAGCCTCTGGCCAGAGCATGTCATGTTTAGAGTATGAGTCTCTTAAATACATGAGAGTAATTAGAAATCCAAAGGACGAGAAACACACTACTTGGGCTAGGTGTGACGTAGTCAGCCTAGTGGGGACTGACACACACAGACCATGTCCTGAACCAAGTGGGTATAAGATGGTGAAGGGAATGGGGCACGATTCATTAGAGCTGCTGAAGGGTTTCAGAATAACTTCTGAGGTCAACCGTTGATCATTCGATTAATTGGGAGTCATGATGTACTACTAGGTGCCACTCATGATCATTCTATAATTAGTTGATTATAGACGGCTAACATAAATCGAAAGCCTATTTAGTCACACGCACTACGAGTAATCCGAGGGATTTAAAACGAGTTGAAAATTGAATTTTCCGATCAAGAGAAATAATTTGAATCTGAGTTAATCAGAGGCGCAATGGAAGCATAAAATGGCTAAGTCTTTTGAAGGCTTATTGGGCGAATTAAATGAGTTTAATTCACGAGGGAAGGGCTTGGAGTGGCCGACCAAAGAGGGTGCCCACCCTCTTTGGTTTGGCCGGCCACCACAAGGAGAGAAAACCAATTAATTTGGTTTAAATTATAAAATAAATCAAGCGCGATTTGTTTTATAAAATTATGGATAAATAAATTTGTTTTCATGGAAATTAAAATAAACTTTAAATGGTTTATTTTTATAAAATCAATTATGAATTGATTTTTTCATGATAAGAAAAATTTATATATTAATTTATTCATTTTATGGAAATTAAAATGAACCATGGATTGGTTTATTTTATAAAATCAATTATGAATTGATTTTTCCATGATAAATAAAAATTTATATAATAAATTTATTCTTTTTATGGAGATTAAAATAAACTTTAGATGGTTTATTTTTATTCTATAAAATCAATTATGAATTGATTTTTCCATGATGAGAAAATTTATATAATAAATTTTATGAAAATTTATTCCATAATTAAAAGGAGAGATGTATTTGTTTTATTAAAAAATTAGTTATAATAAAACTTGGCATAACGGAATAATTAATAAGAAAATTTATAAGATAAATTTCTTATGAAAATTTATTCCGTTAAAGGGGAGACATGGCAAGGGGGAGGCTACTATATAAAGGAACCAAGGCTAGGCTTGAATTGCTTAATTGAGTAATCAAGAGATTAGTAGCTCCCTCTCTCTCTCTAACTCTCTCTCTCTAGGGCCGGCACCCCTCTCTGTCTCTAGGGCTGGCTCTCTCTCCTCCCCTAGGGCCGGCGCACATCCCAAAGGTGGCCGAGAGCTTCATCCGCCAAGAAGGTGCCGAAGAAGAAGAAGCGGATCGTGAATCCTTTCCTTTCCAGGAATTTTGATTCTATTACTTGGTGGTTAGTTTCGTTTCATCCCTCTTGATATTCTAGTTGTGCCTTTGGAGAATCTAGTAGTTCTCGTCGGCACAAAACTCGTGTCTTTACGAAGTCATCCCGAAGAGAACTCGACGTGGACGCGAATAGAGGCGAAGCTTCCAAGGGACGCTACGGTTGGATCTCGTCCCTTACTTCGAGTTACGCGAGGTACTATGTAAATTAGTTTACTTTTTCACAAAGTTTTAATTTATGATCATGTCCCCACATCATAAGGTTGCATGTTAGATACTTGGTAAAAATAATTTGAGAAATTATTTTATGCTAATTCTTCCGCTGCACGTAAAAATTTAAAATTTTACGAACCCGTATCCTTGTCAACATGCACCCGGTCCCAACAGTGGTATCAGAGCCGGTTAGTGTTCGACATAATCATATAATTGTTTTGTGGAAAACTTTGTCATGATCTCAATTTTGGAAAATTTTTCAATTATGGAAACTTTCTAATTATAATAAATTTTAGATTTAGGAATTTTAAAGTTTGGAAATCCTCATGAAATTTCGCAAACTTTTGAAATTTTCTAGTTTCTGAAATTTTATAATAATTGTGAAAACTTCCCATCTTTGGAAACTTTCCAATTTTGGAAAATTTTCTATTTTAGAAATTTTCCAATTTTGGAAATATGTAAGTTTTCTTTGTACCAGAAACTTACAATTATTCTGAAAACCTATTATGAAATCTCGCAATTTTGGAGCACTTTCTTTCAAGAAAGTCTAGACAAATTTATGGACAATTAATTGACAATTAAATTTGAATTGGTTTTTAAATTGACAACAAAATTCTTTATTTTGGATTGAGCCTCGGGGAGCCGTCCAATTTAAAGTTAGTTGTTGTAATTTAATTTCCCAATTTTAAATGAAATTGTCATGTTTAATTTGGTTACGCTTCCGAAGCGGACCAAATTGGATTTACGACAAATTACTTTTCTTTGGGTATCTGAGCCTCGGGGAGCCACCCTTAGAAAACAATTTGTTGTAATTAATTAAATCCATGAATAAAATATGATTTAAGAGGTGATGCTCTTACATATTGTTGTCTCCAAAATTAATTAGGAAAATGGTTTCCTATAGAGTTTTCTTAAATGAGATTTTCATGAAAATAATATGTGGTTGAATTAAGGGATTTGTCTCTTAATTTAATAAGATTTGATTTAGAGAAATCAAAGTCTTAAACATATTATTTCCGAAATTGATTATGACAATTTAGGAAATTGTTTCCCAAAACAATTCCTTGGAATAAAGTATGAAGTTAGAATTAGGAAATCCGGTTCCTAATTCAATTAATGAGACTTGATAAATTAAGTCACATACATACTTTATTAAGGAAATCGTTAGTCATGACATAATTATATGTCATGAATGTGCTTAGAAAAGAAAGGATGAGACCCAAAACCCCTTACAAAATATTAAGGCCAACACCTTCCATTAATATGGTTAGAATCGGAGTTTTGTTTCTCGTTTGGGTTGATGGACACATCCATGCCCGGCTTGAACCTCAACATGTTCAAACCATGGAATTAGTTTATGTATAATATAGTTGGAGTCAGAGGTCAATCCTTAGTTTTGGTTGTTGGACACATCCAAGCCTGACTAAACGGTTGAATGAGCTCCAACCATATTAAAACTATTTCTTGATTAATGTGTCAGCCTTAAGCTTGGAGCATCGATTTGTTGTGCCACAGCCAAGGTCGATGTAAAGAGAGGTGCAGTTGGGTACTATGTATAATGTTGCATACTTGTTAATGAGTTAACAACCCAATGATTTATGCAAACATTCAATTAGTTGATAGCATAAAGTGATAGTTACATATATGTGATATGTAATCGGTATAATTATCTACTTTCATAGCTAATAACAACTTGATGGCCACAGCCATGGTGGTTCTTATCTATGGTTGGATATCAACCTATTTGGAGATGTTCCTACAATCTTCCGAATTGATAAAAAGAGTTATTCAATCGAAAAATAAATAGGATTTTATTAATGTATGTTGATACATTCTTTAATCATTCTTCTCACATAAGCTCAATTTGTATTTCTAGGATAATTACTCGATCATGTCTTCTCTGAATTTGCGTTCCATTTTGGACACCAATAAACTGACTAGGCCAAACTTCATGGACTGGCTTCGAAACCTGAGGATAGTCCTTAAGGCAGAGAAGCTTGCTTATGTCCTTGAAGATCAACTTCCCAACCGTCCTCCTGAAAATGCAACTCCAGACCAGTTTCCTGAGTTGCTCAACCTGCTGAAGACTGTAGAGCCTTCTGTGAAGCAGGATCAAAAGACGGTACTGTTAGTTGGTTCCTCGAAGAAAGGTTCTAAGAGGAAGGCCAAAGAACAGAATAAGGGAAAGAAGAAAAAGGCCAAAAAGACTGAAAATACCCTAAAAGGCACTTGCCATCACTATGGCAAGGAGGGTCACTGGCGAAGAAACTGCAAGGTTTATCTTGAGTCCTTGAAGAAGAAGGCATCCGATGCCCCATCCTCTTCAAGTATCTTCGTTATTGAATGTCACTCTATTTCCTCAATCACCTGGGTACTTGATACTGGGTGTGACTCATATATATGTAATGACATACAGGGGCTAAGGAATAGAAGAAGACTCGTCAAGGGAGAAGCGAATTTGCGAGTTGGAAATGGAGCAAAGATTGCTGCTGTTGCCATCGGAACATATTTGCTAAAGCTCCCTACAGGACGTGTCTTAGAATTGGATAATTGTTATTTTGTTCCTTCGTTAATAAAGAACATTGTATCTATTTCATGTTTGAATGAAAAGGGTTATCATTTAACTTTTAGTAACAATTGTTGTTACATAACTTTAAATGACGTTCTTTATGGGAATGGAACTTTGTGCAATGGTATCTACACGTTAGATTTATCCGGTGACGTTTTCAATATCGAAGTTAGCAACAAACGTGCTAGAATAGATAATCGAATAGACTCCTACACGTGGCATTGTCGTCTTGGCCATGTAAGTAAGAAACGCATGACCAAATTACACCGATGTGGAATTTTGGAATCATTTGAACCCGATTCATTTGATACATGCGAATCATGCTTAAAAGGCAAGATGACCAAATTACCCTTTTCCGGAAAAGGTAATCCAGTGGGAGAATTGCTTGGTCTAATACATACTGATGTATGTGGACCAATGTCAACTCTTGCACAAGGAGGCTATAGCTACTTCATCACCTTTATCGATGATCACTCACGATTCGGGTACGTGTTCTTGATGAAACACAAATCTGAAGCTTTTGAGAAATTCAAAGAGTTCAGAAATGAAGTAGAGAAACAGCTTGGCAAAAGTATTAATATACTTCGATCCGATCGGGGTCGTGAATACTTAAGTCAAGAGTTTCAAGATTATCTTAGGGACAATGGGATATTATCCCAATCGACTCCGCCGTATACACCACAGCATAATGGTGTATCTGAGAGGCGGAACCGAACCTTGATGGACATGGTTAGGTCGATGATGAATCATGCAACTCTTCCAAAATCCTTTTGGGGCTATGCACTTAAGACAGCTGTTTACTTGCTAAACAGAGTCCCGACCAAGGTAGTCTCTACTACTCCATATGAGACATGGAATAGTAAGAAACCCACTTAACTCACCTTAAGATATGGGGTTGTCCTGCTTATGTGAAGCGGACTGTATCAGACAAATTGGATGCTAAGTCTGATAAATGTCTATTTATTGGATACCCTAAGGAAACGAAGGGTTACCAATTCTATCATCCCTTGGAACAAAAGGTGTTTGTTTCAAGGCATGCTGTATTTCTGGAAAAAGAATTTCTTTTACAAGAAAACAGTGGGAGTGGCATTGAACTTGATGAAGTTCAAGAAACTCCAATAGACATTACAGAGACACCTAGTCTAGACCCACAACCAATAACTCATAATGATGAGCTATCAGTTGAACCTAAAACAACACCACCTCTTCGTAGGTCTGATAGGACACGCAATATTCCAGAGAGATACGGATTTCTCATAAGTGAATCGAACGACGTGTTACTCATAAGCGATGACGAACCTATCAGTTATGAAGATGTTCTGAAAAATTCAGAAAGGGACAAATGGCTTGAAGCCATGAAGTCGGAAATGGATTCCATGTACGAAAATCAAGTATGGGACTTGGTTAACCCACCTGAAGGGATTAAGCCCATAGGGTGCAAGTGGGTTTTCAAGAAGAAAACCGACATGGAAGGTAATGTTGTTACCTTTAAGGCTAGATTAGTGGCAAAAGGATATCGTCAGAAACAAGGAATTGATTATGACGAAACCTATTCGCCAGTAGCTATGCTTAAATCCATTCGGATGCTCCTAGCCATAGCAGCTCATTATGATTATGAGATATGGCAAATGGATGTGAAAACAGCTTTCCTTAATGGAAACCTGCTTGAGGATGTATACATGATACAACCTGAAGGTTTCACATCGGTTGATAAAACCAAAGTATGCAAGCTTCGACGATCCATATATGGACTGAAGCAAGCATCCAGGAGCTGGAACATCCGTTTTGATGAGACAATCAAAGAGTTTGATTTCTCACAAAATCCTGACGAACCTTGTGTGTACAAGAAGGTTAGTGGGAGTGCAGTCGTATTCCTAGTATTATATGTCGATGACATATTACTTATAGGAAACGATATATCAGTCTTACAGACAGTTAAAATTTGGTTGTCCAAAACTTTCTCCATGAAAGACCTGGGAGAAGCAACCTATATCCTTGGGATTAGAATCTATAGAGATAGATCAAAACGGTTGCTTGGTCTTTCGCAGTCTACATATATAGACCGAGTGCTAAAAAGGTTTAGCATGTCGGAATCCAAGAAAGGTTACCTTCCCATCAGGCATGGGATCAACCTTTCAAAGTCTATGTGTCCGCGCACAGAAGACGAGAGGATTTGCATGAATAAGATTCCTTATGCATCCGCGATAGGATCTATCATGTATGCTATGTTATGTACTAGGCCCGATGTATCGTATGCTCTGAGCGTCACAAGCAGATACCAGTCGGATCCAGGAATGGATCATTGGGCGGCTGTCAAGACAATCCTTAAGTACTTAAGAAGAACTAAGGATGTGTTCCTAATATATGGAGAAGGAGATATGGTAATACGTGGGTATACAGATGCCAGTTTCCAGACAGATAAGGATGACTCCAAATCTCAGTCTGGATACGTATTTACTTTGAATGGAGGCGCAATAAGTTGGAAGAGTTCCAAACAAGACACCGTAGCGGATTCTACCACGGAAGCGGAATATATCGCAGCTTCGGAAGCAGCAAAGGAAGCAGTCTGGATCAAGAAGTTTGTCTCCGAACTTGGTGTGGTTCCAACCATTGATGAAGCAGTGCCGGTTTACTGCGACAACAATGGAGCTATTGCACAAGCAAAGGAACCAAGGTCTCATCAGCGATCCAAACACGTGCTTCGCCGCTATCATCTGATCAGAGAGATTATAAGTAGGAATGATATACAAATTGAGAAAATTCCCACTGAAAGGAATTTAGCGGATCCTTTAACTAAGGCCTTGCCTCAAAGCAAGTTTGAGGGTCATGTTAGAGCCTGTGGTATTGGATACCGTAGCGATTGGCATTAGGCCAAGTGGGAGTTTGTTAGTGATATGAGAGAAGTGTCCTAAGGCAATCGCCTTATGATTGTAAACATTTATTTTAATAAATGAAAATTCACTATTTGAGTATACATATTTGTGTATTTGATTGGGATCTTAAACTCATCTACTGAATGTCCGCAATACAATTCACAGCATAAGAGAATTTGTGATGGGATCACAACTAGTGATTATCTCTACATGTGCAATTGTGAAGTATTGAAAATATCCCTAGTCGATGAATTGATAAAAACGGACACTATCAATTCTGTTGAGACTAGCATGGGTTATTCTCTAATCAGCTGATTCTCACTGGCTGGTGACATTGGGATGTCCGGAGATAAACATGGATGCTAGTTAAGGGAACTAGTTCATTGGAGTGACTGACTGTAAAACTTCACATGGTAGTCTATACATAGACAGGTCAGTGAAGTTCTTACCGCAGCTTAAGTGCGATGTTCCTTTGACTTGCGGTGTTCAAGTCATCTTGGTCATGGAGACTTATACTTTAACATCTTAAGCAAGCATCTCCAAGGAGGTGTGGACCCAGGATGGTTGGGTATAAGCCGAAGTGCCCGAAGATGTTTGAACAGCCTACAAAGGATTCACCACTCCTTGCGAGGAGATGTATACCCAGGCCTATCGTCGGATTGTTACTCAAAGCCTCTGGCCAGAGCATATCATGTTTAGAGTATGAGTCTCTTAAATACATGAGAGTAATTAGAAATCCAAAGGACGAGAAAGACACTACTTGGGCTAGGTGTGACGTAGTCAGCCTAGTGGGGACTGACACACACAGACCATGTCCTGAACCAAGTGGGTATAAGATGGTGAAGGGAATGGGGCACGATTCATTAGAGCTGCTGAAGGGTTTCAGAATAATTTCTGAGGTCAACCGTTGATCTTTCGATTAATTGGGGATCATGATGTACTACTAGGTGCCACTCATGATCGTTCTATAATTGATGAATTATAGACGGCCAACATAAATCGAAAGCCTATTTAGTCACACGCACTACGAGTAATCCGAGGGATTTAAAATGAGTTGAAAATTGGATTTTCCGATCAAGAGAAATAAGTCGAATCTGAATTTATCAGAGACGCAACGGAAGCTTAAAATGGCTAGGTCTTTTGAAGGCTTATTGGGTGAATTAAATGAGTTTAATTCGTGAGGGAAGGGCTTGGAGTGGCCGGCCAAAGAAGGTGCCCACCCTCTTTGGTTTGGCCGGCCACCACAAGGAGAGAAAACCAATTAATTTGGTTTAAATTATAAAATAAATCAAGCGCGATTTGTTTTATAAAATTATGGATAAATAAATTTGTTTTCATGGAAATTAAAATAAACTTTAAATGGTTTATTTTAATAAAATCAATTATGAATTGATTTTTCCATGATAAGAAAAATTTATATAATAAATTTATTCTTTTTATGGAAATTAAAATGAACCATGGATTGGTTTTTTTTATTTTATAAAATCAATTATGAATTGATTTTTCCATGATAAAGAAAAATTTATATAATAAATTTATTCTTTTTATGGAGATTAAAATAAACTTTAAATGGTTTATTTTTATTCTATAAAATCAATTATGAATTGATTTTTCCATGATGAGAAAATTTATATAATAAATTTTATGAAAATTTATTCCATAATTAAAAGAGAGATGTATTTGTTTTATTATAAAATTAGTTATAATAAAACTTGGCATAACGGAATAATTAATAAGAAAATTTATAAGATAAATTTCTTATGAAAATTTATTCCGTTAATTCCGTTAAAGGGGAGACATGGCAAGGGAGAGGCTACTATATAAAGGAACCAAGGCTAGGCTTGAATTCCTCAATTGAGTTATCAAGAGATTAGTAGCTCCCTCTCTCTCTCTAACTCTCTCTCTCTCTCTCTAGGGTCGGCCCCCTCTCTCTCTCTAGGGTCGGCTCTCTCTCCCCCCTAGGGTCGGCGCACATCCCAAGGGTGGCTGAGAGCTTCATCCGCTAAGAAGGTGCCAAAGAAGAAGAAACGGATCGCGACTCCTTCTTTCCTTTCCCGGAATTTTGATTCCGTTACTTGGTGGTTAGTTTCCTTTCTTCTCTCTTGATCTTCTAGTTGTGCCTTTAGAGAATCTAGTAGTTCTCGTTGGCACAAAACTCGTGACTTTGCGAAGTCATCCCGAAGAGAACTCGGCGTGGACGCGAATAGAGGCGGAGCTTCCAAGGGACGCTACGGTTGGATCTCGTCCCTTTCTTCGAGTTACGCAAGGTACAAAGTAAATTAGTTTACTTTTCCGCAAAATTTTAATTTATGATCATGTCCACACATCATAAGGTCGCATGCTAGATACGTGGTTAAAAATAATTTGAGAAATTATTTATGCTAATTCTTCCGCTGCACGTAAATATTTTAAAATTTACGAACCCGTATCCTTGTCAACATGCACCCGGTCCCAACAGATACTTTCCATTATAGATACATGGTGCGTGGTGACCAGGAAGATCATGTTATCAGTTCCTTGCAAGTATAAGAAATAGGCTCACACCGAGATGGATTGGACAAACCATCGGAATGGTTGTAGTGTAATTAGGTGTGGTTTAGTCTTACCATAGAATTACACTAGTGGCTTTGTGTGCATTGAGTAGGACCAAAAGAGAGGTATCCAATTTGTACTGACTTATAAATTGGATTAGACATCGTATATATATTATGGAGTACGATCTCTTAATCTCGGAATAACAATGGGCACGTATAATTAATTATTATTTCTTTGACTTACCAATGGGCGAGATTTATTCTGTTAAATTGATAGGCCCGATAAATTAGGAAACAATATTAATTATATGGTGTGTCGTTGAGTATTGAGGGAATCTGTGTCCTGGTTAGTTGGGATGATGATGCCCCCTTGATGAGCTCAAAAGGATCTTCATATCAAATCTTGCAAGTAGACTATGGTCAAACATGATGAAAAGCCTGAGTGGTACTAGTCAAGGATCAAGAGGATGATAGATCGACAGGCGTGCTAGAGGGGGGGTGAATAGCACTTTTTCGTTTACATCTCTACAAGGTTGTTAGCGTAGCGAAAACAATAATATGCAAAGGACAATAAAAACAATGCTAACAATCAGAATTTACTTGGTATCCACCCAAATGAGTGACTAATCCAAGGATTCACGCACGTACTCCACCTCCACTAAGAAAAATCTCCTTAAGGTGGAGAAACCATTACAGAATATTGTCTTCCTCTTTACAGAATATAGTGATTGAAGAGAGAGGAAGATGAGAAGACTTTTTGCATGAGCAGCACTTCGTTATAGTACGGAACCGTACCGTTCACGTGCAAAAATGTCCTCCTTTTATAAGAGAACAGGACAAACTCGCAGTCTGTCCAGCCCCACACCAGTCAACTGCCCCTGGGGCAGTCGACTGGCCTAGCATTAATTGCTAGCCAACGGCTAGCCAATGGCAAGTTTTGGGGTACACCAGTCGACTGCCTCTGGGCCAGTCGTCTGGTAGAAGGCTGAAAACCTTCTGTGAGTTTTAGCAGTCGACTGCCCTCTGGCCAGTCGACTGCCCACTCACTTCTAGCCAATCTTCACATACTCCTTCACGTGTGCCTTCAGGTTCACTCCTTGGCTCGCCCCTTGAAGTCATCTTCCTCTGACTCTCGTCCCTCGGATGTGCACACAAGCTTCCCTTGGCTTGCCTCTATGCCACCCTTCACGTGTGCCCTTGAAGTCCACTTCTCGGCTTTCCCTTGGAGTCCTCCTCCCTCAGCTCTCGTCCCTCGGATATGTTCACCATGTGTGATTCTCCAAGTCCTACAAACTCAATCACACACATCAAATACAACATAACACTTTAACCTTAAACATATTCACACACACACATTAAAACCATGATCTTCCAATCATTTTAGGGCCGATTGCCTCAACAATCTCCCCCTTTTTGATGTGTGGCAATATGTTTAAGTTTAGAGATAAATAACAGCCAACAATAACAGTAACAATAGATAGCAATTGAAAAACATAAGACATAGCAAACCTAAGAGGTAACCTCCCCCTTAATCCATGTCTTCTCCCATTTTCAATTCTACTCATAATCCAAGTTAAGTTTCCACTTAACACTAAACAACATTAATAATGTAAGACATATCAAAACCTAAGAGGTAACCTCCCCCTTAATCCATGTCTTCTCCCATTTTTAATCATCGAAGATCTAAGTTAGACAACATACCTTAAACCATCCATTTCAAATCAAAATTCTAACTTAAACCACCCATTCTCCCCCTTTGATACCATAAAAATAATTGCCTCAAGCAACCCAACCCTATGGTATCAAATTAGAGAAAGTTGGATTTCTGAAAAAGGTTTCAGAATCTGAAAATAGGCGTGCCAGTCGACTGCCTATGGGGCAGTCGACTGATACTCTGTCAGTGGCATTCTTCAGGTTCTGTGCCGAAATTCAGAAACATCCAGAAAATTCCAAAAATTCTAAAAACTTGCAGACATGTTTGAAATGATATACTCTATCAAGAAAAAATATCAGTCCATATAAAATTTTAAACATGCATGACTTTTGATAAAAACTCAAAATCCTTGAAAACCACTAAGTTTTGTATCAAAATTACAACCTAATTTTGAAATCATATATCTTTCAAAAGTATGGCAAAGCATATAAAACATAAAATGGTTTTCAAAGGTTTAAAATGTCCAACTATGATCTTTGGGCAAAGTGTCCATTGATTAAACACTTGTCTTCCCCATAATTGGTTTAGTTTTCATATTTTGATACTTTTAATGATTCAACAATATGCCACAAGCACAAGTGAACCAAATGTATCACCGTAATGGACCAAACACACTTTTTCAAATGTAATATTCTTAGGTTAATCCTATACTTCTACAAAACTCATTCCAAGGCCTCTTCTTAAGGATGTAAACTCCGATTCGGGAAGAGGCTTGGTAAAAATGTCGGCTAGGTTTGACTTTGATTCAACATAGTGTAGTTCGATGTCTCCCCTTGCCACATGGTCTCTAATGAAGTGATGTTTCACTTCAATGTGTTTTGTCCTAGAGTGGTGAACCGGATTTTTGGTCAAGTTGATTGTACTTACATTACCACACAAGACTTTGACTTTGGTATGATGTAACTCATAATCTTCTAAAGTGTGCATGATCCAAAGGAGTTGGGAAACACACCCACCCATTGCCACATATTCCGCCTCCATTGTTGATAGGGCAACACATGGTTGTTTCCTACTACTCCAACTTACTAAGGAAGACCCAAGGAATTGACACCCTCCACTAGTACTCTTCCTATCTAGCTTACATCCTGCATAGTCCGAGTCGGTGTATCCAATAAGATCAACACTAGGGGTTCGAGGATACCAAAGTCCGACATTGAGGGTACCTTTGACATACCTTAGGATCCTCTTAACTACAACCAAATGGGACTCTTTGGCACAAGATTGGTACCTTGCACACATACCTACCGCAAAAAGTATCTCGGGTCTACTAGCGGTTAGATATAGTAGGCTACCAATCATGCTCCTATATTGCTTAGAGTCTACCATTTTCCCTTCAAGGTCACTATCCATTTTCACATTTGTTCCTATGGGGGTAGATGTCACCTTAGCATTTTCTAGGCCAAATTTCTTTAGCATTTCCTTAGCATATTTAGTTTGAAAAACATGTGTACCTTCATTAGTTTGCTTAACTTGAAGTCCTAAAAAGAATGTTAGCTCTCCTACAAGACTCATTTCAAATTCATCTTCCATACATTTGATGAATTCTTGTAAGAAGTCATTATTTGTTGACCCAAAAATGATATTATCTACATACACTTGGGCAACAAATATGTCCTTATCCTTAGATTTTAGGAACAAAGTAGGGTCAATTATTCCTCTCCTAAACCCCTTAGACACTAGAAATGAAGAAAGTCTTTCATACCAAGCCCGGGGAGCTTGTTTTAATTCATATAAGGCTTTTCTCAATTTGTAGACGTGTCTTGGATAATTAGGGTCCTCAAACCCAGGGGGTTGTTCTACATAGACCTCTTCCTTAATGATCTCATTAAGGAATGCCGACTTCACATCCATTTGGTGAAGTGTGAAACCCATGTGAGTGGCATAGGCTAGTAGAATTCTAATGGACTCTAATCTAGCTACGGGGGCATAAGTCTCATCATAATCTAATCCCTCAACTTGGTTAAATCCCCTAGCTACCAATCTAGCCTTGTTCCTAGTAATTTTGCCTTGGTCATCTAGTTTATTCCTAAAGACCCATCTTGTGGTTACAATGGTGCAATCATTGGGCCTAGGAACCAACTCCCAAACCTCACTTCTCTCAAATTGATTTAGCTCTTCTTGCATGGCTAAGACCCAATCTACATCTCCCAATGCTTCATCAATAGACTTAGGTTCTAATTGAGAGATTAAGGCTATTTGACTAGTTTGATCTCTAAAATAGGACCTAGTCCTTACTCCTTGAGTGACATCACCAACTATTTGGTCAATAGGGTGATGTTGATGATGTCTCAAGGGCCTAGAGGTTGTAGGGTCATTGACTAGTTCTTCCTCATCCTCTAGGATACTTCTCACTCCCCCTTGATCATTGCCCTCCAAATGTAAGTCTTGGATCATTTGGGCAAGGGGTTGGACTTCTTCCATATCCTTATCAATTGAGGCTTTTCTAGGGTAGGTATTTGTTGATTCATCAAAGTTAACATTTGAGGACTCCTCAATCACTTTTGTCCTTTTGTTGTAAACTCTATAACCCCTACTAGTTGATGAATACCCAACTAGAATTCCCTCATCGGCTTTTGACTTAAATTTCCTTAGGTCATCTTTGGTATTTAAAATATAGACTTTATATCCAAAGACCCTAAAGTAGTGGACTTGCAGAACTCTCCCATTCCATAATTCAAAGGATGTTTTTCCTAGAAACCTATGTACTAGAACCCGATTTTGAATGTAACAGGCGGTGTTAACCGCTTCGGCCCAAAAGTAGCTAGGAAGGGAATATACGTTAAGCATATCCCTAGCAGCTTCTTGTAGGGCTCTGTTTCTCCTCTCAACTATCCCATTTTATTGAGGAGTCCTTGGGCATGAAAATTCATGCTTGTATCCATTTTCTACACAAAATTATGAGAAACTTAAATTTTGGAACTCCCCACCATGGTCACTCCTAATTCGGTTAATTTTGAGATGTTATTCATTTTCTACCCTTTTACTAAATCCAATAAGGATTTCTAGGGTATCATTCCAATGTTTCAAAAAGAAAACCCATGTAAACCTAGAAAAATCTGTTGGTGCAGAACGCACCCAAGTCAAACCTTGGTTTTGATAAAGGCAAAGGATTCAAAAGTTAAGATGTTATGTTTATCTAACATATTACATGAGTGTGCAGATTGAAGTCCTATCGAAGGAATGCTAGGCACCTAGCGAAGGACTGCTAGGCACCTAGCGAAGGACTGCTAGGCATCGAAACCTTAAGACCTGGCGAAGGGCTGCTGGGCAGCTAGCGAAGGACTGCTAGGAGACTAAGCCCTGGCGAAGGGCTACTGGGCACCTAGCGAAGGACTGCTAGGAGACTAAGACCTGGCGAAGGATTGCTGGGCACCAAGCGAAGGACTGCTTGGAACCCAAGACCTAGCGAAGGACTGCTAGGCACTAGGCGAAGGACTGCTTGGTATTGAAGACCTGGCGAAGGACTGCTGGGCAAAAGTCCAACCGGAGGAGCCGGTTGGCAACAGGTAAATTCTCCCGAGAGGAGTAGGTGATGGCGCGTTCCCCGTCGAGGGAACAGTAGGCGTTGATTCAACCTAGGGTTCCATTTTGAAGACCCAAATGCAGAACCAAGACAGCTACGGCTGTAAAATGCACTAACATGCTTGCTTTGTTTTTGTTTGGTACTAACCCTGGATGCAGGACCGAAGGAACGAGTTTATGCAGCTCAGAACACCCCAAAGGAGAGGGGCAGTAGCTGGGTTAGGCGCTCGGGAGGTCCCGGGCTCCCGAAGTCAAAGCCAAACAAGAGTTAGCAAGAAAACGCTTCGGAAGCTCACTGCTCTCGGGCGCCCCCATGCTCCCGGGGGCCCCGGATGCCTCGGGCGCCCTGGGTCCAAGCCAACGAAGCAGACAGAGTTCCATCCAGCCGAGAAGCCAGCAGATTGAGTCAACCCGGGTGCCCCCTGCTTCCCGGGCGCCCCCGTCAAACCTCAAGCCCGATCCTGGAGGGATAAGGGCTGACCAAGATGTTTGCGGATCGTGTGACACGCGGAGGGCACCCCCGATGTCCAGGGCGCCCCCAGGTTCACTATATAAGGGGTCGACCCCCAAGACTTCCAAATACAGTTTTTCAACGCCAATACGCTCTTCGACTCAAGCGCTCTGCTCCGGAAACCTCAAATCTCGAGATTCTAAGCGCCGACGACGACCCTCCGCACCAAAGTACAATCCATACTGGGCATCGATCTCGAAGAATAACTCTGTTTTCTTTTACTGCAATCTTACTGTACAATTCTTTGTAAAACACTTTGTGCATTATAGAATTGCCTGTAGTAAACGGTCAAGGACCGTGGGCCTTGGAGTAGGAGCCGACTGCGACTCCGAACCAAGTAAATCCTTGTGTTCGTGTTTGTGTTTTTAATTTCCGCTGCTCATTCTCTTAAAATTATATCCGAAAAAGTTTTACGATATTCACCCCCCCCCCTCTATCGTATTCTCTCGATCCAACAAGTGGTATCAGAGCGAGGAAGCTCAAATTTGGTGCAACCACCAATTTGAGAATTTTTCGGATTTTCTTCGAATTGTTTTTATTTCTTTTATCGAAATTTTATCGTAAATCGAGGTTGGTGCAACACCACTCGAAATTGTTTTCTCTTTCTCCCGCACTACTAATCCAAGACCAAGTCTTGGGACATTTTTTTTCTCTTTTCACTCTCTTTTCAGTAACCTCTAAATGGCTATGCAAGAAGGCTTCAGCACCGCCAGACCACCGCTCTTCAGTGGGGAGGATTTCTCCTACTGGAAGAATAGGATGGAAGTCCACTTGAAAACTCAGGTGGATATGTGAATAATAATCCAGTCCGGATTGGAAATTCCGAAGAATGCTGACGGAGTACAATAATCCTACACCGAATGGGATACCACCCTCAAAAGAAAAATTAAAGCTGACGTCAAAGCAACGCAAACACTTCAATGCGGCCTAACCAAGGAAGAGCTGAACCGGGTGGGTCCATTCAACAGCGCAAAGGAACTATGGGGTAAGCTAATTGAATTACACGAAGGAACCTCCGACACCCGAATCAGCAAGAGGGGCCTACTACTGAACAAGCTGTATACCATCAAGATGAACGACAACGAATCTGCAGCTCAGCTCCATGCCAGAATTCAGGAGCTGATGAACGGTCTTCACACCATCGGTCACAAGGTAGAGAATCGTGACCTAATCAGGTATGCTCTTAACGCGTTCCCTAGAAATACTTTGTGGGCATCTATGGTAGATGCGTACAAAGTTTCAAGGGATCTTTCTAAGATCAAGTTAGATGAACTGTTTTCTGAATTAGAATTGCATGAGCAGACTAACTGCACCCTGGCCGAGAAAGGTATCGCTTTTGTTGTAGGTAAAACTGGAAAGATTACCAAGAAGAAGCCTCAACCTGAGCCCGAGTCTGAGTCAGATTCAGACTCAAAAGAAATCAAAGGAAATCGACCTAAGCTTGTTCGGCTAGCTCGGGACTACTACAAAGAACTAAAAAATCAGACCAACAGAAGGAAAGCCAGCCGAAGAAAGGAAGAATCAACTGAACCTTCAAATGAGAAGAACAAACCAAATGTGACCTGTTACGAATGCAAAAAGAAGGGTCACTACAAGACTGAATGTCCTACTATGAAGGAAACAAAGAAGACAAGAAAGAAGAAAGTACTTCAGGCAACATGGGACGGATCCTCCTCCGAAGAAGAAGAAGAGGTCCCACAGTCGAACCTGCTCGCACTGACCACCTCAGAAGAAATCGAGACCGAGTCAGAATCAGAACCGGACGACGGCAGACTCACGTTTTCGGAGGAAGGCGAGATTACTGTAAGTGGCTTTTCTAGAAGTCAGTTAAACGAATTAATTGTTTATCTTTCTCGAGACTTGGCGAAAGCCAAACTCCGAGTCGAATCTCTCCGACAAGAAGTAAAACTCCTGAAAGAGGGAGCTGACTCTGAATCCTTAACTGAGAAGGTTCAAGAAGGAACCTCTACTCAAGTTGAAAAACTTGAGAAAGAGAACTCCTCCTTGAAAACTCAAGTCAAGGACCTCAGAATAGCCTTAGAACGATTCACTTCTGGTTCTAAGGGTCTTGACATGATCCTTGGAAAACAGAAGTCGATTCTAAATTGATCCGGATTAGGCTACAGAACCAAGTCTAGACAAAGATCATATTATGCTGTACTGAACCAGTCCAGACCTAAAATTCAGGCATGGGTACCCAAACTGTGCCTGAATAAACAAACTGGATCAAATCAGGATTGGATCCCCAAGGACAAGATTCACATCTTGCCAAGCCATTATCGTGGCTTTAGTCCAGGGGGAGCCAAATTAAAAACAATATTCATAGTTAGATAAATTTCTATTCTTGTGTTTAAAATTGCATGTTTGCTTGTTTATTTAATTTCTGCAATTTACCATGCTTAGACTTAGGACTAGTTAGTTTAAGGACTGAACCAACTTAAACTGAAATTTGAACAACATAGTATTGGGTGGCGGTGAGATGATAGTACGTTAGGGAAGCCTCTTCTAATAAGGTCAAGTATACTCTACTTGGTCTCTTTAGATTGGTGAAACTAGTCGAAGCTACCGATCCAAGACCCAAACTAGTTAAACCAGAATTTCTCAAAAAGTAATTTTGAAAATGAAATCTCATTAAAAGGCTTTGTCAAGGAAAGGGTTGATGATCCAATAAGGCTACGACCAAAGAAGGCCTAGTGTCTCGCCAAGACCTGGAAGCTAATTTTTGAAATTTAAATTCAAATTATTCTTTGTCAAATTCAAATCTAACACAAATTTTCAGTTAGTTGTAGATTCAAACATTTTTTAAATAAACTCAAAACAATTGCTTTCAAAATTACTTTAAGTCTTTCAAAATAAATCATAATCTTTTAAAATAATTCTATCTACTAAAACCTGTCTCACAAAAACTCATAAGGCAAACGTGATTGATAACTCTAGATTGGGTGAGACAGACTAGGTTGTGAAAATAATTTAGGCTATTCCTGATTCTAATTGGATCCAAATCAGTAAAACACTTTATATGTAGGAACATAAAGATTTGGACCAATGGATGTTGGATAGGGGGTGCTCCAGACACATGACTGGGGATAAATTGAAATTCACCAAACTCAAGTTCAAGAACCTAGGCTCAGTAGCATTTGGCAACAATGCTACACTCAAGGTGATTGGGTCAGGTAACATTGAACTTAAATCTGACTTTGTTATTAAGAAGGTTCTTTTGGTTGAAGATTTTAAATTTAACTTGCTTAGCATAAGTCAATTGTGCGATACTGGTTAAGTAGTTACCTTTACAAACTCTAACTGCCTGATTAGAAACTTGCAAGACTCAGAAATCATGCTTAAGGGCACTAGGAAAAATAATGTTTACATTATAAACCTACCACTAGTACCTAAATGCATGTTAACTCAGTTAGAACAATCAAACCTCTAGCATAGGAGATTAGGTCACACAAATTTGAGAATAATTTCGAAAATCACTCAACTTGGCCTAATTAAAGGTATCCCGAAAATTAAGAACCATGAAAACTTAAAATGTAAATCATGTAATCAAGGTAAACAAACCAGGTCTAATCACAAACTGATTCAGTCTGATCTAACTCAAACCACACTTGAGCTCCTGCATCTTGACCTATTTGATTCACATGGAGCCATGTCACTAAGCGGAAACCGGTACTGCTTAGTAATAGTTGATGATTACTCTAGGTTTACCTGGGTTAGGTTTCTAAAGACCAAAGATGAAACCCTAAACCTATTCAATGATTTTTGTATGTTAATTGAAAATCAAAACGATACCAAAATCAAAAGACTTAGGAGTGACCACGGGGGAGAGTTTGGAAATCAACGATTCGAGGAATTTTATAAGATAAATGGGTATATACACGAATTTTCGTGCCCTAGAACCCCCCAGCAAAATGGGATAGTTGAAAGGAAAAAATAGAACTCTACAGGAAGCCACTAGGGCTATGCTCAACGAATCTAACCTAGCTAACCAATATTGGGCAGAAGCAATTAGTACGGCTTGCTACATCCAAAATAGGGTACTAATTAACAAACGACGCAATAAAACACCGTATGAATTATACTACCATAGACTTCCAAACCTACATTACCTAAGGGTCTTTGGGTGCAAAATTC
The DNA here is from genome assembly GCA_024364735.1 of Boesenbergia rotunda. Taxonomy (NCBI): domain Eukaryota; kingdom Viridiplantae; phylum Streptophyta; class Magnoliopsida; order Zingiberales; family Zingiberaceae; genus Boesenbergia; species Boesenbergia rotunda. The sequence goes on along the minus strand of JAGFNQ010005198.1, from coordinate 1,489,129 downwards.
ATATCCTAAATACCAAGGACTATCTAGGTAAATTCCAGTCTAAGTCAACCCCAGGCATCTTCCTAGGATATTCAACAACAAGTAGAGCCTATAGGGTTTACAACAAACAAACTAAGAAAATTGAAGAAACAACAAATCTAATATTTGATGAAGAAATCAACTCAAAATCTGACAATCCAGATCTAAATTCATCAAATACTGATCAAGAAGATAATGTTGAACCTTTAATTGAACCCATAAATGAACTAACTATTGAACCAACTAGTGAGTCAATTGAACCAACTATTGAACCAACCCAAGTAAGTGAACCAAATATTGAATCAAACCGACCAGCCGGACCTGAGGCTGAACCAAGCTCTAAAAAAACCATGAAACCCAGACTCAGTCACCCAACTGATCAAATTGTGGGTGATCCAACTTTAGGAGTCAGAACTAGGTCTTCCTATAGAAACCTTAGTCAGATAGCAATGATTTCAAAAATAGAACCTAAGACTATAGAGGAAACCTTACCTGATCTTGATGGGATCATAGCTATGTAAGAGGAGTTAGCCCAATTTGAGAGAAACCAAGTCTGGGAACTGGTACCTAAACCTAAGGGTAAATCCATCATTGACACTAAGTGGGTTTTTAGGAATAAGCTAAATGATCAAGGAGAAATAGTTAGAAATAAAGCCCGCTTAGTAGCAAAAGAGTTCAGTCATGTAATGACCCGGAAAATTCTCTTAATATTTTCTTAAAATATTAAGCATGTTTAAATAATTTTCTAAGGGACCTAGAAATATTAAGGAGAACTTTGGCCTAGAAAATCCATGTTTTCTCATTTAAATTGAGAAAACTAAGTACCAATGAGCTTTAAATGGGCTCCAAAAATGGGTATTAATTAAGTAAAATTAATATAAATTAGGTAAAATTAATATAAATATAAAAGAATTTTATTTAGGAATATTGGCATAATTATGGGTGATTTTAGGGGGATTTTCAGAATTTAGGAAATAAAAATAATAAAATAAATGAAATAAAAATAAAATAAAAATAAAGGTGCATGAGCCAAGGATTGAACCTTGGACCTCTTGTACAACCATGTAAGCCTTAACCAACTCACCTAGCAAGGGATTTCTATGAGGAAATGAAGTGGATATAAGTTAAGATTAAGAAGAAGATGAAGAGTCATGGAGAGACTCTTCATTTACCTCTTTAATGGATGATAAATAGGGGGGTTTGGGAGTTTCATTCTCTCTTATTTCAATTGCATTTCCTCCTCTCTTCCTCCCTCATTCTAGCCGACCACTCCTAGAGGGTTTTCCCCTTGGAAAAGCTTCCCCCAAGGTTCCATCTCCTAGATCTAAAGTCTCTACAAGAGTACAAGGGCAAGGAGGGATCAAGGGTCAAGAGTTCTACAAGTTCTTTCTCTTTTAAGGTCTAAAAATCAAGAAATCCCAAGGTAAGACTCCCTCACCTGTGGTATAATAGTTCCCTATGATTTTTATGATTTTTTTTAGTATGATATAGTGGTTGGTTTTCGAATTTGATGTTGAAAGGAAAGAAAACCAAGACACTCATGCTTAAGGGTTTCGGCCACCATGATTTTTAGGTCTATAAATATGCTAAAAATCTGTATAATGCTATTTAATGTTCCCTTATGATGTTTAGAGGTTAAGTATAATTTTTGGGAATTTTTGGAGTACCCTAGGATACCCTAGGGTTTCGGCCAACATGAAAGAAGCAAAGCAAGCACCCTAGGATACCCTAGGGTTTCGGCCACAATATGTAAGGGTCCTTAATGATGCTAAAAAAATCTCCAAAATGTTGTTTAATGTTTGCTCATGATGTTTAGAGGTTAAATACAATTTTTGAGAATTTTTGGGGTACCCTAGAGGCCCTATATGTTTCGGCCAACCCAAGGACCCAAAGGTTAGGGTTGAGTCTTTAACTTCAAGCATATGTTTATGTGTTGCCATGATATAAGGGTGATGGAAGGTGATTATGTGAATTTTCACATGGCCTTGGGACTCCACAAGTTTCGGCCAAGAAGGGTTAATATGGTTAAAGTTAAGATTTATTTCAAGTAAGGGCTCCAATGGCTCTATGGTAAGATGCGATTAGTGTTTATGAGTTATTGGGGATTTTAATGGAATTTTTCCATACTCCCCATGGCCTTATAAGTTTTGGCCAGCCCTAGGAAAGTGGCCTAAAGGTTAGGGTTAACCCTAATCATGAGCCCAATGACTTCCTATGGTCTCATAAATGATGTATGATGGTTCCTTTACCTTATGCTATATTACATGTTTATGGAATGGATGGAACTCCACCTTGAAGTTTCGGCCAAGCCTTGGATTTAGGGTTTGGGGTGGAGTTAGGGCTCAAAGAATGATGGTTCATGTTTACCATAAAGTATTTATATGTATAGGATCAAGCATGTGGTAGAAATCATGTTAACCATAACCCTAATGTTTAAGCATCATGTTTTATGCTTTTATGTTTATGTTATGATTGAATGCCATGTTTAACAGGGTTATCATGAATGTTTATGTTTTAGGCCATGTATTTGAATGGTAGGTAGAATGTTATGGAAATCCTACCTATGCATGCTTAGGTGATGTAGAGAACCATGCTAAGTTATATGCTCATGATATGTTAAGAACCATGCTAAGTTATTGTGTATGTTTATGATATGAATGATGCCATGATAAGTATGATAGGTTTATGTTCATGATATGAATGATGCCATGATAAGTATGATAGGGTTATGTTCACGATAAGAATGAGGCTAGGATAGGTATGTTATGTTAGGTTCATGATAAGAACGATGTCATGATAAGTATGTTATGTTTATGTTCATGATAAGAATGATACATGCCATGTTGTATGAATAAAGATGCATGTCATGCTTATGAAAGAAGGTGCATACCATGTTTATGAATGAAGATAATGCTCATGCCTTATAGGCATCATGATGTTATGCAAAAGAATGAACAATGAAAGGACAAGCATGTGTTAAGTCATGCTTTATGTAACATGGTTATGCTATGAATGAATGATGAATGATGACACATGAAAAGTATTTTACTTTATGTATGGGCTTGTACCGGACCGAAGTATGGGTCCAAGGGATGGGCACCTTAAGAACGCCCCGGTTTTGGACTACCGAAGTTGTCCACGGTTCTGGCACTACCGGAGCTGTGCAACAGGGATGGGCACCTTAAGAACGCCTCGGTTCGGGGACTACCGACTATGCTGTCCTTACCCTAGTAGGTTGGGGCTCGCGACCTCGGACTTGCTAGGGATGCGCGCTATGATGTATGTATGTGGTACAAGCCGGGGACCCCAAATGATGTTATGATGATTATGTTTAAGCAAATTAAAAGTATGTTTTAAAAGTTAAGCATCCCTTATGTATATGCATTCCACTCATGCATCCATTCATGTTATGCATTATGCTATGATGATAAGATTTTATGCTTACGCTTCATGTTAAGAAATATGCATGAGAATAAATGATCTATGCCATGGTAATGTTAAGAAGATGTTCATATGTTATGATAGGAAGAATGTTCACTATGTTCATGTTTATGCTATGATAAGAATTATGTCATGCTTAGAATGTCTACTATGTTTATGTTTATGCCATGAATTATTCCATGCTTAGAAGGTCTACTATGTTTATGTTTATGCCATGAATTATGCCATGCTTAGAAGGTCTACTATGTTTATGTTTATGCCATGAATTATGTCATGCTTAGAAGGTCTACTATGTTCATGTTTATGCCATGTATCATGCTATGCTTAGGATGTTCACGATGTTTATGTTTATGTCATGTATCATGCCATGCTCAGGATGTTCACTATGTTTATGTTTATGCCATGTATCATGCCATGCTTGGAATGTTTACCATGTTTATGTGCATGCCATGCTAAAGTGATTTAAGATGTTATGTTTTAAGTAGAGCACCAAGTATGTTAAAGTTTCATGTGCTCATTATGAGATGATGAACGATGAATGATTTTTGTGAGTAGGAAAGAGTTTTACTAAGCCTGTGTGCTTATAGTCTTATTTTCTTATACCGCAGATCATTCAAGGGGACAATGATGGAAGCAGCAGGAGGGCAAGAACGCATGTGTGTAGTAGTGACTTGGCCCAGGAAACTCTATGTTTACTGTTTATGCTAGAACTTCACCTTGGTTACTTATATGTCTGAATGATGACCTATGGAACCTTATGATATGACGTTACGTATGACATGATATGATATGATGCTTAAGTTCAAAGTTAATATGCCAAGGTTCCTATGTCATTAAGTTAAGAATGGTAACAGGGCATGTATAAGTTAAAGTTATTCCGCTGCCTTATGATGTCTACATGCCCTAAGCATGTTAACGTAACGCCGCTTATGAAAAAGAAAAAAAAAGCGGGCGTTACAAGTCAAGTAGAAGGGTTAGATTATGACGAAACCTATGCCCCGGTAGCTAGACTTGAGTCCATTAGGATGTTATTAGCCTTTGCATCCCATAAAGGATTTAAGTTATACCAAATGGATGTAAAGTCAGCGTTTCTAAATGGATTCATTAAGGAAGAAGTCTATGTAGGACAACCTCCTGGTTTTGAGGACTTAGAAAGAACTGACCATGTTTAAAAACTCACTAAAGCACTTTATGGACTAAAACAAGCACCTAGGGCCTGGTATGAACGCTTATCAACCTACCTAACTTCTAAAGAATTTAAACAAGGATAAATTGACTCAACCTTATTCATTAAGACCCTAGGAAAAGAAATTTTTATTGCCCAAATCTACGTCGATGACATAATCTTTGGATCCACCAACTCAAATTTTCTAAAAGAATTTGTTAAAATAATGGAAAATGAATTTGAAATGAGCTTAGTTGGTGAACTAAATTTCTTTCTAGGCTTACAAATTAAGCAAACTAGGGATGAAAACTATGTCCATCAATCTTGATATGCTAAGGAGTTAATAAAGAAATTCAAAATGGACAACTCCAAAAGCATAAGTACCCCCATGGCCACAAATGTAAAAATAGATAGTGGCCCTGATGGTAAACCAGTAGACCTTAAACTCTATAGAAGTATGATTGGAAGTCTCCTGTACCTTACAGCCAGCAGACCTGATATCCTTTTCGCTGTAGGAATGTGTGCTAGATACCAAACCTGTCTTAAGGAAACGCACTTAGCAGCCCTAAAAAGAATACTAAGATACGTTAAGGGCACCCTAAATATAGGGATTTGGTATCCTAGGACCTCAACCTTTGACTTGTTAGGATACTCTGATTCTGACTATGCAAGTTATAAATTAGATAGAAAGAGCACAAGTGGAAGCTGCCAACTGTTAGGAAATAGTCTAGTAAGTTGGTGCAGTAGAAAACAATATTGTGTAGCTCTATCAACAACTGAAGCTGAGTATGTGACTTTAGGAGAATGTGTAGCACAACTCTTATGGATGATGCACACTCTCAAAGACTTCCAGCTTAATTACACCCAAACACAAGTCTACATTGATAATATAAGCTCAATTAACCTAACTAAGAACCCAATCCAACATTCCAGAACTAAACACATAGAAGTAAAACACCACTTTGTAAGAGATCATGTAGCCAAGGGAGAAATAGTCCTTAAGTATGTAGACTCTAAATCTAACTTAACTGACATATTCACCAAACCCCTACTTGAGTCTGAGTTCAGTTCACTAAGAAGGTAGTTAGGATTTTGCTTGGTAGAATAGGATTACTCTACTTCTGTTTTTTCTGCTTTACTCGATTTTAAAATCAGTCTCTAAAATAATTTTAAAACTGCTTTACTTGATTTTCAAAATCTTTATTGCAATTTTAAAATCAATTTTTGACTTAGTTTTTTTTAAAAACTACCCCCTTCAAAACTAGGGTTTTCTTTGCAAATGGACTTAGCCTAGGCCCTAACCCTAGAACTGCATGCACCTATAGATCTAGAAGTCAACATCTCACAAGCACCTTAGGGTACTCTTGAGTGATAACCTAGAATGGGTTGAGATGCTTAGGTCTTTGCCTTAATTCAAGATGCTTTAAGTCAGTGCATCTGCAGTAATTGGGGCACTAAATACAAATTAAACAGTAATCAGGTTAAGTGTCAAGTTTAGAAAATCTAACTTGAACAAAACACTTAACTTAACTAACCTTAGCGAAAACTACTATTTATAACAGTTTGTAAGTAGCTAATTGGGTTAGACAAGACCCTACAGATAATTCAAAATTGATTTGGCTCAGTTTATATCTTTAATTGGTTCAGTACAGCACATTATTGTTTTATTCTTATGCAATTCTTTTCACTATATTGCTTTGTTTTTTGATATATGGCAAAGGGGGAGAGATTGGAAAGGAGAGAAGGTTTAAAAAAAATTTAAAAATTTTATTTATCCTTTCTTCAAAAAGTACTTAATTTAAAGTTGCCTTCAAAACTGTTTTTTTCAAAACTGTTTCTAAGTACTTAATCTAAGTACTTGACTTAAACTATTATCAAAAATTTCCAAGTACTTGACTTAAACTATTTTCAAAAATTACTTAAACTATTTTCAAAAATTACTTAAACTATTTTCAAAAATTTCCAAGTACTTGACTTAAACCATCTTCAAAATTGTGTCAAAATACTTGACCTAAGATGTTTGCGATCTCTAAGTACTTATTTTCAAACTTCTCAAATGGAAAAGATTCTAAGTATAAACCTTCTAAAGTACTTCAGAAAATGTTTAGAAAATTTTCTACTAAGTCATTGACTTAAAAATTTGTTGTATAAATTTTCCAAGTGCCCAACCAAAATTTTTTTTGGAAAATGTTTTCTAAAAACGTCTTTTGAAAATGTTCTAAGTGTTGAAAATTCAATTCAATCTTTAGACTTAGAAATTTTTTTTAACCCCCACGAACCTTTGAAAAACCTAGGGGGAGATTCGTTCCAGGGGGAGGAATCTAAACTAGTATTTCACCTATATTCTAAATTAACTTAACTTTTTGAATCGGGTTGTCATAAATCAAAAAGGGGGAGATTGTTGGTGCAGATAGCACCCAAGTCAAACCTTGGTTTTGATAATGGCAAAGGATTCAAAAGTTAAGATGTTATGTTTATCTAACATGTTACTTGAGTGTGCAGATTGAAGTCCTAGCGAAGGAATGCTAGGCACCTAGCGAAGGACTGCTAGGCATCGAAACCTTAAGACCTGGCGAAGGGCTGCTGGGCACCTAGCGAAGGACTGCTAGGAGACTAAGCCCTGTGAAGGGCTACTGGGCACCTAGCGAAGGACTGCTAGGAGACTAAGACCTGGCGAAAGATTGCTGGGCACCAAGCGAAGGACTGCTTGGAACCAAAGACCTAGCGAAGGACTACTAGGCACCAGGCGAAGGACTGCTTGGTACTGAAGACCTGGCGAAGGACTGCTAGGCACCTAACGAAGGACTGCTGGGCAAAAGTCCAACCGGAGGAGCCGGTTGGCAACAGGTAAATTCTCCCGAGAGGAGTAGGTGAGGATGCGTTCCCCGTCGAGGGAGCAGTAGGTGTCGGTTCGACCTAGGGTTCCATTTTGGAGACCCAAAGTCAGAACCAAGACAGCTACGGCTGTAAAATGCACTAACCTGCTTGCTTTGTTTTTGTTTGGTACTAACCCTGGATGCAGGACCGAAGGAACGAGTTTCTGCAGCTCAGAACGCCCCAAAGGAGAGGGGCAGTAGCTGGGTTGGGCGCCCGAGAGGTCCCGGGCGCCCTAAGTCAAAGCCAAACAAGAGTTAGCAAGAAAACGCTTCGGAAGCTCACTGCTCTCGGGCGCCCCCATGCTCCCAGGCGCCCTGGGTCCAAGCCAATGAAGCAGACAGAGTTCCATCCAGCCGAGAAGCAAGCAGATTGAGTCTGTTGGTGCAGGAAGCACCAGATCGAACCTTGTTTTGATATTGGCAAAAGATTCAAAGTTAAGGGTTGTTTGTTATCTAACAATGCTACTTGAGTGTACAGGAAAAGCCCTAGAGATGGACTGCTAGGCCCTGGCGAAGGGCTGCCAGAAGAAAAGTCCTAGCGAAGGACAGCTAGGCCCTGGCGAAGGACTGCCAGAATGGAAAAGCCCTAGCAAAGGATTGCTAGGTCCTGGCGAAGGGCTGCCAGAAGACAAGCCCTAGCGAAGGACTGCTAGGCTGGCGAAGGGCTGCCAAGAAACCAAGTCCTAGCGAAGGGCTGCTAGGCAACTAGCGAAGGGCTGCTAGTCACCAAGTCCTAGCGAAGGGCTGCTAGGCAACTAGCGAAGGGCTGCTAGGCAACTAGCGAAGGGCTGCTAGTCACCAAGACCTAGCGAAGGGCTGCTAGGCACCAAGCGAAGGGCAGCTTGGTAACTCAAGACCTGGCGAAGGGCTGCCGGGCAAAAGTCCAACTGGAGGAGCCGGTTGGCACCAGGTAAATTCTCCCGAGAGGAGTAGGTGAGGACGCGTTCCCCTTGAGGGAACATTAGGCGTCGGTTCGACCTAGGGCTCCATTTTGGAGACCAAAGTCAGAACCAAGACAGCTGAGGCTGTATAACCTATTATTTTATTGTTTTATTGTGTTTTGGACTAATCCTGGATGCAGGACCGAAGGAACGAGTGTCTGCAGCTCAGAGTGCCTCAAAGGAGTGAGGCAACAGCTGACCAGGGCGCCCGGAGTGTCCCGGGCGCCCCCATGGTGAACACAAAACACAACAAGACAAGAAAGACTTCGACAGTACATAGCCAGGGCGCCCCTGCTGTCCCGGGCCCCCCCATTGCAAAACAACTCTGCCGCGTCTGCGCTACATGCCCAGGGCGCCCCCGCTGTCCCGGGCGCCCCCAGCGCATAGGGTGGCGCAAACCTTACCGAGGAGAGCTCAGCGCTGCGGATAAGGTTTGACCGGTCAACCAGGGCGCCCCCAGGCCCTATATAAAGGGCCCTCGACCCCCTTCTTCAAGCATCAAGTTTTTCGACGCTTCTACGCTCTTCTGCTTCCGCGACACGCTCCAGAAATCTTCCAACTCAAGCTGACGACGTCCCGCTGCTCCGAAACTTCGATCTACACCGGACGTCGGTAACGAAGAGCTCTGTATTTAAAAGTTTACTATTCTGCCTTCTTGTAAAATCTATTTGTAAACTTTGCGAACTTATAGAATTGCCCGCAGAAAACGGTCAACGACCGTGCGCCTTAGAGTAGGAGTCGACCCAGGCTCCGAACCAAGTAAACCGACTGTGTTTGCATTGTTCTGTTTTTCTTTTATTTCCGATGCGCACCCGCTCTTTTTAAATCCGAACGATTTGCGATATTCACCCCCCCTCTCTCGCATTTCTCGATCCAACAGAGTCAACCCAGGCGCCCCCTGCTTCCCGGGCGCCCCCGTCAAACCTCGAGCCCGATCCTGGAGGGATAAGGGCTGACCGAGATGTTTGCGGATCGTGTGACACGCGGAGGGCGCCCCCGATGTCCAGGGCGCCTCCAGGTTCATTATATGGGGGGGCTCGACCCCCAAGGCTTCCAAACACAGTTTTTCAACGCCAATACACTCTTCGACTCAAGCGCTCTGCTCCAGAAACCTCAGATCTCGAGATTCTAAGCGCCGACGATGACCCTTCACACCAAAGTACGATCCATACCGAGCGTCGATCTCGAAGAGTAACTCTGTTTTCTTTTACTGCAATCTTACTGTACAATTCTTTGTAAAACACTTTGCGTATTATAGAATTGCCCGCAGTAAACGGTCAAGGACCATGGGCCTTGGAGTAGGAGCCGGCCGTGACTCCGAACCAAGTAAATCCTTGTGTTCGTGTTTGTGTTTTTAATTTCCGTTGCTCATTCTCTTAAAATTATATCCGAAAAAGTTTTACGATATTCACCCCCCCCCTCCTCTATCGTATTCTCTCGATCCAACAAAATCATCTACAATAACTAAATAATATTTACTCCCTACTAGTGAGGGAGTACTATGGCAATCAAACAAATCAATGTGTAAAAGTTCTAATGGCAAAGTAGTAGTGGTTAGGGTTTTACCTTTGTGTGATGATTTTGATTGCTTACCCTCTTCGCATGCATCACACAATTTTGTCTTCTCATACTTGATCATAGGTAGCCCCTTCACCAATTCTTCCTTGGCCACTCTTGCAATGCTTCTCATGTTGACATGTCCAAGCCTCCGATGCCACAACCACCCTTCTTCTTCTTTAGACATGAAACATTTAGCCAAATTGTTAGTAGCATAAGCAAGATCAAGATAATACAAGTTGGCCTCTCTATACCCTTCTAATATAACATTATTTGACTCATTATGTTTAATTAGGCACTTCCTATCATGGAATTCAACTCTAAAGCCCGCATCACATAACTGACTCACACTAAGTAAGTTAAACTTCATGTCTTTATTTAAAAGTACCTTATGTATGGAAATTGTAGGAGATACCTCAATGGTGCCTCTACCAATAATTCTCAGTTTTCTACTATTTCCAAAGGAGACCATCCCTTCTCTTAAGTAGCTAATAGTAGTGAACTTGCTCACATCTCCGGTCATATGTCTTGAGCATCCACTATCTACTATCCACATAGTTGAGGCCTCCTTCACCTTTACCTATACAACATGAAAAACATACTCTTTTGGTACCCAAATTTGTGATCCACAAGCATCATTTAAAAATCTTTTAGGTACCCATGCCCTCTTGGTGTTTCCCTTAGCCCCTTATCTCCTAGATGCACCAATCCTACCCATGAGTGAGACAAAGGCCACTTCCTTTGTCTTTGGCCTATACCCTAATCCGGCTTTGTTATAGACGGCCCTTTGACTATTTATTATCATATCTAAGTTGCTAGACCCCACTTGAAATTTCCTAAGTGCCTTTGTGAGGTCCTCTACCTTTTTCCTTAGTTCCCTATGTTCAGTTTCAAAACATGAATCATGTGATGCAAGAGAACAAGCATGTAATTCTTCCTTAAGTTTTGTAGACTCTACTCTAAGCATGACAATTTCATTTTTTAGTTCCTTAATATTACTTCTAGCCTTAGCTAAATCCATGTTAGTGCTAGAAATAATCTTAAATAAAGTAGAGGAGGGTAAGTGGTATACCTCACTTGCCGAAGCTTCTGATTCAGATGATGATGAAGAGGAGGCGCTCTCATCTTAACTGCTCGAACTTCTTTCATCATCTGATGAGTCTGAATGGTCCATTGTCATGAGAGCAAAATGTGAAACTTGCTCTTCTTCCTCCTCCGAGGATGAGGGATCATCCCAGGTCGCCTTGAAGTTGGTAGCACCCTTCTCCTTCCCCTTCGACCTCTTCTTGTCACCTTTCTTCTTCTCCTCCTTCTTGTCATCTCTTCTCTTTAGTTGAGGGCACTCATTCTTCATGTGTCCCTCTTGGTGGCAGTTGTAGCAGATGATGTCCTTGACCTTACCCTTGCCTTTGGACCCTTTCCTAGCATAAGATTTGATAGAAAAACTTTTGAAGGCCTTACGCATTTTCCTTACCATGAAAGCCTCTTGGTCGCTATCCAAGGAGGCGTTGGACTCCTCTGAGTCGGATGAGGAGGAGTAAACCACCTTCTTCTTCTCCTTCCTCTTCTTCTTCTCCTTTCTGCAATGAAGGCTATACTTTTCTCTTTGGCCGAAATGTTAGCTTGCTCGTGTAGTTCAAATTCACAAAACAAATCGTCTAATTTAACTAAAGATAAATCCCTTGATACTTTGTAGGCATCCACCAAGATGCCCACAAGGTAGTTCTCGGGAAGGCTTGTAAGACATACCTGACGATATCTCAGTTTTCAATCTTTTCTCCAATTACATGGAGTTCGTTGATGACCTCCTTCACCCTTCCATGCAGCTGGCTGACAGTCTCGTTGCTCTTCATGGACAGGGATTGGAGTTGGGCCACGAGTAGGTCCTTCTTTGCTCTTCTGGACTCATTTCACCCTTCGTTCAGTTCCACCAGTTTGTCCCACAATTCTTTGACACTCTTGAATGGCCCCACCTTGTTGAGTTGCTCCTTTGAGAGCCCGCACTGAAGTGTGGTGGTGGCCTTGGCATTGGACTGCGTCCTCTTCATGACCTCTTTCGACCAGGATCTCATGGGTGTCGGTTCTCCTCTTTCATCGATATTATCATATCGTTCATAAGATAATATTGTATCCTACCTTTCCAGTACGCGAAATCGTTCCCGTCGAAGAAGGGTGGTTGTGCAGTGCTGTATCCCTCTTGAAACATCATTTAACTTGCTCCGGTTGACGGTGAGTTCTTCCGAAACGAACCGGCTCTGATATCAACTGATAGATCGACAGGCATGCTAGAGGGGGGTGAATAGCACTTTTTTGTTTATGTCTCTACAAGGTTGTTAGCGCAACGGAAACAATAATATGCAAAGGACAATAAAAACAATGCTAACAATCAGAATTTACTTGGTATCCACAAATGGGTGACTAATCCAAGGATCCACACATGTACTCCACCTCCACTAAGAAAAATCTCCTTCAGGTGGAAAAACCTTTACAGAATGTTGTCTTCCTCTTTACAGAATATAGTGATTGAAGACAGAGGAAGATGAGAAGGTTTTTTGCACGAGCAGCACTTCGGTACAGTACGGAACCATACCGTTCACGTGCAAAAAGGCCCTCCTGTTATAAGAGAACAGGACAAACTCGCAGTCTGTTCAGCCCCGCACCAGTCGACAAACCTAGCATTAATTGCTAGCCAACGGCTAGTTTTGGGGTACACCAATCGACTGCCACTAGGCCAGTCAACTGGTAGAAGGCTGAAAACCTTCTGTGAGTTTTGGCAGTCGACTGCCCTTTGGCCAGTCGACTGCCCACTCACTTCCAGCCAATCTTCACTTACTCCTTCACGTGTGCCTTCAAGTTCACTCCTTGGCTCGCCCCTTGAAGTCATCTTCCTCTGACTCTCATCCCTCGGATGCGCACACAAGCCTTCCCTTGGCTTGCCTCCATGCCACCCTTCACGTGTGCCCTTGAAGTCCACTTCCTGGCTTGCCCTTGGGGTCCTCCTCCCTCGGCTCTCGTCCCTCGGATATGTTCACCATGTGTGATTCTCCAAGTCCTGCAAACTCAATCACACACATCAAATATAACATAACACTCTAACCTTAAACATATTCACACACACACACACACACATTAAAACCATGATCTTCCAATCATTTTAGAGTTGATTACCTCAACAGAGGATACTTAATTAAAATTGTCAGTAATTTAAATTAATTATTGGGCATTCGATATCTTAAACACTGGGAGATAGGCGACTCATAATAGGTGGAGCCCATATGAAAATATGGGGGTTGGTGAGGAAGTTCAATGGGATCCTTTAATGGAATAGATCTCCATTAATGGATCGGATTTGGATCCATTAGGGGGCCAAGAACCAACTCCTCCTCATGGTCCCTACCATAGCCCTATAAATACCCCATAGGAGTCATGATACAAGGCTAATAATTAATCCACAATTAATTGGAAATTATTCTAATTATTTAAAGCCCTAAATCCTCTCTCTCTCGCTCTCCTCCTCTCTTCTCTCCCACCTTTCCCCTAGGGCAAACCCGGCGGTGAAGAAGGAGGGGTTTTCCTGCTCCTCTCTTCTTCTTTTCTCATCCAGATCGTTGCCAGCAACCAACAACTACTGGTGGAGCTCTCCTCTGTCAGTTTTGGTGTACAGCGAGGAGGGAGGAGGCGCGGTTTGCCGGCGCAAGGGAGAAGGGTGGCGCCGCCGTGGAGGTGAGGAAAACCCTTGGTTTTCTTCACTTCTCTTCTTCCCTCTCCCATGTTCTTGGTTGTTGATGCTCGCTAGACAAGAAGAGGTGTCCTCTTCCTTGGTGGCGTGTTGAATCACTAGTGAAGAAGGGCAGCCGGCGGTGAAGAGAGATTTTTCTTTGTGGTGGTTGTCGTCGGACCAAAGAAAGGTGGAGGACTCTGCTTCTTCCTCTTGTGCTTGCTGCCGTGGAAGAGGCAGAGGAAGGAGTGGTTGGCTAGGGTGTATATGAAGGTGAGGAGCACTTCTTCTCCATAAAGTCTTCTTCATCCTTGAAGGGTGGCCGGCGGCAATGGAACCCTAATTCTAGGGTTTCTCTTGGTTGGCACAAAGAAAGGAAGAGAGAAGAAGAAGGATTAGTTGGCGAGCCTTGGTGTCTCTGCGTCTTGGTAGCTCGTCTCCCACACGACGTCCAAGAGGGAAGAGTCATACGGTAGAAGGCTGCGAGGTATAAGGTTAGGTATACCTCTCCCTAGCTCCATCTTTGTTTTGTAATATTATTGCTTTGATTATGTTTATCATTGCATATATCTTGATTAATTGTCATAGTTTAATTATGTGTTAATTAATATCGATAATTACTCATGTCATGGACCCCGAAGATAAACATAAAAACTGGCGATCCATTCGTCGTCTTTTCCGCGGTCGATTAATTCGGAAAGTTACAAGGCCTTAACTTTGATTTTGGCTAAGTTGTGACTTGAATTAATTGACACGACGACGAGATAGTCATTTGGGAGACAGGTCTCTATTCCAATTACATTTTTAATCTGTAGACATAGAGATATCTCTCATGTTCGACCCCGCGATTGCGTAGGAAACCCTCAAGTCATACAAGGGTTTAGTCCCATCATGTATGACTATAGCAAGGGAAAGCCCAAGAATGGCAAGGGAAAGCCATTTAAATGGAAGAAGAAGAACTTGACCAAGGATAAAGTGTCTAAGGTTAAAAAGGTTAGGTTTGTAGGCCAAAAGTCATCGGAGGTACATCGATGTGGCCTTGTGTTTATAAATGAGTCACCTAGGGAGGTGGCTAAGGCTAAGAGCTCAAAGGAGAGCTCTAGGAGCCAAGTTGAGACCTATAGTCAATGGATCTCGGGACGATTTCTCTCGGAAGTCTAGATGAATAATGGAGTGTGCCAAAGGATGTGGAGACGGACTTGAATCTCAATCCTTGGGTTTTGGCACATTGGGAGTATGACTCATGCATGGAAATATGACAATGGGGTCATATTGCATGAAAGTTGGTTGTTGATGTGTTGATGTCATATAAACCAATGCTAGGGATGCATTGTGGTTTGGTATGGGCAGATACATCATAAGGAGGCCAAAACTAGGACTTTAGGTCAAGGTTCAATTGATTCATTTAGATAGTTTTGGATTTTGTGTAAATCTTGGGATTGGTGATAGATACATTTTTTAATATATTTTTCCCAAGTAGACATGGGTACCACAATTCTCTCCACAAATTTGAGAAGTTTTGGAGAATTATGGAATTACTTATGCATTTCTAAAATTGGGTTCAGAATGCTGAAAAGGCAGTTATCAGGGTACCAGTCGACTGGTATAGGTTGCAATCAACTGGTAACAGTGTTTTTGGAGAGAGACCAGCTACTGTATAGTTTTTTGATGGGAATCAGTCGACTGATAACTATCGCAGTCGACTGGTAATTGTCGCAGTCGACTGAAACAGGCTGAAACTGTTTTTCAGTAGTCGAAAAATGTCCCAATGATGTAAAATAAGTGTATAATTGATGGTTTTGATAAGTGTTATTTTATTGATCATTTAGACTCTAAAATCCATGTTAAACCCCTATTTTACATGCTTAACCTTGAATTTACCTTCGGTTATATAGATTAGTTTTATTTTGGGCTTTATTGCAAATCTTTATACATTTGAAAGATTTTGGAACTTAATTGTGAATCTATGTTTGTAGGCTTGAAAGGATCATGGACCGACGTCAAGATTGGTCAGAATCAGGCTCAGATCAAGGCGATCAAGCTCTGGAGAACTGTGAGCCATCCATTCATAAGATAAGCAAATATGGATCATCCAGGGCAAATCAGATGGATCCCAGCTGAGGAAAGGTAGATCTGACTTTCATAATGAGATCTGGAAGTTTAGGGGTAAATCGGAGAAAATCTAGCCGTTGGATCAAGCCAAGAGGATCTAGAGCATCCATTCAAAGTTCAAGTTGATCTGAGCCATCCGTTGCAAATCTGGAGGATCCGAGCTACTGGGAGGCAGATCCTGACCCTTGATCAACATCATCAAATTTTGGATCAGATCTGAGGAGATCCGACCGTTGGATGAAGCCAAATCAATCTCAGCCGTTCGTTGCTAATTCTCTTCTGACCTGTGGCTTGGCTGACTGGACTGAACCCAAGAGCTGATTTGGCTGATCGAATACAAGGCTGAACCGCTGAAGTTGGCTGACTGAACCAAATCCGATGGAGCCGAACCAACTTCTGGGCTGAAGAGACTGAACCCAGGCCCAAACACAACTGCTGGTTGAACCCAAGGCATTGAGTGAACCCAACTGCTGAACCAAAGAATTGAACCTCTGAAGCTGGCTTGGCTGACCGAACTCAAGCTGGACCGAACCGTTGACGCTGGGCCAAACAAAAGGAGGCAGGACGCGAAAGCTAGGGCAGACACGGAGAGGCAACACCACTGACGAGACGAGGGGTTCCCGTCTCAAATCCATCTTCTCCACTCTCACCGCCGGCGGTTCTCATCCATCTTCATCGCCGCCGGCCAGTCTTCCGACTTCCCACTCCATCTCTTCTTTCGGGGTTCGAAGAGGAGTTTCCTCCATTTTCATCACCGCCGGTCGGACGAGCTAGGGCTCTGGGGGTTCCAAACCCTAGCCGAACACAGCCGTCGTAGCATGTCCACCACCACCACAGCTAGGGCTCTGGGGGTTCCGAACCCTAGTTGACTTCCTCTCCAACTTCATCATCACCGACCGGATGAGCTAGGGCTCTGGGGGTTCCGAACTCTAGCCGACTCCACCGCCGGCGATCCCATTCTTCAGCAGTTTATTTCTTCCAGCTTATTTTCTTTCAGCAGTTTTTTTTTCAGTAGCCTCCTTCCTTGTAATTCATTTTCAGCATTTTTCCTTCACAGCTCGTCAGATTCAGTAGCTTCAAATCCCAGCAGATTTCTTCCAGCAGAGTTCTTCCAACGGATTTCTTCCAGCAAATTGTTTTCAGCAAGTTTTTCTTCACAGAATTCCACAATTCGATCCCAGCAGCTACTTCACAGATTTGCTCAGCTACCACTTCGCATTCGGCAGCACCATTTCATCTTCACAACAGTTCATTTACCTTCCCAGCAGCTCCTTCAAGCAAATTTGATTCCATATGAGCCTTGGATTTTGTTTACGTGTTGATTGTGTTGATGTTTGAGTTGTTTGTGATTGACTATTAAGTGTTTGTATTGGATAGATCTTTTCCACATCAATTGGCATGTACTCGAAGCAATTTTTAACATGCCTATCATGTGTTCGATTAAATGCTTCTTAGAACAGTTAATTCCAATTGGGATGTTTCTTAGTTGATTAAATCTTGTTTTGTGTTGCTCTTCCTATTGCTTTTAGTTATATGTCTTCATTACATGCCATTAAGTTAGGTTAGACTAGATTTCTTAAATGTTGTAGATTTTCATTCCATGTTTAGTTTTGTTAATGCCTTATTTCAAGTTGTCTTTTCTTTGCTGCAATTGTAGTTAGGTTAAATTAGATTTTCTTACCTGCATTGTCTTTTCTTAATTAGAACTAGATTTCATACCAGCTTTGCTGTTTCTTTTCGTAGTATTAACGTTCAAATCCAAAACCCAATTTCATATCCAAAACCCAAAAGCAATAACATACAATCCTGAGAATTATCATGCATCAACTACTTTCGTTGGGAGACGACTCGAGTTACTCTATGCTACATTAGTTTAGAGGAGTTCGATACTTGAATTGTATTTGAAACCGTGACACGACTGAAACAGTTATCAAATTTGGCGCCGTTGTCGGAGAATGTAGTGGTGCTTGATAATTATATCATTTGATTCTATTTTTGATTGTTTTATCTTTTGTATACGGTTGCTGCTATATTACTTGTTTTGTGACAGGACTGCAGATTCAAAATGTTTTCAAATGCTTATTCATCTCCTCACCAGCAGCCGTGTCAACAATTTCAGCAGCCCTATTCAGATTTGCAGCAGTACCAAACTTTCAATCAGCCACAACAGCAGTTTCAACCACAATTTCAGAATTTTCAGCAAGGGTGCAATCAAAATTTTCAACAAAATTTTCAACCATTTTAGCAGTCTCAACAAAATTTTCAGCAACCATTTAATCAGCCACCACAGCAATTTCAACCACAATTTCAGAATTTTCAGCAAGGGTACAATCCAAATTTTCAACAAAATTTTCAACCATTTCAGCAGTTTCAGCAAAATTTCCAAGATTTCCAACAACCACAGCAAGGATTTCAGCCTTTTAATCAAAGCTTTTAGCCACAAAATCAAGGATTTCAGCCTACTCAGTTTCAGTCCTCACCACAGCAATTTCTACTTCAAAACTAGAATTTTCAGGGCTATAATTCTCAGCTAGTTCAACCATCCTTTCAGCCTAATTATCAGTCATTTCATCAACAATTTCAGCCCTCCTATCAGCCCCAACAGCTCCAATTTCATAATTCACAACCTACTCTTGATTTTCAGCAACCTTATGTCACATTTCAAGACCAACGAGAGTCATGTACCAATCAAGGAGGCTTTGAGAATCCTAATGAGAATGAGGCTCAACAACAGAGGGTAGAAGAAATGTTTCAACAAATGTTTCCCGCCATACAAAACCTCGAGAGGCAAATGGGACAATTGGTTAATCAAGTGAATCAAACACAAACCCAAAGATTAGGACAATCAGATGAATCTATAGGTGTAGGGGATTGCACTGAGCCCCAGGGACCACCATCATTGGTTGATGTATCAGGAGATCCAGAGGATAGGATTGAGAGTGTAGGGGATTGCACTGAGCCCGAAGAATCACCCATTCCTACTGATTTAGAGGCATTGGAGAAGATGGATAGCAGAGCTTGTAACAACCTTGATTTCAATTCTGAAATTTTACAGGACCCTTCTAAACTTTTATTTTGTAAGGATTTAGTTGTTGATGATTCTAACTTTTCTAATATGATTGTTGCAGGTATGGTTAAGGAAGCATGCATTGGAGATGATCCTATTGGTGTAGGAGATTGCACTGAGCCCCAGGGACCATCAACATTTCTTGATACATTAGAAGATTCAGAAGATCAGCATGGAAGTGTAGGGACTTGCATGGTGGAAGCAAGAACCCAAGAATCACCTGTTTCAGTTGAGTGTCCACCAGAACCTGAACTGAAGTGGAGCATGTACTTGACCAGGAAGGGACCACAGTTACATCTATTCTTGTAGAACCTACAGGTATTCTACAGCACGATCAAGTAAGTATTCCTCTTATGTCTTTGGAAAAATCAATGGATGTACCTCAAAATGATTTTATTGTTTGTGATACAGTTATGGATATATCTTTTATAGAATTTGATTGTGAAAAATTCATAGAGGTACCTAGTGTTGAATTTGTAGAATGTGAAGCATGTTGTGATACATCTTTTGTAGAATTTAATTGTGAAAAATTCTTAGAGGTGCCTGAAATTGATGTTGTTTATTGTGATGAATCTCTTGTTATATCTTATGCTGAAGTTGAGTGTGAAAAACTAATGGAGGCACCTAAAATTGATTTTGTTGAATGTGGTGAATTACCTGATACATTTTTTGTGGATATGGATTGTGGAAAATTTTTAGAAGGGCCTGAAATTGATGTTGTTTATTATGATGAATCTCTTGCTATATATTATGCTGAAGTTGAGTGTGAAAAACTGATAGAGGCACCCAAAATGGATTTCATTGATTGTGATGAGTTTCTTGATGCATCTTTTGTAGGAAATAATTTTGAAAAATTCATTGAGGTACCCAACATTGATTTTATTGGCAGTGATATATTTTTGGATTCTCTTTATATAGAGATTGATGATATTACACTTCTTTCTTACCTTGCACGCTTGAGAGAGGTATTACATGGTTTTGCAGGGTCCCGAAGGCTTCTGGAGTGGGTGCTCCATCTGAACAGACTCCAACCTCCTGGAAGGACTTCTAAAAAGCATCAAGAGGGAGGAGTTGCTCTTATTTCGACTAGTAACACCTCACCTCGTAAGTGGGTTCTGAACCTTAATCGTCTCCGACCCCCGAAAGATGCTTGTGCTAAATTGTCAAGGGAGAAATCCGGGCACTACGAGGTTGATCACATGAGAATAGTTCTCCCAAAATGGATGCTACATGCTCTCTACCCTACTTAAAGGGGAGTTTGTTCCTTTTCTTTCCTTTTCTTATTTTTCTTTATGTTTATACTCGCATGTTTGTTTGCTTTTATGCTTTGCATTCATGTTTTGCTTCCTCATTCTGCATTTTGTTTGGTTTTGAATAAACCTTGTTTGACTTCTAGTTGTATCTCCTTACATGTTCCTTTATTATGCTTTGAGAATCATAAAAGATGGTTAAGTCTGACTATTGAGTTTTGGTTTCCTTGGTATGCTTGGGGACATTAATTGCATTTAGTCATTTGTTGTGGTGATGGACTCTATCTTGTTGGATTAAGCATGACATTTTATTGTTCACCTAGTGAGGATATTGTCATGCCTATCCTTAATCCTCTTATGTGTGATAGCATTTGTGATACTTGACACTCTAGAACTTGCTTTGATTCTTTTTGAAATTACAATAGCATAAGCTTACATGAATATGATGGAGGCAACCTTTCTTGTTGAACTCTTAGTTTTCCTCTCCTTTGTTATTGTTACTACTGAGCATTTCACCTATTGCTTTCATATTTCATTATCTTTCCTTTGTCAGATCTTTTCATTGTCATTACATTCTCACTATCATATCTTTATTAGCTTATTCTTCCCTTGAGCATGCGATGAGAGCATGAGGTGATTGCATGATGAGTTACATTTTTATTTCTCTATTATCAGCCTCTATTATTGTGAGTTTTAGATGTTATCATGCTTTGCTACATTGCCCGAGACGGGCAAGTTTTAAGTGTGGGGGGGGGGACAAGTGTGTATGGACGAATGCTTGCTGAAAAAAAAATCTCTCTGAAAAAAAAAGTCTCTCTGTGAAAAAAAAAGAGAGAAATGAAAAGAAAAAAAAAGAAAGAAAAAAAAAGAGAAGAAAAAAAACGCAAAAGAAAAGAATGAGAAATTAAAGAGAGTGAAAAAATTCTCAAGCATTCGAGATTTTTGTTAGTGATGAACAAGAGGGAATATTTTCATAGAAGAATTTTTTATGTATATTCATTTGATATCTTTATTAGAGAAATTCAAGAGTGAAGTTGTTGATACATGCATGCATTTTTAGAAGTGTTGTAAGTGGTTGTTGTGTATTGTATTGAGAATGTGCAAGGAGAATTTTGAGTGTTGGAGGTTTGATTGAGTTATTTATTTTGGCCTATTGTTTGATTGTATACATCATGTTAATTACCCTAATGCTCTCATATTCTCTTTGATCTTCTTTGTTATCTACTTGCTTGTTCTCTTGTTAGCATTTGGTTTCATTATTATTCATTGAAAAGTCCTCTTGATTTGTGTACTTATGTTATAGTAGTGGAGAAGTAGAAGATAAGCAAGCATATGGTAGTGCAATGTCATGAATGTTTTGAGAGAACTCCACTTCCATATTTATTATTTTTGTGAGCATTAGTGCATATATCCATCTTGTGAGGTTTTTGTCATGCTTAGTTTATTCAAGTTGAAGAAATTACCATGTTTTTGACTTATGTGAGATTTGGAACCATGAATACATGGATTCTTAAGACTTGATGATCCTAAGTAACTTTCTTTTATTATTTCTTAAACTATTGATAGGGGATGTAATGTTTCGGAGATATGTTATTTTTTTTTAATTTTGTTTACTTGCCCGAGACGTGCAAGTATTAAGTGTGGGGGAGTTGATAAGTGTTATTTTATTGATCATTTTAGACTCTAAAATCCATGTTTAACCCCTATTTTACATACTAACCTTGAATTTACCTTCGGTTCTATAGATTAGTTTTATTTTGGGCTTTATTGCAAATCTTTATACATTTGAAAGATTTTGGAACTTAATTGTGAATCTATGTTTGTAGGCTTGAAAGGATCATGGACCGAGGTCAAGATTGGTCAGAATCAGGCTCAGATCAAGGCGATCAAGCTCTGGAGAACTGTGAGCCATCCATTCATAAGATAAGCAGATCTGGATCATCCAGGGCAAATCAGATGGATCCCAGCTGAGGAAATGTAACGCCCGCTTTTTTTTTCTTAAAGCGGCGTTACGCTAACATACTTAGGGCATGTAACATCATACTGCAGCAGAATAACTTTAACTTTACACTTACATGCCCTCTACTACCATTCTTAACATAATGTCATGGAAACTTGGCATATTAACTTTATACTTAGACATCTTATCATATCATGCTTAACATCATAACATAAAGTTCCATGAGTCATTATTCGAGCATAGAGATATCAAAAGTAAAGTTCTAGCATAAACGGTAAACATTTGGTTTCCTGGGCCAAGTCACTATCACACACATTTGTTCTTGCCCTCCTGCTGCTTCCTCACTGTCCCCTTGCATGATCTGCGGTATAAGGAAAGAAGACTATAAGCACACTGGCTTAGTAAGACTCTTTCCTACTCACTAAAACCATTCGTCATTCATTCATAATCATATGAAACATAATCATCATTTAGTCTTAAACATGAAGCATAAACATAAACCTACTTAAACTTTACATGGCATGATATATGGCATAACCATAAACATAACTAAACATTCCTATCATGGCATAAAGCATAAACATAAGCATAAACATGATTAAACATTTTTATCATGGCATAAAACATATACATAAGCATAAACATGATTAAACATTTTTATCATGGCTTAAAACATAAACATAAGCATAGACATAATGAAACATTCCTATCATGGCATAAGGCATGGTATAAACATACTCATCATTAGACATTCTTAACATGGCATGGAACATGGTATGAACATAAACATAAGGTATAGACCAACCTATCTAGCATATCATGGGCATATTTTCCATTATAGCATATGGGCATCTTCTTAACATAATCATGGCATAAATCATTTACTATCATACCCATTTCTTAACATGAATCATAAGCATAAGACATCATCATCATAGCATAAGGCATAATATGAATGAATGCGTGGGTGGAATGCATATGTATATATATATATATAGATGCCTAACTTTTAAAAACATACTTTTAAATACTTAAACATAATCATCACATTGTTGGGGTCCCCGGCTTGTACCACATACATACATCATGGCGCACATCCCTAAGTAAATACAAGGTAGCTAGCCTCGATCTACTAGGGTAAGGACAGCATAGTCGGTAGTCCTCGAACCGGGGCGTTCTTAAGGTGCTCATCCCTGTTGCACAGCTTCGGTAGTGCCAGAACCGTGGACAGCTTCGGTAGTCCAGAACCGGGGCGTTCTTAAGGTGCCCATCGCTTGGACCCATACTTCGGTCCGGTACAAGCCCCATTCATAAAGTAAAATACTTTACATGCTTCATCATTCATAAGACATTCATGGCATCTTTAACATAGCATAACTTGTTACGGCTCGGCCCGTCTACCGGCCCATTTACCGGTCCTCACGACCGTTGCACCGTCAACCATCGACCGTGCCATTTAGCATATTTATGCCTTAAAGACATAAGCATCATCTTTCATTCATAACATGGCATGCATCTTCTTTCATAAAACATGGCATGCATCCTTATTCATTAACATGGCTTGCATCATTATTCATAACATGGCATGCATCATTATTCATAACATCATGGCATGCATCATTCTTATCATAAACATAACATAACATGGTTCTTAACATAACATGAACATATAATATAGTATGGTTCTTAACATAGCATGAACATATAACATAGCATGGTTCTTACATAGCATGAACATATAACATCACATGGTTCTTAACATAACATAAGTATTCATAGGTAGGACTTCCATAAACATGATTCCTACTATCCAAGTGCGTGACATGGAACATAAGACATTCATAAATAACCCTATTAGGCATGGCATCCAAATCATAAGCATACATACATAAACATGGTACTTAAGGTTAGGGTTATAGGTAACTTAAATTCCTACCACATGTTTGAACCCTTATGTGTTCTTCATAATGAACTATAAACCATCATTCTTCAAATCTTAACTCCATCAAACCCTAATTACCTAGCCTTGGCCGAAACCTACATGGAAGGTTTCCCTCATTCCCATAAACATATAGGATGGCACAAGGTAAAGGAACATCCATACATTGCCTATAAGACCATAGGGAGCCCTTAGGGCTCATGATTAGGGTTAACCCTAATCCTTAGCCCCCCCTCCTTCCTTGGACTGGCCGAAACCTACAAGGGCATGGGTGCATGGAAAAATTTCATTAAAATCCCTAATCAACCATTAAACATCAACCATAACATACTATAGGGGCTATTAGGGCCCTTACTTGGGGAAAGCCCTAACTTTTGCCCTACCATCCATCTTGGCCGAATCTTGTGGGGTCACAAAGCCTTGAAAAAGGTCCCATAAGTCACCCTTAATCTCCCTTATATCATGTTAATACACAACACATATGCTTGGGGGTTTGGATTTAACTCTACCCATGAGTTCATGGGTTGGCCAAAAACCCTAGGGGACCCTAGGGTACCCCAAAAATTCCCCAAAATTATATTTAATCTCTAAACATCATAAGGAAACATTAAATAACATTATAAATATTTTTATCATCATTATGGACCCTAAACATTGTGGCCGAAACCCTAGGGTATCCTAGGGTGCTTGCTTTGTTTCTTTCATGTTGGCCGAAACCCTAGGATATCCTAGGGTACTCCAAAAATCCCCAAAAATTACACTTAACTTCTAAACATCATAAGGGAACCTTAAATAATATTATACAGATTTTTAGCAGCATCATGGACCCTTAAACATTGTGGCCGAAACCCTAGGGTATCCTAGGGTGCTTGCTTTGTTTCTTTCATGTTGGCCGAAACCCTAGGGTACCCTAGGGTACTCCAAAAATTCCTTAAATTTATATTTAAGATCTAAACATCATGATAGCATATTAGAAAACATAACTAGGATTTATAGCATCATTTTGGACCCAAAACATGCTAGGGCCGAAACCCCCTTAGGCTAGGGTTCTTGATTTTCTTTCCTTTCAACTTAAATCTCAACCCAACCTTTATAATATGCTAAAAAATCATAGAAAATCATAAAGAACTAATATACCACAGGTGAGGGAGTCTTACATTGGGATTTCTTGATTTTTAGACCTTAAAAGAGAAAGAACTTGTAGAGCTCTTGACCCTTGATCCCTCCTTGCCCTTGTACTCTTGTAAGGAACCTAGATCTTGGAGATGTGAAGTTTTTCCCAAGGGAAACCCCTTCTTGGTGTTTCGGCAAGAATGAAGAAGGAGGAGGGGAGAAGGTGACTTGATAAATGAAGAGAAGTAACCCCCCAAACCCTCTCTTTATAGCCCCTTTAAGAAGGCAAATGAAGAGTCTCTTCATGACTCCTCATCTTCCCTTAAACCTTAGCCAAACTCTATTTCATTCCCCAATAGAAATTCCTTGCTACGTGGGTTGGTTAAAGCATGCATGGTTGTCCAAGAGGTCCAAGGTTCAATCCTTGGCTCATGCACCTTTATTTTTATTTTTATTTTTATTTCATTTATCTTATTATTTTATTGTTCCTAAATTCCGAAAATCCCCCCTAAAATCACCCATAATTATGCTAATATTCCTAAAAAAATTCTTTTATATTTATATTAATTTTACCTAATTAATACCCATTTTTGGAGCCCATTTAAAGCTCATTAGTACCTAATTTCCCCATTAAAATAGGAAAAATTAGGCTAAGACTTACCCATAATCATGCTAATATGCCTAATTAAATCCTATTTATATTTATACTAATTATTACCTAAAATCCACCTATAATCATGGTACTAAAAAGCCCACATAAGGCCCATTAGTACTTAGTTTTCTCAATTTAACTGAGAAAACACGGATTTTCTAGGCCAAAGTTCGTATTAATACCTCTAGGTCCTTCGGAAAATTATCTAGACATGCTCAATATTTTCAGAAAATATTAAGAGAATTTTCCGGGTCGTTACAAGAAAGGTAGATCTGACTTTCATAATGAGATCTGGAAGTTTAGGGGTAAATCGGAGAAAATCCAGCCGTTGGATCAAGCCAAGAGGATCTAGAGCGTCCATTCAAAGATCAGGTTGATCTGAGTCATCCGTTGCAAATTAGGAGGATCCGAGCTACTGGGAGGCAGATCCTGACCCTTGATCAACATCATCAAATTTTGGATCAGATCTGAGGAGATCTGACTGTTGGATGAAGCCAAATCAATCTCAGTCGTTCGTTGCTAATTCTCTTCTGACCTGTGGCTTGGCTGACTGGACTGAACCCAAGAGCTGGCTTGGCTGATCGAATACAAGGCTGAACCGCTGAAGTTGGCTAACTGAACCAAATCCGATGGAGCCGAACCAACTTCTGGGCTGAAGAGACTGAACCCATGCCCAAACACAACTGCTGGTTGAACCCAAGGCATTGAGTGAACCCAACTGCTGAACCAAAGAATTGAACCTCTGAAGCTGGCTTGGCTGACCGAACTCAAGCTGGACCGAACCGCTGACGCCGGGCCAAACAAAAGGAGGCAGGACGCGAAAGCTAGGGCAAACGCGGAGAGGCAACACACACGGACGAGACGAGGGGTTCCCGTCTCAAATCCATCTTCTCCACTCTCACCGCCGGCGGTTTTCATCCATCTTCATCGCCGCAGGCCGGTCTTCCGACTTCCCACTCCATCTCTTCTTTCGGGGTTCGAAGAGGAGTTTCCTCCATTTTCATCACCGCCGGCCGGACGAGCTAGGGCTCTGGGGGTTCCGAACCTTAACTGAACGCAGCCATCGTAGCATGTCGACCACCACCACAGCTATGGCTCTGGGGGTTCCGAACCCTAGCTGACTTCCTCTCCAACTTCATCGTCGCCGCCCGGACGAGCTAGGGCTCTGGGGGTTTCGAACCCTAGTCGACTCCACCGCCGACGATCCCATTCTTCAACAGTTTATTTCTTCCAGCTTATTTTCTTTCAGCAGTTTTTTTTTCAGTAGCTTCCTTCCTTGTAATTCGTTTTCAGCAGTTTTTCCTTCACAGCTCGTCAGATTCAGTAGCTTCAAATCCCAGCAGATTTCTTCCAGCAGAGTTCTTCCAACGGATTTCTTCCAGCAAATTGTTTTCAGCAAGTTTTTCTTCGCAGAATTCCACAATTCGATCCCAGCAGCTACTTCACATATTTGCTCAGCTACCACTTCGCATTCGGCAGCACCATTTCATCTTCACAGTAGTTCATTTACCTTCCCAGCAGCTCCTTCAAGCAAATTTGATTCCATATAAGCCTTGGATTTTGTTTACGTGTTGATTGTGTTGATGTTTGAGTTGTTTGTGATTGACTATTAAGTGTTTGTATTGGATAGATCTTTTCCACATCAATTGGCACGTACTCGAAGTAATTTTTAGCATGCCTATCATGTGTTCGATTAAATGCTTCTTAGAACAGTTAATTCCAATTGGGATGTTTCTTAGTTGATTAAATCTTGTTTTGTGTTGCTCTTCCTATTGCTTTTAGTTATATATCTTCATTACATGCCATTAAGTTAGGTTAGACTAGATTTCTTAAATGCTGTAGATTTTCGTTCCATGTTTAGTTTTGTTAATGCCTTATTTCAAGTTGTCTTTTCTTTGTTGCAATTGTAGTTAGGTTAAATTAGATTTTCTTACCTGCATTGTCTTTTCTTAATTAGAACTAGATTTCATACCAGCTTTGCTGTTTCTTTTCATAGTATTAACGTTCAAATCCAAAACCCAATTTCATATCCAAAACCCAAAAGCAATAACATACAATCCTGAGAATTATCATGCATCAACTACATTCGTTGGGAGACGACTCGAGTTACTCTATGCTACATTAGTTTAGAGGAGTTCGATACTTGAATTGTATTTGAAACCGTGACACGACTGAAACGGTTATCAGGTTTCCACCAAGGAGATTCTGGGTTGCGCATGGGAAACCGCTTCATGTCCACGGATCAAAAATTTTCAATCCGAATGGAGACCTATTTCCCAAACGATCGTCTCATCGTCGTACTAATTGATTCGAGTTACTACTTGACCAAACTTATTGTTCAAGCCTTGTAACTCGCCTAACCAATTAGTCGTGGAATAGACGATAAGCGGATCGCCGATTTTTGTGTTTATCATCGGGGTCCAAAACAATTAATTATCATAATTAATTAACAAATAATTAACAATAAGATAATTAATTAACAACACATGAAATGATAGAAAGAACAAAGAACCATAAGAGAAGGTTATACCTCTCGTTACCTCACGATATTCTATTGTATGACCCCATCTTTCTTGGACGTCGTGTGGGTAACAATCTACCAAGAACTGAAGTCACCAAGGCTCCCAACCAATCCCTTTCTTCTCGCGCCAACCACCCTAACCCTAGGGTTGCCGCCGACCACCTCAATGAAGAAGAAGGTGAAGGAGAAGAAGAGAAGAGCTCTTCTCCCTCACAACAACCCTAACCGACCTTCTCAACCTCTTCCTATCCCGCGACACCAAGCAAATGAGGAAGATGACAACTCATCCTCCCTTCTTCCACACACATGGCGTCGAGCACCACAAGGAGGAATCCTCTTCCTTACCCGCCGACCAGCTCACCTTCCCTTTTGTTTCCGCACACCACAAAGGAGGAGAACACTCCTCCTTGTCTAGTGAACGCCAGCAACAAAGAAGAAAGGGAGAGGAGAAGAGAAGGGGAAGAAAAACCAAAAGCTTTTCTCCACCTCCACTCGTCGACGTGACCTAGGAGAGAGAAGGGAAAGAGAGAGGGGGAGAGGAGAGGCTTAGGGTTGGATGATCAATTGGATGCCTTGGTCTCATGACTACATGGGTATATATAGGCTACAATAGGGACCATGAGGAGGAGTTGGGTCTTGGCCACCTAATGGATCAAGGCTCAATCCATTAATAAAGATTCATTCTACTAAAGGATCCTCATTGATCTACCTCACCAACCTCCATATTTAAATATGGGTTTCTCCTATTATGAGTACAAGTATCTCCCCGTGTTTAAGATATCAAATGCATGTTAATTAATTAAATTACTGACAATTTAACATCTAACTCCTTGAGTAGTACCACTCAACCTTATGATCATGTCCGACCAAGTCCACCTACAGGATTTAACATGATGAATCTTATGAGCTCCTCAAGGGGACATCATCAACCCAACTCACTAGGACATAGTTTCCTTCTATAATCAATGGCATACCATGTAAATAATATTATTTCCCAATTTACTGGGTCTATCGATTTAACAGAATAAATCTCGTCCATTGGTAAATTAAAGAAATAAATATTAAGTACATGTGCCCGTTATTATATCGAGATTAAGAGCATGTACTCCATAATAACTGAGGTCTGATTCAATTATAAAGTCAGTACAAATTGAATCACCTCTATGTCGGTCCTGCTTAATACACACAAAGTACACAAGTGTAATTCTATGGTCAAGATAAACCAACACCAAATTACACTACAATCATCCCGATGGTTTATCCAAATCCATCTCGGTTGTGAGCCTCTACTTATACTTTACAAGGGACTGATAACATGATCTTCTGTGTGACATCACACACCATGTTATCTACAATGTTATAAGCATGCAAATAGTAATCTTATGATTCTCTTTCAAAATGTTGATATCTTATATAAAAGCAGGCTTTTAGTATACATCCTAACAATAATCTTATGGGGGATAATACACTGTTTATGATCATTAGAAGTTAAAGGATCCAATAAGGGGGAGCATTGTTGGAGCCCTTTTGATGTGTGGCAAAGGGGGAGAAGTGTTAGGTTTAAGTGGGAAACCAAATACGCCTTTGCAAGAAATCCTTGTTGGTGCAGAAAGCACCATATCGAACCTTATTTTGATATTGGCAAAGGGTTCAAAGTTAAGTTCTATTTGAGATCTAACGATGTTTACTAAGTGTGCAGAAAGAAGTCCTAGCGAAGGGCTGCTAGGCACCTGGCGAAGGACTGCCAGGAAACAAAGTCCTAGCGAAGGGCTACTAGGCACCTGGCGAAGGACTGCCAGGAAACAAAGTCCTAGCGTGTATCCCCTAGCGAAGGACTGCTAGGCACCTGGCGAAGGAATGTCAGGATACAAAGCCCTAGCGAAGAAATGCTAAGCACCAGGCGAAGGACGGCTTGGTACTGAAGACCTGGCGAAGGACAGCTGGGCACCTGGCGAAGGATTGCTAGGCAAAAGTCCAACCGGGGGAGCCGGTTGGCAACAGGTAAATTCTCCTGAGAGGAGTAGGTGAGGACGCGTTCCCCGTCGAGGGAACAGCAGGCGTCCGTTCAACCTAGGGTTCTATTTTGGAGACCCAAAGTTAGAACCAAGACAACTAAGGCTGTATAAACTTAATACTTGATTGCTTTGTGTTGTTTTGGACTAACCCTGGATGCAGGACAGAAGGAATGAGTTTCTGCATCTCAGAACGCCTCAAAGGAGAGAGGCAGCAGCTGAGTAGGGCGCCCCCAGTGTCCCGGGCGCCCCCATGGTCAAGGCAAAACAAGGTAAAGCAAACATACGCTTTGGCAATTCACTGGCCGGGGCACCCCCCATGCTCCCGGGCGCCCCGGGCTCAAGCTAACGAAGCGGATAAAACTTATCGAGATGAGAAGCCAGCGGATCGAGTCAACCAGGGCGCCCCCACAGTCAACTCTCAGCCCTATTCGAGTGGGATAAGGGATGACCGAGAGTTGCTCAGATCGGGTGACACGTGGGGGGCGCCCCCAACGTTCAGGGCGCCCGTTGGGGGCACCCCGGGAGGCTATAAAAAGCCCCTCGACCCCAAGGCTTCACAATTCACTACTTCCAACGCCAACACGCTCTTCTACGCAAACGCTCTGCTCCGGAAACCTCCCAACTCGAGATACAAACGCCGACGACGTCCCTCTGCTCCGAGATACATTCCACACCGGACGTCAGTAACGAAGAGCTATCCTTTTAAGTTTACTGTACTACTGTAACATCTTTTCTGTAAACCCGTTTTACGCACTTATAGAATTGCCCGCAGTAAACGGTCAACGACCGTGGGCCTTGGAGTAGGAGTCGACTGCGACTCCGAACCAAGTAAAATCTTGGTGTTTGCGTTTGGTTTTGTGTTATTTAGTTTTAATTTTTCTGCTGTGCATACTCTCTCTAAATCTGATATCGTTATCTCTCGATCCAACAAGTGGTATCAGAGCGGGGAAGCTCAAATTTGTGCAACCACCAATTTGAGAGTTTTTTTTTCGAATTTACAAAATTATTAATTTTTCTTTTCTTTTTTGTTAATCGAGGTTGGTGCAACACCACTCGATCTTTTTTTTTAAAGAAATAATATTTGTAGGTGTGTTTAAAATATTCTTACGCCTTTTAAATTTTAAATTCTCATTTTTTTCACCATAGGTTAGAATTGTTAAAACGATCAATTTTTGAAAATTTGTCATAAAATTTTTATTATTATTATTTTAATATTTTTTCTTGAAATTCGTGTTATCCTAATTCGAGCAAAGTTTTTTAAAACATTAACTTCTTACTTTTTCATCATTAATCAGAAGTGATAAAATCAACATTTTCAAAAATTTGTCATAAAATTCCTTTTATTATTATTTTACCTCAAAATTCATGTAATATTTTTGAATTCTTTTCAAAATTAGAATTAAATAATCAAACAAATACTGTAATGGTCGAGGAAGGTGTAAATTCTATTGCAGGGAAAAATCCTAAAGAACCACCAAAGAAGGAGCTTCAACTAGTACCCGAGTCTGACTCAGATACAGAATCAGAAGATGAGCCTAGATCCGAGGCGGCAAGAATCAAGGGGGAGATTCCCAATAAGGAATCAAAAGGTAAAAGTGTAAATTCATATTTTAAAAATCATGTAATTTGTTACACATGCAGGGAGAGAGGGCACTACCAAAGTGAGTGTCCTACTCGTAAGATTCGAACGACACCACCGACGGCGACACAGGAACCAGTTCCAAAAGCACGAAAGGACAAAAGTCGCATTCAATGCTTCAAGTGCCAGGAGTTCGGGCATTACAAAAGTGAATGCACAGATAAAAGAGCTACCAAGAATACCGGACAAACAATCGACAAAGGTAAATTTACAGTATTTGAAAATCCGTTATTTATCTTGAATAATGTGATTGATTCATGTAAATTAATTAAGGCAAATTTTAGAAAATTGAAACAAGAAAATGAAACCCTAAAAAATAAGGTCAATATGTTAGAAAATTTAATTCATAATCTTGCTGATTTCAAAAATCCGGAGTATTACTCCAATTGTGACCTTACTTAGATAATTGTTTACTTTAATTGTGTGTTTCTTTTTATTTTTATTTTTGTTTTTGTTGCTTAGAATTAGGATTGACTAGTTTAAGGACTAAAGAGTTACTTAAAACTTGAAAACCTAGTATTGGGTGGCGGTGAGATGATAGTATGTTAGGGAAGCCTTTTCTAATAAGGTCAAGTATACACTACTTGGTCTCTTTAGACTGGTGAAACTAACCGAAGCTACCGATCCAAGACTCAAACTAGTTAGACCAAAATCTTTCAAGGAGTAACTTGAAGATGAATTTTCTATAAAAGGCTTTGTCAAGGAAAGGGTTGATGATCCACTAAGGCTACGGCCAAAGAAGGCCTAGTGCCTCGCCAAGACCTGGAAGCCAATTATAGAAAATCAAATTCACTTTACTATTGTCAGTTTTGAATCTAACACAAATTTTAAGTAAATCTTAGATTCATAACAAATGTTTTCAAAATTAATAAACTTAATTATGTTTTAAATTAAAATGGTTATCTCACAAAACCCATAAGGTTAACATGTTTGATCACGTAGAACTGGGTGAGATATCTAGGACCTAAGAATATATGTCACTATCCATTTAAATAAAACTCAAAGTGCTTTCAAAAGTTATTCAAAATTATCTCTATTTTTTCAAACTAAATTAGTTTACTATACCCCACTTTTTCATCACTAACATTTTTTTTAAAATATTGAATTTCATGTTAAATATCACAATAGACTCATTTTAAATAGAATTTAGGGTTTGTTTGATTTAGTTATTTGATTGGTCAAACATAGTCAACTAAGTCAAACCTGGTCAGTCAACCCTAGTCAACATAGTCAAACATGGATATCACTGAAGTCCCCTAGGACATTAGATTGAGTTAAACGGTACAGGAGGATTGGTTTATTCCTTTTAATTTTCTTTCAAAATGTCTTTGAAAAATTATTATCATTTCAAAATGATTTTCAAAAACTGTGCTATCATACCAAATTGTGTTTTCAAAAATCTATCTCCTTGAAAATTATCATACTCAAAAGGCATGTTCAAAATTGTTCCTTTAATTTTGACAAACCCTAAGACTAAGAGGAGGATTAACTTGTGGTCAACAAGCCTCCTAGGACTGTGTCAGATTTAGGGGGAGTTCAAATTAAAAGAAAAAGTTTAAAAATACTATGCCTTCAAATAATCACTATATTTTTCAAAAATTATGCTTTACAAAAATCATTATCATTTCAAAATGTTTTTCGAAAACGGGGCTTATGCTTTAAAATTATCTTCATTTCAAATTGAATTTTCTAAAATTATATTACCATACTGTTATTCAAAACTATTCTTTTGATTTTAATAAACCCTAAAGACACAGAGGAAGGTCCACTTCATGATCTATAAGGACTCCTAGGATGTGTCAAATTTAGGGGAAGTCTAAATCAAAAGAAGATTTTCTGACAAGTTTTTTTGCAATTATTTGTTTTGAATTATTAAATAATTCCTGTAGGTTGAACCAATCCTAAAGACTCAGAGGAATAGTACTTGTGATCAACAAGCTTCCTAGGACTCGGTCAAGTTTAGGGGGAGGTCAATGATCAATTTATTCAATCTTGTTCAAAGTGAAAATGTCTACAAAATTATTTTTAAAATTGCACAATACCTTTTAAAGTGGAATTTTGTTGGTGCAATTTAAGCTTTTGCTATGCTTTCAAGAATTATACTAAGTATTTTTATGTTTTCAAAACCCATAAGCTCTGATACACAAATTTAAAATGTCTTTCAAAATATATTTTTCAAGAGTTCTTTATTGATATATGGCCGAGGGGGACAGTAGAAAAAGTGAAAATTAAATTCTTCCTAAAACTTTTTCCCTTTTCAAAGAAAGTTAATCTTAGAAATAGTCTAAAACATAAGGAGAAGAATTTCACATTAAGGGGGAGAGAAAGGAAAGAGAGAAAGGATTTTTTTCTCTTTTTCAAAAAGTGCTTCAAAAATTTCTAAAGTATTTCTAAGTGTTTCAAATTTTTTTTAAGTGCATTTTTTAAGTAAAATTTTTCTTAGTAAACAAAATTTGTCTGAGCAAAAAACTTTTTGAAAATTTTGGCAAATGTTTTTAAGAAAAGTTTTTTTTGGTGAAAAACTTGTCGAAAAATTTCTTAAAGATTTTGTTTTTCAAAATACACAAAGTGTTTCCAAGCAAATTTTTCAAGTGTGCAAATTTTTTTTGGTAAACAAATTTTTTCCCAATTCTCAAAGTTGAATCTTTTTAAGGGAAATGTGGCTTCAAAATTTTGCCTAAGTAAACTTTTTAGTAAAATTCTTTTTG
The DNA here is from genome assembly GCA_024364735.1 of Boesenbergia rotunda. NCBI lineage: Eukaryota > Viridiplantae > Streptophyta > Magnoliopsida > Zingiberales > Zingiberaceae > Boesenbergia > Boesenbergia rotunda. The sequence continues at coordinate 1,454,437 of JAGFNQ010005198.1, read as the reverse complement.
CAAAGCCTTGTAAGTAAAAGTTTTTTTAAAAATTTAGGATTGCAAAACTTTTCTAAGTGTAAAAAGTCTTTTTGGTGCAAACGCTGTAACTCTCTTTTTGAAAGAAAAAAAACTCTGTCAAAAACTTAGAAGTTTTTAAAACTCTCTATTAGAAACCTTGTTCGCCAATTATTTTTCTTGATATATGTCAAAGAGGGAGAAAAGGTCAAAGTTAAGCGTTTTATAACACAATACTTTTGGGTTGCAGGGAAAATAATTTTTTTTTTCAATTCAAAAACTACACTGGTTTTTTTCTCTGCTTAAATTAATTTGTCTTAACTGTCTTGCTTAACTGTTATAATTGTTTTACTTAACTTTGAATTATGTTGTCATAAATCAAAAAGGGGGAGATTGTTGGTGCAGAAAGCACCATATCGAACCTTGTTTTGATATTGGCAAAGGGTTCAAAGTTAAGTTCTATTTGTGATCTAACGATGTTTACTAAGTGTGCAGAAAGAAGTCCTAGCGAACGGCTGCTAGGCACCTGGCGAATGACTGCCAGGAAACAAAGTCCTAGCGAAGGGCTGCTAGGCCCCTGGCGAAGGACTGCCAGGAAACAAAGTCCTGGTGAAGGGCTGCTAGGCACCTGGCGAAGGACTGCCAGGATACAAAGCCCTAGCGAAGGACTGCTAGGCACCTAGCGAAGGAATGCCAGGATACAAAGCCCTAGCGAAGGAATGTTAGGCACCAGGCGAAGGACAGCTGGACACCTGGCGAAGGACTGCTGGGCAAAAGTCCAACCGGGGAAGCCGGTTGGCAACAGGTAAATTCTCTTGAGAGGAGTAGGTGAGGATGCGTTCCCCGTCAAGGGAACAGTAGGCGTCGGTTCGACCTACGGTTCCATTTTGGAGACCCAAAGTCAAAACCAAGATAGCTAAGGCTGTATAAACTTAATACTTGATTGTTTTGTGTTGTTTTGGACTAACCCTGGATGCAAGACCGAAGGAATGAGTTTCTGCAGCTCAGAACGCCTCAAAGGAGAGAGGCAGCAGCTGAGTAGGGCGCCCCCAGTGTCTCGGGCGCCCCCATGGTCAAGGCAAAACAAGGTAAAGCAAACATACGCTTCGGCAATTCACTGGTCGGGGGGCCCCCATGCTCCCTGGCGCCCCCGTGCTCTCGGGCGCCCCGGATGCCTCGGGCGCCCCGGGCTCAAACTAACGAAGCGGATAAAACTTATCCAGCCGAGAAGCCAGCGGATCGAGTCAACCAAGGCGCCCCCACAGTCAACTCTCAGCCCTATTCGAGTGGGATAAGGGTTGACTGAGAGTTGCTCGGATCGGGTGACACATGGGGGGGCGCCCCCAACGTTCAGGGCGCCCCGGGAGGCTATAAAAAGCCCCTCGACCCCAAGGCTTCACAATTCACTGCTTCCAACGCCAACACGCTCTTCTACGCAAACACTCTGCTCCAGAAACCTCCCAACTCGAGATACAAGCGCCGACGACGTCCCTCTGCTCTGAGATACATTCCACACCGAACGTCGATAACGAAGAGCTGTCCTTTTAAGTTTACTGTACTACTGTAACATCTTTTCTGTAAACCTATTTTGCGCACTTATAGAATTGCCCGCAGTAAACGGTCAACGACCGTGGGCCTTGGAGTAAGAACCGACCGCAACTCCGAACCAAGTAAAATCTTGGTGTTTGCGTTTGGTTTTGTGTTATTTAGTTTTAATTTTTCCGCTGTGCATACTCTCTCTAAATCCAAAACGACTTACGATATTCACCCCCCCCCCCCATCGTTTTATCTCGATCCAACAATCCTAGGTCAAGCGGGAGCTTAGGTAAAGGGGGAGCATTGTTGCTCATTTATTGGCAAAGGGAGAACCTTGGAGAGGTTTTAAAAGCCTTTGTAAGTCTAATGTAGGGGAAGCCTAGGAGAGATTCTTAAAAAACCCGATTTGGTAAAAATCCTAACTCTTGAGGAATTTAGATGTGGGGATGCCTTGTGATAGGATTCATGCATGTTTGTATTGCATATGCATTGGCGGTATAAGTCCAAAGGTGAAACCTTGGCAACGTAAGTCCAAATGTTTATTAGAATTGTATTTGCTATTTGTTTTCCCTAACTTAAACGTATTGCCAAACATCAAAAAAGAGAAGATTGTTGGAAGCAATCTATGGTCTGGAGTGACCATGTGTTTTGATGTTTGGGCAAAGGGTTTAAGTTAGGTTCACCCCTGTATTTGATATGTGTATTTGAGTATACAGGTTTGCAGGATACACAAAGCTCCCTTCTGCCTTTGCACTTGAGGGTCAATCTCCGTTAGGCCCGAGGAAACCTTTGCACGCCTCTGTTACCTTTTGGGAGGCCTACGCCCCATAGAAACTATCTACCTGAGACTGTCCCTTGGCCCGTAGGTCCTGACACAAGGTTAGAATTCTAGCTCTTCCAGAGTGGCATCTCATTGATGGCTCGAGCCCCCTCCCCTCGAAGGAGGCCTTCTTCACCTTCCACCTAAGCTGCACAGGAAAGGCCCAAAGTTAGCTGAACGGCTTCGGGTCAGGTGAAGGATGGCATGAGGAGACGAGTCGTGGGCTCGTATGCATTCAAGGAACCGTGAACAAAGCAAGAACGATGAGCTGAGGGAAGCGCACATCGAGGCATACGCGAAGGATGGCATGAGGACGAGCCGCGGGTTCGTATGCATCCGAAGGACAAGAGCCAAAGTCGAAGAAGGCTTGAGGCAGCAGGTCGAAGCTGCAAAAGAAGAGTCAGCTGAGTCGTGAGGGCCCGAGTGTGAGAGAATTATACTCGGGAAGGAAACCCTAGGTTTAGGGTTTAGGCAATCGACTGATGCTTGGATCAGTCGACTGATATAATGCACAGAAAGATCAGTCAACTGATCTTATGTACAGTCGACTGGTGTCGACTGGAATTCGAATGTTGGGCTGTAATATTCGATTCCATGGTAGACCAGTCGACTGGTGTTGGCACCAGTCGACGGGTAACGGTTGTTTCAGCTGTGAGCTCTATTTAAGAGAACTCGGTTTGGCTAGATAAAGGACGACGAAATAAGCTTAGGTAAAGCTTATTAGTAGTCTCTAAGTGCTCAAGTGTTGTCGGGAGTTTGTGGTGAGGTTTCTCCACCCACAAGAAGAGACATGAGCTAGCCGAAGGTCTTCCGGGGACTAATCCACCGACAGATAGGGATCATCCACCTTACGGACAGCCATGGAGTAGGAGTTTTATCTCTGAACCACGTAAACAGTTTGTATTAGCATTTGTTTATTTGTGTTATTAGTATTTCCGCTTACGCACTGTTAGGATGTATACTAAAAGCCTAGCTTTTGTATGGACATCTACATTTTGAAAGAGAATCACATGATCATTGTTTGCATATTTATATTGGTTATTTATGTGCATATTGTCTGATACTTTACATTGTAGATAACATGGTGTGTGGTGTCACACAGAAGATCATGTTATTAGTCCCTTGTAGAGTATAAGTAGAGGCTCACAACCTAGATGGTTCTGGACAAACCATTGGCATAGTTGTAGTGTAATTTGGTATTGGTTTATCTTGACCATAGAATTACATTAGTACACTTTGTGTGTATTGAATAGGACCGATATAAAGGTGATTCAATTTATACTGACTATATAATTGAATCAGACCTCAGATATTATGGAATACATGCTCTTAATCTCGATATAATAATGGGCACATGTACTTAATATTTATTTCTTTGATTTACCAGTGAACGAGATTTATTGGTTAAATCGATAGGCCCGGTAAATTGGTAAATAATATTATTTACATGGAGTGTCGTTGATTATAGAAGGAAACTGTGCCCTGGTGAGTCAGGTTGATGATATTCCCTTGAGGAGCTCATAAAGCTCATCATGTTAAATCCTGTAGGTGGATTTGGTCCGATATAATGATAAGGTTCAGTGGTATTATTCATGGAGTTAGATGTTGATTAATTAAATTATCAGTAATTTAATTAATTAATGTACATTCGATATCTTAAATACAGAGAGAATTTTGTACTCATAATATGTGGAGCTCATATTTAAATATGGGGGTTGGTGATGTAGATCAATGGTGATCCTCTAGTGGAATAGATCATCATTAATGGATCAGGCCTTGATCCATTGGGTGGCCAAGACCCAACTCCTCCTCATGGTCCCTATTGTAGCCTATATATACCTCATGAGGTCATGAGACCAAGACATCCATCACACAACAAACGCTAAGGCTCTCCTCTCCCTCTCCTTCTCTCTCCTAGGGCAGCTGGCGGCAAGAAGAAATAAGAGACCCTTTCTCTTCTTTCTTCTCTCTTCTCTTCTCTTGGTTGGTGGCACAAGGAAGTAGAGAGCCTTCTCTTCTTCCAGTTGTGGCCAGTGCAAAATTGAGAACGAGAGGAAGAGAGAGCCGGAGGCAAGGAGGAGTGGTGCATGGTGCCGGCGGCAAGGAGGAGTGGTGCTTGGTGTCGGCGATGAGGAAGAGGGTGAAGGCCGGCGGGTTTGTTTGGGAAGAGGAAGAGATATCTTTTCTCTTCTTCTTCTACTTCTTCATATTCCTTTCCTTCTTCTTCTCAGCTTCCTTGTGGCGGACGCACCTTGGAGCCTTGAAGTGGCCGGCGGCTCAAAGGGAGGAGAGGGAGTTTAGTTGGCCGGCGGCAACCCTAATCCTAGGGTTTCGGTGCAACTTTGGAGATAAGAGTGGGTGGCCTTGGTGACTTCGGTTCATTGAAGATCGTTGCTCACACGACGTCCAAGAAGAGGTTGGGGCATACAATAGAAGATCGCGAGGTAAACGGGAAGGTATAACTTCTTGTTTTGGTTCCTTTTAATTGATCTTGTTTAATTATCATGTGTTCATTATTTCATGTTGATAATTATTTGTCATGGACTCCGATGATAAACACAAAAACTGGTGATCCACTCATCGTCTATTTCGCGGCTAATCGGTTGGACGAGTTTGATTGCTAGAACAATATGTTTGTTCAAGCGGTCACTCGAATCAGTTAGTACGATGATGAGTCGGTCGTGTGGGAAATTGTTCTCCATTCGGATTGAAAAATTTTAATCCGAGCACACGGAGAGGTTTCCCATGCGCGACCAGGAATCCCAACACGCATGCTAACATTGTAGGAAGAACCGGGAAGAAACGTGGGTGACCGTCTATTCACCCCTCTCTAGCCAGCGCACCGGTCCTAACAGGCCTGAAATGAAATCACTGAATTGGGTCTGAAAACATTCTTTATCCCTATTTTATCTTATTATAGTTAGTGTTTACAATTCATAACTAAAAGTATTACCTGAAAATCTAAAAAACCTGCGAAGTTGAATCCCAACTTTCAAATATATTGACCAAAATTCCACGGATATGCTGCAATTCTTGTATGCCCAAGAAAACATTGAAGGGAGACCCTTTGATCTTCGGAATGTGTTGACTATGTAAAATTTGAAATGCTTAAAAAAAAATTGTTAAAGTGACCTAACACACTGCACCAATATAATTTTTGTCCAAAGTCATCTGAAGCCTACAAGTTATAAGCATTACAAATTTATTAAGAATCAAACCCAAACATTTTCATATTTGACAAATCAATATAAAATTTTTTATAAACATGCACAGAAACATTGCTGTTTTGACCTAATCCGCTCACTAATATACCTTGGTGGCTAATGCAAAAGAAGAAGAGGCTGAAACACTCACAGACCTTTTTTCCGCTATTCTAAAAATAAAACAGTGCAGAAACCCTAACTGAAGAGTGCCGATCAGTGTGTACTTCCACGCAAACCTTTAAAGCTGCCTGAGGGACACACGAATAGACTTGCCTAGGGTTTTGGTTGGGGGAGGGATTGGGGGAATGAGCTCGCGACTATAACATAGCTAGGGCGCCCACAATATTTTCCAACTTCGGCAACGACAATTAGGTTGTTGCGCTGAGAGAGAGAGGAGAAAAAGTGTACTACCTGGGGCATTCAAACGACACTATGTGATTTTAAATTGAACAGTCTAAAAAAGTGATTCAGATGTCTCGAAATTCTAATTGAGAAAGAGATTTGTTGGCGGAAGGAGTATAATAGGAGGAACATTACATTTGATGTGCCCTTTGGTAAAAAGAAAATCTCATTATATATTTTAGTAATTATTAATTTTCACGTGTTTGATAAAGGGAAAATTTGAGAAAACTCCCCACCATCAAACTTGACTTTACATGCACTCCCCAACCAAAAATGTCTTTGCATGCACTCCCTGATGGGATTGACAAGACAGTTTTGTGTGTTATTTTTTTTATCAGTATAAAAAAGTAAAAATTCAGTATAAATCGTAAAGATTTGAGTATAAATTGTTTGAGATTGAGTACTAATTTAAGAAATTTGAGTACTATTTGAAAAAATTGAGTATACATTGTTTCAGTATATAATAAAAATTTCAGTATAAATTATCAAAATTTAAGTATGAATTGATTTAGATTGAGTATTATTTGAAAAAAAATTGAGTATAAATTTTAGAAATTTGAGTATGTGAGGTTGTATCTACCACATCAAGATTTTCACATAAGAGGTCATCGAAATTTTATACTCAAATTTCTTAAATTAGTACTCAATCTCAAACAATTTATACTCAAATCTTTATAATGTATACTGTGTTTTCACTCTTTTATACTCACCACATCAAGATTTTCACATGAGTGGTCATCGAAATTTTGTACTCAAATTTTTTAAATTAGTACTCAATCTCAAACAATTTATACTCAAATCTTTACAATGTATACTGAATTTTCACTCTTTTATACTCAATTCATCAGGGAGTGAATGCAAAGAATTTATTAAGTAGGGAGTGCATGCAAAGACTAGTTTAGGATTGGGGAGTTTTCTCCAATTAACCGTTTGATAAAAACCCGTATCGTAGGGAGATCATCAGGGAGTGAATGCAAAGAATTTATTAAGTAGGGAGTGCATGCAAAGACTAGTTTAAGATTGGGGAGTTTTTTCCAATTAACCGTTCGATAAAAACCCGTATCGTATATAGTATATGAAAAAAAGGAAATCTAACCGTATAAAAGATTAAATAGGCGATCTTTTTATATTAATTGTCTACTACAGGTATTTGATTCTTATCATTATCTCTTCTTCGCTTTGCATCTCAAATATGTTTTAAAAAATATTTAAAGTGGCATTTATTTTATTTAAAATTTAAAAATATATTTATATCCTTATCGCAGCTTTAATAAAATTGCTCTAAATAATTTTAGGTAAACTATTTAACATTATAATAATTATGATTAAAAATATTTAAATAATAATGAAATAGTTTTGATAAATTAAAATAGTTTTAATTAGAATAATTTTAATAAATATTAAAATAATTCTGATTAAAATTACATTAAATAATTTTGTTAAAGCTAATTTTAAAATAGAGTGGAATGTGATTGTAATATTTTTGTTAAAAATAAGGGGTATATTTTTTATTTTATCCTATAATTTATTCAAAATTACCAACATTTTGCCCTCTGACTCACCTCCCCTGCCATTGGAATCCAGAGAGATCGAGAAACGCCACTCAGTCAAAGATAACGTTTCCAGCCAATCTCAATGGGTCCCACTTTGCCCCCCGACCGGTCCCCGATCTCTCTCTGTGGGACAACGAGATCGCCTCTGGCCCGTCAGATCCACGTCTAACGGCGATCGTTGTCGCAACGGCATGGTCGCATGCCATTGGCCGAAGGCCGAAAACTCGAGTTTTTATTGGTCCACGTCGACACAATGACATGTTTTCTTCGCCCTCAATGGCGGTGACACGAGTCCAAGTAGCACATCACCGTCCGACTCAGAGACCACTATAAAGGCCGCATTGGGTTCGTTAATTATCAGATCACTCGACCGAGAGAGATAGGACGATCAAGAGGGAGATTAAGTTTTCTTGGCGTTATCGTTGGAGAGGAAACTCCAGGGAAGCGTCTATGGCTTCGTCTCTGCGGAATCGCGGGTCCCTGATCATGTTGGGTCTCCTGCTTGCTGGTATGCGTTTCTGATCGGATCTCGTGTCGCATTATACTTCTGATTCGGTTTTGCTGCTCTGATGTCGGCCCCTGGGTCTTGTTTGTGGTGAATGAACGCGGAGATCCTAATTGGGTTTCCTTTTGATTAGTCTTAGCTCCAGATTGGTTTGATTTACGTTCTCGTGTTAAGCATATCTGGTGTGAGAGGAGCGTATGTGTGTATTTTTTTTTTATAGAATCGAGCACAAATATGTTTCCGGCGGTTGCTTTTCCTGACTGGTTGTGATTTACTCATTTTTGTTGAAATAGTTGAATTCTTCAAGTAGAGCCAGTTTCTGTCAGATTCAATGGATCGCTTTTCTGGATAGAAGTATGAAACTCAGAATGTTAGGAAATATATCTTAATTTTATCGTGGCTCGACTAATTTCAAGGCCTTTTAATATTTGTTAATAATTCTTACTCATCTTCAGATTTTTTTTAACGTTGTTACATGCTCGATGGATACGTAAAAATTTCTCCCTTACGTCTTTAGCATTTCCCTTTAGAGAATTAGAGTTTCACTGAACTGCTTGAGAATAATGGTATCATGGAGTTGAATCAGTTTTGCCCATTTGCATGAAAAGTTGGCTATTTGATAGGTAAGGCTTGTTAATTTGATTATATTTGCAGGATCTTTGCTTGCATTCTCAGTTGCTAAAGAAGAAGCCTCTAAGTTGGGAACAGTTATTGGGATTGATCTTGGGACCACCTACTCCTGCGTTGGTGTCTACAAGAATGGTCATGTTGAGATCATAGCCAACGACCAAGGAAACCGCATTACGCCATCTTGGGTTGCTTTCACTGATTCTGAGAGATTGATTGGTGAGGCTGCAAAGAATCAGGCAGCCGTGAACCCAGAAAGAACTATATTTGATGTCAAAAGATTAATTGGAAGAAAGTAATTTGCTCTTCTTAATGTGTAATGTATTGTTTTTTTTTTTCCTTCTTTAGTCTAAACTAAACATTTCGTGATACAGATTTGAGGATAAAGAAGTTCAGAGGGACATGAAACTTGTCCCCTACAAAATAGTGGACAAAGATGGTAAACCTTATATTCAAGTCAAAATCAAGGATGAGGAAGTAAAAGTTTTTAGTCCCGAGGAGATAAGTGCAATGATTTTGACTAAGATGAAGGAGACAGCAGAAGCTTTCCTCGGAAAGAAAATTAAGGATGCTGTGATTACTGTTCCTGGTGCGTGGAGAGTTCTTGGATTGTACCTTCCTGTCAAATTCTACATTTTTTAATCCTAGAGATCTAATTTCCATTCTTTTTTATGAACCAGCTTATTTCAATGACGCTCAAAGACAGGCAACCAAAGATGCTGGCGTAATTGCTGGCTTGAATGTTGCCAGAATAATCAACGAGCCAACAGCTGCCGCCATTGCCTACGGCCTGGACAAGAAGGGCGGCGAGAAGAACATTCTTGTTTTTGACCTTGGTGGTGGGACATTCGATGTTAGTATATTGACAATTGATAATGGAGTTTTTGAAGTTCTGGCAACGAATGGTGATACTCATTTGGGAGGTGAGGACTTTGATCAGAGAATAATGGAATATTTCATTAAATTGATCAAGAAGAAGTACGGGAAGGACATCAGCAAGGATAATCGTGCTCTTGGGAAATTGAGGAGGGAGAGCGAACGTGCCAAGAGAGCTTTGAGTAACCAGCACCAAGTCCGTGTTGAGATTGAATCACTTTATGATGGCTTGGATTTTTCTGAGCCCCTTACTCGAGCCCGCTTTGAGGAATTGAACAATGATCTATTCAGGAAGACTATGGGGCCAGTGAAGAAAGCAATGGAAGATGCAGGACTGGAGAAGCATCAAATTGATGAGATTGTTCTTGTCGGTGGTAGCACTAGGATTCCAAAGGTGCAACAGCTCCTCAAGGATTACTTTGATGGCAAAGAGCCAAACAAGGGCGTTAACCCTGATGAGGCCGTTGCCTTTGGTGCAGCCGTGCAAGGAAGCATTCTCAGCGGAGAAGGTGGTGAAGAAACCAAAGGTACTGTCATGTCCTACAAAGGTTATTTATTCAAGTGCCTATCTTAAATGCTCAATCCTAACCGTGGTGATCTTTTGCATTCAGACATTCTTCTTCTGGATGTTGCTCCACTTACCCTTGGCATCGAAACTGTTGGAGGAGTGATGACTAAGTTGATTCCAAGGAATACAGTGATCCCAACTAAGAAGTCTCAAGTTTTCTCAACTTACCAAGATCAACAGACAACTGTCTCCATCCAGGTAACACCGGATTTCTTCTTGGTTGTTGCACTCTTATCTCTGCATCAATTTTTACTAAGATATGCAACCAAACCGGGGATGGGATGCACTGTAGGTTTTTGAGGGTGAGAGAAGTCTCACAAAGGACTGCAGGCTGCTTGGGAAGTTTGATTTGTCTGGAATTCCACCAGCACCAAGGTTTGTCTTTTTAATGCTATTCAGAAATGCTTTCTCATCTTTCAAATTTATGGCTACTAACTTTGCCTGTGACGATAACACAGAGGCACACCTCAGATTGAAGTCACTTTCGAGGTCGATGCCAATGGTATTCTGAACGTGAAGGCAGAAGATAAGGGCACTGGCAAGTCCGAGAAAATCACCATCACAAACGAAAAGGGTCGCCTCAGCCAGGAAGAGATTGATCGAATGGTTCGCGAGGCAGAGGAGTTCGCGGAGGAGGACAAGAAGGTGAAGGAGAAGATTGATGCCCGGAACCAGTTGGAGACTTACGTGTACAACATGAAGAACACCATCAATGAGAAGGACAAGCTCGCCGACAAGCTTGAGAGCGAAGAAAAGGAGAAGATAGAGGCAGCCCTGAAGGATGCACTCGAGTGGCTCGATGATAACCAGAGCACCGAGAAAGAGGACTACGAGGAGAAGCTCAAGGAGGTGGAAAGCGTTTGCAACCCCATCATTTCTGCAGTCTATCAGAGATCCGGGGGTGCGCCAGGAGGTGATGCCGAGGAAGATGACGACTCACACGACGAACTTTAAGCTGTACGAGAAATATCATTTGACGATAGGAGAGCGATTTGGAGATTCAATAATTCCATCCTATTTGTTTTCTTGTAATTTTATGGTAGCTCATAGGTTTTAGCGATGAGGGTAGGGAGGTTTTGGTTTTTGCCTATTTAGAAAACTTTTTTTTTTTGTTCGTTTGTTCGATGGAAACGTTGTCAGAAAATTGTAGTTCACGGTATGTCGATCTGCTCTTTTACGAATTTGTCAAAGCGGTTTAAAAAATGATTAATCCGACGGTAAATTACTCGAAAATCTCTAATAGCAGGTTAAAATTTACCTCCCAGTTAGAAAAATTGTATTCTAACTTCTTTACAAAACCTGATTATTTATTACAACTCTCTCATTTATATGAATTTACTTAATTATCCTCGATTTCATTTAAAATCCACCGTAAAGTCGATTTTTTCCGTCTCAACCGTCAATGTCGACTTTTTTTTCCCTAAATCAATATCGATTTCTTTTCCTAAACCATCGACAGAACAAGCCTATCAAATCCGATATTCGTTGAAGGTCAAAATCGAAAAGGCAATTACAACTTTAAAGGGAAGCAGTGAAAAAGAGAAGAAGGTATAGACTTCTTTCCCTAAACCACGGAACAATTCCATCCAACTCGGCATTCATATCTAAGAGGCGATCACAGGTTTGAAGTGAAGCAGTTGTCAGAGGAAAATACTCCTTTTCGGAGAGTTAACAAAAATTAAATTGAAATTACTGAAATTTGAACTTAGCTGTTGAGTGGCTCGAGCTGTTTTTTATGCAGATTGTAGTCTCCTAGGCAGGAATTCCCGACCTAGAATTCCCGAGCTGGAATTCTCCCGACCAGAATCTCCTGATCAAGTTTCCTGAACCAGTCTTCCCAAACCGGAAGTCCCGAACCAGTCTTCCCGAACCGGACTTCCCGAACCACTCTTCCCGAACCGGAAGTCCCGAACCGGACTTCCCGAACCACTCTTCCCGAACCGGAAGTCCCGAACCGGTCTTCCCGAACCGGACTTCCCGAACCGCTTCCCGAACCGGAAGTCTCGAACTGCTCTTGAAAAGTTGTTGAGGCTTACGAAAAGCAGTTTCCTTAAAACAGATTTGTCTTCCTCCGACGGTCTCGCAGGATACAACAGCGGGACCACGAGCACAACGAAGCACTCGTTGCTCGTGGCGAACTGAAGAAGTACCCGAACGCTATCAAAGGAAAAACACTGGGAGTCGGGAACGAGGTGGAAGATCATCTCTTCTCTCTCTTTTGCTCTCGGTCACAACCCCTATACTCAGACCCCCGCAGTAATCAATAACCGAATTAACGTCATTTACTGCCAATTAATGCATCCGTTACATTTGACCGTTAATGCATCCGTTACATTTGCATTAATCAACAGTTAATGCATTCGTTACATTTGACCAAAAAATTTGGCAAAATGTTGGTTTATCCACTTGGACAAATTTTGCTCTGACCAGTCGGGCATTCGATGTGCACATGTCGTGCACGCACACGAGTCTACTTGGTTCAGTACAAATTCGGGCCCTAGATTTGCACCCTCCCCCCCTCCCTGCGCACACCCATGCGTGAGAGAGAGTCTCTTCCTTTGCATTTGTTCACAACTAACATGCTTGTGAAACAATATAAATCAACAATTATGCCTTAAGACTCCCAATGTGGGACTAAAGTCTTATTCACAATGGAGTCTCTTTATTCTCCACCTCCCTTTTCATTCACACTTTATCCAACAATCACCCATATGAATGGAAATAGGGTATGTGATAGTATTCAGCAGTTGAATCCAGTATAGAACAGATAGGTTTCACCCTTTGAACCTTCCCTTGTAAAGATTTGTTTGCTTCCAGGCAGATAGTAGACATGATGTCCTTGAACTGTGCTGCCGTTTGTGTAAGCATTGACACATCTCACCCAGGACTCTCCTTGATACATCTCAGTTCTCATGAGTGTGTTCGTTCTTGGCCATGAACATGCCTGATTCTACGAAAAGTTCTAAGAATTGTGCCTTCAATTCTCTTCGACTTGACCCCACTTCTTTCTCACATAGGTGATCTTTTAAGAGTTTTCCACATAACTCTATTGAATCATTAAAAGTCATATGCTTAACCTCCATCCTTCACTATTTCAAAGGGTCCTTCCCTCACAGTGAACAACTTTGTCAGCGCAGTTAGGTTGTCCCTTTGAACCTAGTTCTTGGGATCTCCAATCTACATAGGTTGGATTTCCTTTGCATCAACATTTTCTACCGGCATCAAACCCATCCTTCTTGATGAGCTTGCAACTAACTCTCGATTTAACCCTTTGGTTAACGAATCCGTTAAGTTATCCTTTGACTTCACATAGTCAACAGTGATAACTCCAGTTGAGAGTAGTTGTCTAATGGTATTATGTCTCCGACGTATATGTCTAGACTTACCATTATACAGATGATTTTGTGCCCGGCCAATCGTTGATTGACTATCACAATGTATGCAGATTGCCGACACGGTTTGCTTAGAAGATTTCCATGAAATGGTTGCACTTCCCAGAGTGAACACATATCCACTTGTAGACTTCGAGTCTTTTATGTCTGATATCCAACTCGCATCGTTGTATCCTTCGATAACAACAGGATATCTCATATAGTGCAGTTCATTTCCACGAGTATATCTCAAGTACCTCAGTACTCTTGTTATCCATTTCCAGTGTTCAATATCGGGATTACTCGTGTATCTACTGAGTTTACTTACTGCGTAGGCTAAGTCTGGTCTTGTACAATTCATTAAGTACATATATCAGACTTCCAATCACCCGAGCGTACTCTACCTGAGAGATACTTTTTTCTCGATTTTTCGATAGATGTTGGCTAGTATCTATCGGCGTTCGTGTCAATGCAGTATCACCATTGGTGAATTTTTTAAGAATCTTGTCCACGTAATGGGACTAACTAAGAACAAGTCCTTTTGCTATTCTAAAAATTTTGATTCCTAGAATCACATCAGCTAGGCCCATGTCTTTCATGTCAAATCTTGAGTTCAACATGTCATTCGTGGATTTGATCATCTTATCATTACTCCCAATAATAAGTATGTCATCTACATATAAGCACAAGATGACAAAGTCATTTTATGTGGCTTTTATGTATATTTATCACATTCATTGAGTTTGAATCCACCTTCTTGCATGACATTATCAAATTTCTCATGTCACTGGAGCTTGTTTCAAGCCGTATAAAGACTTCATCAATTTGCAAACCTGATTATTCTGTCTTGACACAAAAAACCCCTCAGGTTGCTCCATGTAAATTTTCTCTTTTAAATCTCCGTTTAGAAAGACCGTCTTTACATCTATCTGATGTATTTTCAAGTTCCATAGAGCATCAATAGCCAACAACACTCTAATGAAAGTTATTCTCGATATCGGAGAATACGTATCAAAGTAATCAAGGTCTTCTCATTGTCGATAACCTTTAATTACTATTTTGGCCTTATACTTGTCAATTGTGCCATCTGATTTTATCTTCTTCTTGAAGATCCACTTGCAACCTAATGGTTTACTTCCCGGAGGAAGATCCACAAGTTCCCAAGCATGGTTTTGCAAGATAGATTCTATCTTAGATGCAATTGCCTCTTTTAATGAGGCCCCTCAGAAGAGTTCATTGCTTCTGAGTATCTTTGGGGCTCACCATCCAATATGAAAGTGATAAAATCTGTTCTATAAGATTTTTCCACCCGAGCTCTATTACTTCGCCTAGGCGCAACCTCAACTGGTTGATCATCCTCTTCTTCTTCCTCTGGTATTTCCTCCACTCGTTTTGAGGAGCTAACATCATCTCGGGTCTTATATGAAAACATATGCTCGAAGAATGAGGTATTTCTCTATTCTATTATCGAGTTCTTGAGTATATCCAGTAATTGTGACTCATATTCACAAAACTGATATGTACTGTTATTATGTGCATATCCGATAAATATGCAATCAATAGTTTTCGGTCTTATCTTAATCCTTTTCGGATCAGGCACCAAAACTTTGACAAAACACCCCCACACTCGCAAGTATTTGTAGGATGGTCGTCTTCCATTCCATAACTCATAAGGGCTCCTATCTATTTTCTTCTGAAGTACCTTATCTAAAAGGTAATTAGTTGTTAACACAGCTTCCTCCCACATGGAGTCTGGTAGTCCATAGCTCAATAGAAGAGCATCATCATCTTTTTAAGAGTTCGATTCTTTTGCTTAGCAACCCCATTCTGCTGAGGGGTATAAGGAGCTGTTGTTTCGTGTCTGATCCCATGTTTAGCACACAACTCAGTGAATGATAATACATATTCACCACCTCGGTCACTTCGAACCACCTTAATCTTCTTATTAAGTTGGTTTTCAACCTCATTCTTGCAGAGAATGAATTTCTCTATAGCTTCATCCTTGCTTTTGAGAAGATACACATAACAGTATTTTGTGTTATCATCTACAAAAGTAATGAAGTACCTATTCCCACCACGTGTCGGTGTACCTTTTAGGTCACATACGTTGGTGTGAATTAAGCCGAGTGGTTCATTGCTTCTTTCAATGTGTTGAAAGGATGACCTAGTCAACTTTGCTTCAACACAAGTCTCACACTTGTGTTTTGGGTCAAGGTGAAATGTCGGTATATTTTGCATGTTTATTAATCTACGAATCACATCGTAATTCACATGTCCTAATCTACCATGCCATAAACATGAAGACTCAAGCATATAAGTGGAAGTGATCTCAATTTTATTTATTTTAGGCCTAATTTCCATTACACTGAGCTTAAACAACCCATAAGATACATAGCCCTTTCCCACAAACATTCTATTATTCGACAGTGCATCTCTGTCTAACTCAAACACAATACGAAAGTCATGCTTGCTTAATAAGGATTCGGACACTAGATTCTTTTGAATCTCTGGAACATACTATTGGGGCAATCGACCCAAATATGATAGAGTGGATCATGGTTTTGATGTGTGTGTGTCAATATGGTTAAGTTAGGATGTTGTGTTGTTTTGATATGTGTTTGAGTCATGTATGTTAGGATGTATACTAAGAGCCTAGCCTTTTTGTATGAACATCTACATTTTGGAATAAGAATCACATGATCATGATTGCATTTTATATATGTATATATGTGTGTGCATGTTGTCTAATACTTTACACTGTAGATAACATGGTATGTGGTGTCACACAGAAGATCATGTTATCAGTCCCTTTAGAGTATAAGAAGAGGCTCACAACCTAGATGGTCTTGGACAAACCATTGGCATGATTGTAGTGTAATTTGATATGGTCTGCCTTGACCATAGAGTTACACTAGTACACTCTGAGTGTATTGAGCGGACCAACTTTGAGGTGATTCAATTTATACTGACTATATAATTGAATCAGACCTCAAGATATTATTTTGTACATGCTCTTTATCCCGACATAATAGTGGACACATGTACTTAGTATTTATTTTTTTGATTTACCAGTGGGTGTGATTTATTCAGTAAATCGATAGGCTCGGTAAATTGAGAAATAATATTATTTGCATGATGTGTCGTTGATTATAGGAGGAAACCGTGTCCTATTTTAGGATGATGATGTTGTTGGGCTCTCCCGGCACAAAAACATAAAAACGCAGCGGAAACAAGAACCCACGAGCGATCCATGCGAAAGAAAACTCGTACAATGTTCATCTATCTAATAGATCTATCTACAGTGTATACCTTTGGAGCGTGCCCTTTGCTTATCCCGCTCGTCCAAGGTGCGCCGGATCTCTTGCACGTTCAAGTGTTCGTGCCTCTATTCGTATCCACACGGACACAATCTCACAACTTCGGGAGAACTACCTTAGTTGTGCTAGCAACTTGAGGTAGCTCGCAGAACACCAAGAACCCTACAGTAGGGTTTTGGCCAAAGGGGGAAGATGAGGGAGGGAAGAAGAAAGGGAAGGAGAGGAAGAAGAAGAAGACCTCATCCGAAGTCACAAGGCCCTCATTTATACTCATCCAATGAATATGAAGAGGTTTGTGTCTCTTTGGCTTCCTTCATTAATACCAATAAAGAGCATATCTTTTCATGTGGACCTTTATCATTTTCCATGCAAGAAAAGAATCTTTTCTTTTCTCTTCATTAAACACTTTAATGAATTTCCCTTTAATCCCGACCGGGCCTCTCGGGCTTCCGACCGGTCTGCCGGCAGCCGACCAGTCTGCCGACCAAGTCTGCCGAGTGCCGACCCAGTCTGCCGAGTGCCGACCCAATCTGCCGAGTGCCGACCCAGTCTACCGATCTCCCAGCTCAGTCTGCCGATTGCCGACCCAGTCTACCGAGTGCTGACCCAGTCTGCCGAGTGCTGACCCAGTCTACAAAGCGGATCTCCCGATCTGACTTCCCGAGTTCCCAACTCGGGCTCGGACTTCCCGAGTTCCCAACTCGGGCTCGGACTTCCCGAGTTCCTAACTCGGGCTCAGACTTTTCGAGTTCCTAACTCGGGCTCGGACTTCCCGAGTTCCCAACTCGGGCTCGGACTTCCCGAGTTCCTAACTCGGGCTCGGACTTTCCGAGTTCCTAACTCGGGCTCGGACTTCCCGAGTTCCCAACTCGGGCTCCCACTCAGATTTCTCGAAGCATCATGTCCTTAGTGTGTGACCCAATAGACTCTTGTGACGTTGGCAATGCGCCTAAACACTTTAGACACATAAATAATGAGCGGCATCTAGCAATGCATCATTGCTACCCAAGTAACAAGAAAAGTCGAGATCCGACTAAACCACCGTGGCTATGATAATGTATGACCTTGTCCTTCTATCCTTGATGTCTAGATTGACCAATGAGGCATAGACCGTGTCATCCTCAATCAATCTTGTGTTTCTTGATCCCCGAGTAGACTCACTCAAACAAATGAGCTCAATATCCCATATTGACTCAGTTGAGCATGGTCATGCGTTTCAGTAGTCCTACTCGATCAAGGGGCCCACAGATATCACTCCTGTCATATGGGAGGGATAGATCCCATTTACATCACTCACATCCCTCCGCATAATTCATTATATACCTAGTGATCGCCTTTATAGTCCACCCTGTTACGGGTGGCGTTTGACGATACCAAAGTACATAACTCCTTATGTAGGGAACCGTAGTGACTTCAGGTCTAAGGACTATTCATACTAATAGTCACATGAGAAAGTTTATGACACTCATATGACAATCTATGAAACTTTCTCATAGCGGGTCATTCAGTACACATTCTCCAATGTATATCCATGTGTCAACTTGATATCACATATCCATGACTTGTGAGCTCAAGTCATCAGTTGACATACATGCTAGTCTCCGTGCATAAATATTGCCCTTGAATATTAATACTTGACTAGGAATGGTTTAGAGTAGTGTTCTCTACATCATCTCACTATCGATTCAACCAATCAATATAATATAGATAAGAACCTACTACCCAAGGACATTATTATACTTAGTTATTTGGCACAAATACAAAGTAAGTATAATAACCATGCCTTTATTAATGATAGAATATGATACAAAATATCCCTAGTCAATCATCATATAATTGGCTCTAGGGCTCCTACTAACAGATGTCCCCTTGAGGAGCTCATAAAGTTTATCATGTAAACCCTGCATGTGGACTTGGTCCGGCATGATAATAAGGTTAAGTGGTACTACTCATGGAGTTAGAAGTTAATTAATTAATTGTCAGATTAATTAATTAATTAACGGACATGCGATATCTTAAACATGGGGAGAATTTTGTACAAATAATATATTGGAGCCCATATTTTATTATGGGGGTTGGTGAGGTAATTCAATAATGATCCTTTAGTGGATTGGATCATTATTAACGGACCCGATTTTGTGGCTAAAAATTTTTGTAGCTAAAAAATTTTTTTGTGGCTAAAAAATTTTTGTGGCTAAAAATTTTTTGTGGCTAAAAAAATCCGTTAGGTGGCCAAGAACCAACTCCTCCTCATGGTCCCTATTGTAGGCTATAAATACCTCATGAAGCCTAGACCCAAAATAATAACTTCTTTGGTTTTATAACTCTTTGATTTAATCGCTTGGTTTTCCCTCCTCCTCTCTTCTTCCCTCTTGGCCGGTGGCAAAACCCAAGGGTTTAGGGTTGGGCGGTGCACAAAGGGTTTCCCTTTGGTGGTCGGCTTTAGCAAGGGAAAGAGAATTCTCCTTGGTGGCCGGCAAGGATCTTCATCCGTGGAGGTGGTGGTCGGCAGCGCAACAAGAAGGAGAGGAAGAGGTGGTGGTCGGCGGCACAAAGGAAAGGAAGAAAGCTTCGTCTTCCTTTGTGGATTAGCGCAAGCAAGAGAGAAAGAGAAGTGCGTGTTGGATCGAGAGAACCGATAGAGGGGGGGTGAATATCGAAAAGCGTTCGGATTTGAGATAGAGAAATCGCACAGCGGAAGATTAAAAACAAACACGCAAACACAGTGATTTTTACTTGGTTCGGAGCCTAGGTCGACTCCTACTCCAAGGCCCACGGTCGTTGACCGTTTACTGCGGGCAATACTATAATCGCGCAATAACAGTTTATAGTATTGAATTACAAATGTAGCAAGTTAAACTTTTAAAAACAAAAAGCTCTTCTTTTATCGACGTCTGATGTAGGTTGTCTTTTTCGGAGCAGCGGGACATCGTCGGCTCGAGTTGGGAGGTTTCCGGAGCGAGGCGCGAGAGCAGAAGAGCGTAGAAGCGTTGAATCAAGTGTTGTTGAAGCTTGGGGGGTCGAGGGCCTTTTATAGGGTTCTGAGGGCGCCTTGGAGCACGGGGGCGCCCTCCACGTGGCCTGTGATCCCCTCTTCTCGCGGTCAGCTCGTTATCCCTTCAAAGTCGGGATAATGCTTTGACGGGGGCGCCCTGGAAGCTGAGGGCGCCCTGGCTGACCTTTTCAGCGGGAGTATCGGCTAGATGAGTCTTATCCTCATCGCTGGCTCCAGGCGCGGGGCGCCCTGGTGGCTGGGGGCGCCCTGGCTGCTGGGGGCACCCTGGCCAGTATTCAGCCGAAGCTCCTTTTTGCTTCATTTGTTTCATGTTCACCTTGGGGGCGCCCTGGACACTCAGGGCGCCCTTCTCAGCTGCTGCCTCACTCCTTTGAGGCTCTCTGAGCTGCAGACACTCGTTCCTTTGGTCCTGCATCCAGGGTTAGTCCGAAAATAACATAAAGCAGTAATTTGTTAGTTTTATACAGCCTTAGCTGTCTTGGTTCTGACTTTGGGCCTCCAAAATGGAGCCCTAGGTCGAACCGACGCCTACTGTTCCCTCGATGGGGAACGCGTCCTCACCTACTCCTCTCGGGAGAATGTACCTGATGCCAACCGTTCCTCTGGTTGGACTTTTGCCTCGCGGTCCTTCGCCAGATCTTGGATACTGAGCTGTCCTTCACCCGGTGCCTAGCATTCCTTCGCTAGGGCTTCAGTCCCAAGCTGTCCTTCGCCTGGCGCCTAGCAGTTCTTCGCTAGGGCTTTGTACCCTGGCATTCCTTCGCCAGTGCCTAGCAGTCCTTCGTTAGGACTTTTTACCCTGGCATTCCTTCGCCAGTGCCTAGCAGTCCTTCGCTCGGACTTTTTACCCTGGCATTCCTTCACCAGTGCCTAGCAGTCCTTCGCTAGGACTTTTTACCCTGCACACTAGAGCAGTATGTTAGATAACAAATAAGACTTAACTTTTGAACCCTGTTGCCATTATCAAAACACAAGTTTGACTTGGGTGCTTTCTGCACCAACAATCTCCCCCTTTTTGATTTATAGCAACCCTAGTTCAAAAAGTTATGTTTTAATCAAAGCATGTAAAAACATTAAATTTTGTTCCCTCCCCCTGGAAGAACTCTCCCCCTACATTTTTCAAAAATTCGTGGGGTTCTAAGTTTAAGAAAAAACTTAGAGTTATTTTCAATAGAAGGCTTTTGTATTTTCAAAAATGATTTTTGCACTTTTGAAAACTTAAGTTTAGGTACTTGGAAATCTTTTGATAACTCAATTTTTAAAAGTACATAGAAAAATTTTTGGAAGCATGAGTTTAGAGTACTTAAAAAATTTTGAAGCCTTAAGTTTTAAAGTACTCAATAGTTTTTGAAAGCTTTAACTTAAGTACTTAGTAAGATTTAAAAAACTTAAGTACTTAGAAAATTTTGAAAAGCTTAAGTACTTTGAAAATCTTAAGTGCTTACAGAATTTTTGAAAAGCTTAGTTAAGTACTTTTTGAATGAAGGATAGATTTTGAAATTTTGAGAGACAAAAAAAATTTAAAACAAAAAAAATATTTTAAATAGAAAATTTTAAATTCTCTCCTTTCTTATCTCTCCCCCTTTGCCATATATCAAAAAATAGATAAATATAGCAGAAATTAAATTGCATAAAGGGAATAACTTTCATAAAGGAAAAATATTTGCATGATTTTGCTGTACTGAACCAATTCATGATAAGACCAAATCAGTTAATTTTCTCTTGTAGGGACCTGTCTAACCCAATTAGCTACTTACTAACTGTTATAAGCAGTAGTTTTTGCTAGGGTTAGTCAAGTTAAGTGTTTCTGTTCAAGTTAGATTTTCTAAACTTGACACTTAACTTGATTGCTGTGTAAGTTGTATTTAGTGCCCCAATTACTGCAGATGCACTGACTTAAAGCATCTTGAATTAAGGCAAAGACCTAAGCATCTCAACCCTTTCTAGGTTATCAATCAAAAGTACCCTAAGGTGCTTGTGAGATGCTGGCTTCTAAATCTATAGGTGCATGCAGTTCTAGGGTTAGGGCCTAGGCTAAGTCCATTTGCGAAAAAGCCCTAGTTTTGAAAAGGGTAGTTTTGAAAATAAAACTAAGTAAAAAAATTTATTTTTTAAAGCTTTTCAAAACTGAATAAACTTATTTTTAAAGCAAAACTGATTTTAAGTTGAGTGAAGTAGTACAAAAATGAAACGTCAAAAATGAAAAGTCAGGTTGAACCTATTCTACTAAGCACAGTAAAGATCAGATACTCAAGTCAAATAAGTAGTCAAACCAAATAGGTTAACTGGTCAAACAGAGGTTCAGTCGTGTCAAACATGAGTCAAGTTTTAGTTATTTAGTGCAATGCTGAAAATAGTCTAACTATGAAGAAGGGCCAGGGTGGTCAGATGAGCCAGGCTGCCATGATTGGAATAGTGTCGTGATACTGTGCATCTCTGGCCTCCCTCTCAGCTCTAAGGGCGCTCATATACTCGGTGTAGTAGCCCCGATTTGTCTCTATGTTTTCGGCATGATTTGCCTCTACTTCCTCTCGGAGGCTGTGGATCTCCGTCTGCATCAGTGTGAAGCGCTGGTCGATGGTTGGTGGAGACGGCTCGTCTATGTGTGCACGAGCCTCGGCTGCTAAATCGGCGACGTCGACTTCTATCTCCTCGTCTGAATCGATCTGGGGAGCTGCTCTCTGACGTCTCCAAGACAAGACCCCGGTACCGGAAACCTCTATACCAGCTAGGGAGAAATTTCTATATCCTATCTCGTCGTAATCAATCAACTCAGCCATCTCTCCCTCGGTGATGTTCCGACCGTGGTGATGTAATATGGACGTGATGATGTGGCAGTAGGGTGTGCGTACCCGCCCTTGCGTGGTAACACTGGATGCATGTAGGATAGCATGAAACATGTGAAGTCCTATGTCGATGTCTAGCTGATGAATCAAGGCATATAGGAGAAAGGCGTGGAATGGTCGCATAGTAGTGACGTCTCTAGTAGATAATGGCAGAATACATCGGACTATGACTCTATATAGAGCATAGTCCTGGACCTGTAGTTCGACAGACTGAAATCGTCTGGCCAGGGGTTGCCTAAAGAAGTAAGAGTGTAACATGTCTAAGGTAATGTGAGAGTAGGGAGCATCAAAGGGAGGCTCCCTAGGAGGGTAACAACAGAAGGTGGACTGCGAGACTTGTAGTCCCAGAAATCGGTTGAGTAGTGTAGGTGTGATAGTTAAGGGTATTCCTTGGACAGTGGCGACGAACATGAGACCATCCTGTCTAATTATGTTGTTGTAAAATTCTGCACATAAGGACGTGTTGATTGAATGGGTGCAGAATACGTGATTGTCAAGTTGGTAGAAATTTATAACGTTCATTGCTAAAGGACAGGATTGGGTGAAAAATTGTCTATTCAAGTAGCTCGTCTTGATAGGTTTATAGGTCGTACGAGCGAACTTATTACATAGTTCTAAATTCGGAAACCTAAGATCAGGACTAGGTTGGATACCGGGTTCTGCCTGGTTTGGTCGGCGTCTTCTAAGAGAAGGAATATGCATTTACAAAACGTATGAAGGAATTGCATTTAAAGAAATTTAACTTAATTAAAAAAAATTATACCGGGCTGCTTGGGGAGGCATTGTTGAAGATGAGAGCTTGAGAGGGTTGCAAGATCTCTTGGAGAGTAGAGAGTTGAGGAGAAGAAGAAGTTTGAGTGTGAGGAGAAGAAGGGGGTATGGAGCCTCTTTTATAGGGCAGTTTCGGGCGCCCTGTACCGGGAGGGCGCCCCGCCTGGCGAGGGCGCCCTGGCCAGAGCTGTGGCTGCCTTTTGGCAGCTTTTTGCCGTTGAAGGACAATACGGGGGTGCCCTGGCTGCTGAGGGCGCCCCGGCCAGTATGCAGTGGAAGAGAGATGCTTTTGACCAGCCTCGGGGCGCCCACAAGGGTTTGGGCGCCCTAAGGATTGCTTTTTGACCCGATTTGACTTGTTTGACCAGGTTTGACCAGATTTGATTATTTTGACTGTGATTTTGACAAAGTTGACCATGGTTTGACCGTGTTCACTATGGTTTGACCATGTTGACCATGGTTTGACTATGAACTACAGGATTAACTCATAATATAGGCATTAATGAATTGAGTCTTAATCCTACTGTCTCACCCAATCTATGGTTATCAATCACGTTAGCCTTACATGTTCTGTGAGATAGGTTTTGATAAAAGAATTTTCGAAAAGCATGATTTGTTTTGAAAAACTTAATTAATTTGTAAACAAATAAATTTATTTTGAAAAGATGTTTTAAATCTACAAATAACTGAAAATTTATGTTAGATTTGAATTTTACAAAGAATGATTTAAATTTGAAATTCAAAAATTGGCTTCCAAGTCTTGACGAGGCACTAGGCCTTCTTTGGCCGTAGCCTTATTGGATCATCAACCCTTTCCTTGACAAAGCCGTTTAATGAAATTTCATTTTCAAAATTAATATTTGAAAAGTTCTGTTCTAACTATTTTGGGTTTTGGATCGGTAGCTTCGGCTAGTTTCACCAGTCTAAAGAGACCAAGTGTACTTGATCTTATTAGAATTAGTTTCCCTAACGTACTATCATCTCACCTCCACCCAATACTATGTTGTCAAGTTTCAGTTAAGTTTGTTCAGTCCTTAAGCTAACCTAAGTCTAAGCATGGTAAATTGCAGAAATTTAAATAAACAATCAAACAGGCAAATTTCAATCAAGAATTGAATTCTATCTAACAATAAATATTGTTTTCAATTTGGCTCCCCCTGGACTGTAGCCACGATAATGGTTTGGCAAGATGTGAATCTTGTCCTTGGGGATCCAATATTAATTTGATCCAGTTTGTTGATTCAGGCATAGTTTTGGTACCCATGCCTGAACTTTTGGTCTGGACTGGTTCAGTACAGCAAAGTAAGATCTTTGTCGGGATTTGGTTTTATAGCCAAGTCCGGATCGATTTAGAACGGACTTCTGTTTTCCAAGAATCATGTCAAGACCCTTGGAACCAGAAGTGAATCGTTCTAAGGCAGCTCTAAGATCCTTAACCTGAGTTTTCAGGGAGGAGTTCTCTTTCTCAAGTTTTTCAACTTGAGTAGGAGTTCCTTCTTGAACTTTCTCGGTTAAGGGTTTAGAGTCAGCTCCCTCTTTCAGGAGTTTTACTTCCTGTCGGAGGGAATCGATTTGGAGTTTGGCTTTCGCCAAATCTCGAGACAGATATGAAATAAGTTCATTTTACTGACTTCTATTGAAACCACTTACCTTGATTGCGCCGTCTTCTGAAAAGGTTAGTCTGTCGTCGTCCTGTTCTGACTCTGACTCAGTCTCGACTTCTTTTGAGGCGGTCAGGGCTAGTAGATTTGACGGGGTGCTTCTTCTTCTTCTTCTGAGGAAGATTCGTCCCAGGTTGCTTGGAGTGCTTTCTTTTTTCTTGACTTTTTGGTCTCCTTTAGGTTTGGACATTCCGTCTTGTAGTGGCCCTTCTTCTTGCACTCGTAGCAAGTCACGTTGGGCTTGTTTTTGTCATTTGTGGGTTCAGTTGGTTCGTCCTTTCTTCGGTTAGCCTTCCTTCTGTTGGTTTGGTTCTTCAATTCTTTATAGTAGCTTCGATCCAATCGGACCAGCTTAGGTCGATCTCCTTCTTCGTCTTCTGAGTCTGAGTCTGAGTTAGACTCGGGTTCAGGTTGAGGTTTCTTCTTTGTTGACCTTCCAGTTTTTCCTGCAACAAAGGCAATACCTTTCTCGGCCAAATTGCTGTTAGTTTGTTCATGAAGTTCTAATTCGGAAAATAATTTATCTAGTTTAATTTTTGAGAGATCCCTTGAAACCTTGTATGCATCTACCATAGATGCCCACAAGGTATTTCTAGGGAAAGCATTTAAAGCATACCTTATTAGGTCACGGTTTTCGACCTTGTGACCTATAGTGTGAAGACCGTTCATCAATTCTTGGATTCGTGCGTGAAGCTGGGCTGTTGTTTCGTTGTCGGCCATCTTGATGGTATACAATTTTTTCAGGAGCAGATCTCTCTTACTGATCTGAGTGTCTGATGTTCCTTCGTGCAGCTCGATCAATTTTGCCCACAGCTCCTTGGCACTGTTGAAGGGGCCCACCCGGTTCAGCTCCTCTTTTGTTAAGCCACATTGAAGGGTCTGAGTCGCCTTTGCATCTGCTTCGATTCTTCGTTTCAGAGCGGTGTCCCACTCTGTGTAGCTTTGAGGAACTCTTTCAGCATTTGTGGGAATCTCCAGTCCGGACTGGATGATAATCCACATGTCCACCTGAGTTTTCAGGTGGACCTCCATTCGACTTTTCCAGTAGGAAAAGGTCTTCTCCACTGAAAAGTGGAGGTCTGGCGGTGCTGAAACCTTCTTGCATGGCCATTTAATCTGAAAAGAATAACTTAACAAGAAAAGAATTTCCCAAGACTTGGTCTTGGATTAGTAGTGCGGGATAAGGAAAATAAAATAACGAGGGGTGTTGCACCAACCTCGATTAACGAAAAGAAAAAAAAATTCAAACGAAAGATTTAGAAGAAATTTGAACGAGAAGAAGAAAAAAAAATCCGAAAAATTTTCAAACTGGTGGTTGCACCAAATTTGAACTTCCCTGCTCTGATACCACTTGTTGGATCGAGAGAACCGATAGAGGGGGGGGGTGAATATCGAAAAGCGTTCGGATTTGAGATAGAGAAATCGCACAGCGGAAGATTAAAAACAAACACGCAAACACAGTGATTTTTACTTGGTTCGGAGCCTAGGTCGACTCCTACTCCAAGGCCCACGGTCGTTGGCCGTTTACTGTGGGCAATACTATAATCGCGCAATAACAGTTTACAGTATTGAATTACAAATGTAGCAAGTTAAACTTTTAAAAACAAAAAGCTCTTTTTTTACCGACGTCCGATGTAGGTTGTCTTTTTTGGAGCAGCGGGACGTCGTCGGCTCGAGTTAGGAGGTTTCCGGAGCGAGGCGCGAGAGCAGAAGAGCGTAGAAGCGTTGAATCAAGTGTTGTTGAAGCTTGGGGGGTCGAGGGCCTTTTATAGGGTTCTGAGGGCGCCTTGGAGCACGGGGGCGCCCTCCACTTGGCCTGTGATCCCCTCTACTCGCGGTCAGCTCGTTATCCCTTCAAAGTCGGGATAATGCTTTGACGGGGGCGCCCTGGAAGCTGAGGGTGCCCTGGCTGACCTTTTCAGCGGGAGTATCGGCTGGATGAGGCTTATCCTCATCGCTGGCTCCAGGCGCGGGGCGCCCTGGTGGCTGGGGGCGCCCTGGGTGCTGGGGGCGCCTTGGCTGCTGGGAGCGCCCCGGCCAGTATTCAGCCGAAGCTCCTTTTTGCTTCATTTGTTTCATGTTCACCTTGGGGGCGCCCTGAACACTCAGGGCGCCCTTCTCAGCTGCTGCCTCACTCCTTTGAGGCTCTCTGAGCTGCAGACACTCGTTCCATTGGTCCTGCATCCAGGGTTAGTCCGAAAACAACATAAAGCAGAAATTTGTTAGTTTTATACAGCCTTAGCTGTCTTGGTTCTGACTTTGGGCCTCCAAAATGGAGCCCTAGGTCGAACCGACGCCTACTGTTCCCTCGACAGGGAACGCGTCCTCACCTACTCCTCTCGAGAGAATGTACCTGATGTCAACCGTTCCTCTGGTTGGACTTTTGCCTCGCGGTCCTTCGCCAGGTCTTGGATACCGAGCTGTCCTTCGCCCGGTGCCTAGCATTCCATCGCTAGGGCTTCAGTCCCAACCTGTCCTTCGCCTGGCGCCTAGCAGTCCTTCGCTAGGGCTTTGTACCCTGGCATTCCTTCTCCAGTGCCTAGCAGTCCTTCGCTAGGACTTTTTACCCTGGCATTCCTTCGCCAGTGCCTAGCAGTCCTTCGCTAGGACTTTTTACCCTGCATACTAGAGCAGTATGTTAGATAACAAATAAGACTTAACTTTTGAACCCTGTTGCCATTATCAAAACACAGGTTTGACTTGGGTGCTTTCTGCACCAACAGTGCGGTCTAGGAGGCTTCAATTCTTGAAAGATCGTCGCCTACACGACGTCCAAGAAGAGGGAGGTCATACAATAGAAGATCAAGATGTATGAATTTATCTTATTCATTCTTGTTCTTTATCTTTCCTCGTTGTTGTTAATTATTCATTAATTAACTTGGACCCCGATTGTAAAATACAAAAACTGGCGATCTTACATCGTTGTCTTTTCCGCGGCTAACCGACTAGAAGAATCGAATTGCTTGAACAATAAGTTTGTTCAAGCGATCACTCAAGTCATTAGCACAACAACGAAACGGTCACTTGGAAGTTTCGTATGTGTCCGGATTAATTTCAATTAATGAAATTTTAATCCGGGGATATGACAACGGATAGATTCCATGCGCATCATCCAATGGCCTAAAACCCAACAATTGGTATCAGAGCGCAAGTTTCCGATTTCGTGTGTTTGGATTCGGTTACTTTCATGCAATTTAATCATATATTTTATGTCGGATAATAGTAGGATGTGCATAGACTATCTTTTTGTTGCAAGCATAAGATCCACTATTATGGCCATATGTGTGTATACGATTGGATGTGATTGTGTGTTTGTAATATTTTTTGAATCCTTGGGGTTGACGAGGCTAGATTAGTATTTAATTTTTATAATTAAATACGACATTGTTTAGCCGCTCTTTATTTTTAGTTTACTTTTGATTTAGATTTTTGTACACTCCTTCGTGGAGTATAGGATCAATGGATGTAAATTAAAAATAATTTTTTTTAACTTGGCTCGGAGCTCCTATGATGGCTTGCGCATGGATCTAGAAGGAGAAGACGAGATGGCGGCACGACGGAAGGCGTATTGGAAGACAAAAGGCCATGATAGTTGGACATTATATTTTTTTTTCCATATTTATTGCTTTTGTTTTAATATGCATGTTGTGATTACTAGGAAAAATTCCTCAATGTAAATAACTAAGTGGGAGAGGATTTTTTTAATTCCCGTGGCCTCCATTACAATTTTGATTAGTGATGCGAACAAACTTGCGCATTGGCTTTGAGTGTCTTCCTCCATATTGGATGAGTTTGTTTTACGGATCACTAGGTCAAAAGGGGTTATAGGAAATTATTTAGGAGCGTGTGATCTTCTCATCGGAAGGGACATAATCCTAAGTAATTGCCTTGGTACCATGTAATGGTAAACACTTAGATGCAAATAATAGTATTCTCCCCATCGGAGGCACTGCTATTATATGTAGGGCCAAAGAGGAACCAACTATTAATTTTATTTGTCAAAAGTAAAGTTGACAAGATAATTAAATTAATGGGTAAAACTTCCTCTTACAAATGTAGAATTTTGTATACATCCACACTATCGCGGCATGCAATATTCTCGGTGTTTTAAGATGTTGGTTGATTTTAAAAAATTTTATTGTTTGAGGAATCAATAAAATTTTGAAATCTAATGTTTTGATCTTTATGATTCTTAGGGACATTTTCAAAATGACTTTCAACCCATTAGGCTTGATTTTAAAAGAAAACAAACTTACTGGCCCTAATTATGTTGATTGGAAACGCAACCTGGATATTGTCTTAACTGCAGAGGAGTACAAATTTGTACTTTTTGAGGAATGTCCTCCTCAGCCTACTGATAGTTCTAGTGAAGGGGAGAGAGAGAGTTATAGGTAGTGGGTTAAGGCAGATGAGATGGCGTGGTGTTACATTTTGGCTTCGGTGTCAAATGTACTGCAACATCAGCATCAAGCTTTTCTTACTGCCTATGACATGATGATCAATCTCCAGGACCTCTTCGGACACTAGAATTGGGCTGCTAGGCAGGAGGCTATGAGAAACTTAATGACGACCACCATGATTGAGGGAACACCCGTGAGGGATCAAGTTCTTAAGATGATGGCTCATTTGAATGAGATGGAAGTCCTTGGAGCTGAGATCGATCGGGAAACCCAAGTTGATATCATTCTCTAGTCTCTACCTAGGAGTTTTGAGCAGTTTTGCCTAAACTACAACATGAATAAGAGGTTGTATTCATTGACGGAACTCTTGGCAGAACTCCAGGCGATAGAAGGGCATTTTCGTCAGAGTGCTCAAGCTTTTATTGCTCAAAGAGTTTCTACTTCTAAGCCGAAAGGCAAGAACAAGAAGAAACAAAGTGTAGCAAAGAAGGCGGCTAGACCTCAGGGACCTCATGCTGGAGTGAAAAAGCCGAAAGGCAAGTGCTTCACGTGCAAGCAGACTAGACATTGGAAGGTGGACTGTCCTCGCCGAAAGGAGAACAAAGGTAAATCTTTTTCTTTGGTCGTCGAAACATGTTTAGCGGTGTTATCTACCGGTACATGGTGTGTATATACGGGAGCCACTGATCATGTCTGCAATACTTTGCAGGGGTTTTAGGAAATCAGACGACTAGCTGAGGAAGAGATTACTATCTACATGGGCAATGCTATGGAGGTGGTGGCTATTGCAGTGGGAGATGTTTCTTTATCGTTTGATAAGAATAAAATTTTGGTTTTAAGAAATTGCCTTTATGTACCTATTTTTAGAAAGAATTTAATTTCAGTTTCTAAATTATTTTTGGATGGATATTCTGTTTCTTTTAACGACAAGGTTATTATAAGAAGAAATAGAGAGATGATCTATTTTAGTACTTTGGTTGGCAATTTGTACACTCTTGAACCAAAAGCTCCCACGATGCAAATAGAAATTAATAACTCATCGTCTAATTCAAATAAGAGAAAAGAGCCTTCGAAAATGAACCAGACATATCTATGGCATCTAAGGCTTGGTCATATTAACCTAAATAGAATTCAAAGGTTAATAGCTGATGGGCCTTTGAGTACATTAGTGGTGGAAGATTTCCCAACCTGCGAATCTTGCTTGGAAGGTAAAATGACCAAGAGGCCTTTTAAGGCCAAGAGGTATAGAGCCAATGATGTGTTGGAGTTGGTTCATTCTGATTTGTGTCGTCCTATGTCTATCCAGGCTAGAGGTGGCTTTGAATATTTCATCTCTTTTATAGACGATTATTCAAGGTATGGATACATTTACTTGATGCGCCACAAGTCTGAATGCTTTGACAGGTTCAAAGAATTCAAGGTTGATGTGGAGAAACGTCAAGTTAAATGTATCAAAACATTACGGTCTGATCGTGGTGGTGAGTACCTCTTGGGAGAGTTTGGGAGTTACTTATCAGAGGCTGGGATTCAATCCCAATTGTCCACATCTGGCATACCCCAGCAGAATGGTGTGGCGGAGCGAAGAAATAAGACTCTTATAGAAATGGTTAGGTCGATGATGAGCTACTCTATGTTGTCGGATTCGTTCTGGGGATATGCTCTGGAAACGGCAGTGTACATTCTGAACTTGGTACCATCTAAATCAGTACCCTCTATGCCCACAGAATTGTGAACTGGGCGAAAGCCTAGTCTGAGATATATTCAGATTTGGGGTAGTCCAGGACATGTGCTGAAGGGAGATGCTGATAAGTTGGAATTTCGTACAGAAGTGCGCTTGTTCATAGGTTATCCTAAAGGAACGAAAGGTGATTTGTTTTATAGTCCTAAAGATCAGAGGGTGATCGTTAGCACGAATGCCAGATTTTTAGAGGAAGACTATGTGATGGACCACAAGCCCATGAGTAAAATTGTTCTAGAAGAATTGGCAGGGGAAGTCCCTACTTCAGTACCAACGGTACAAGAGGACGTACCATAAGTCACTGCACTGGGTGTCACAGAAGATACAAAGGTGGCACCTCGTCGTAGTGGGAGGGTTGTTAGGCAGCCTAAGAGATTCATGTTCTTAGGAGAGTCTATGGACTTGGTCCCTAGCGAGCATGAACCTGATCCTGGACATATGACGAGGCACTCCAAGTTAAAGATGCAATATCCTGGCAAAAGGCAATGAAGTCTGAGATAGAATCTATGGATTCTAATCATGTCTGGGAGCTGGTAGAACCACCCAATGGTATAAAAGCCATTGGATGCAAGTGGTGTTAGTGATATAAGAGAAGTGTCCTAAGGCAATTGCCTTATGATTGTAATCATTTATTTTAATAAATGAATATTCACTATTTAAGTATACATGTTTGTGTATTTGATTGAGATCTTAAAATCATTTACTGAATGTCCGTAATACAATTCACAGCATGAGAGAATTTGTGATGAATTCACAACTAGTGATTATCTCTACATGTGCAATTGTGAAGTATTGAAATTGTCCCTAGTCGATGAATTGATAAATATGGACACTATCAATTCTGTTGAGACTAGCATGGGTTATTCTCTAATCAGCTGATTCTCACTGGCTGGTGACATTGGGATGTCCGGAGATAAACATGGATGCTAGTTAAGGGAACTAGTTCATTGGAGTGACTAGCTGTAAAACTTCATATGGTAATCTACATAGATTTGTCAATAAAGTTCTTACTGCAGCTTAAGTGCGATGTTCCTTTGACTTGCGGTGTTCAAGTCATCTTGGTCATAGAGACTTATACTTTAACATCTTAAGCAAGCATCTCCAAGGAGGTGTGGACCCAGGATGATTGGATATAAGCCGAAGTGCCCGAAGATGTTTGAACAGCCTACAAAGGATTCACCACTCCTTGCGAGGAGATGTATACCCAGGCCTATCGTCGGATTGTTACTCAAAGCCTCTGGCCAGAGCATATCATGTTTAGAGTGCGAGTCTCTTAAATACATGAGAGTAATTAGAAATCCAAAGGACGAGAACACTACTTGGGCTAGGTGTGACGTAGTCAGTCTAGTGGGGACTGACACAAACAGACCATGTCCTGAACCAAGTGGGTATAAGGTGGTGAAGGGAATGGGGCACGATTCATTAGAGCTGCTGAAGGGTTTCAGAATTACTTCTGAGGTCAACCGTTGATCTTTCGATTAATTGGGGGTCATGATGTACTACTAGGTGCCACTCATGATCGTTCTATAATTAGTTGATTATAGACGGCCAACATAAATCGAAAGCCTATTTAGTCACACGCACTACCGGTAATCCAAGGGATTTAAAACGAGTTGAAAATTGGATTTTCCGATCAAGTGAAATAAGTCGAATATGAGTTAATCAGAGGCGCAACGGAAGCTAAAAATGGATAAGTCTTTTGAAGGTTTATTGGGCGAATTAAATGAGTTTAATTCGCAATGGGATCGGCTTGGTTTGGCCGACCAAAGAGGGTGTCCACCCTCTTGGTTTGGCCGGCCATTAAAAGGGGATAAACCAATTTAATTGGTTTAATTAATAAAATAAATCTAGCGCGATTTGTTTTATAAATTATGGATAAATAAATTGATATATATAAAGAAATTTATATAAAGAGATTTATAAAGAAATTTATTCTTTTTATGGAAATTAAAATGAACCATGAATTGGTTTAATTTTAATTTATAAAATCAATTATGAATTGATTTATCCATGATAAGAAAATTTTATACAAATTTTATTCCATAATTAAAAGAGAGAAGTATTTGTTTTATTATAAAATTAGTTATAATAAAACTTGGTTTAAACGGAATAATTCATAAGAGAATTTATAGGATAAATTTGTTATGAAAATTCCGTTAAGAGGGAGACTTGGCAAGGGAGATGCTACTATATAAAGGAACCAAAGGCAAGTCCTTAATTCCAATTGAGTTATCAAGAGATTAGTAGCTCCCTCTCTCTCTCTCTCTTATTCTCTCTTCTCTCTTCCCCTTAGGGCCGGCGCCCCTAGCATACCCTAGGGTCGGCGCCCCTTGCCTCCTAGGGCCGGCGCACCTTCTTCTCCAATAGTTGCCATGAGCCAACAACACCAAGGAGAAGCCAGCCAAGAAGAAGAAGAAGCGGATCACATCTCCTTCCTTCCCGGAATTTGGATTCCGATTCTTGGTGGTTAGTTTCCTATCTTTTCTCTTGTCTTCTAGTTTTGCCTTCCGAGAATCTAGTAGTTCTCGTCGGCACAAAACTCGTGACTTTGCGAAGTCATCCCGAAGAGAACTCGGCGTGGACGCGAATAGAGGTAAAGCTTCCAAGGGACGCTATGGTTGGATCTCGTCCCTTTCTTTGAGTTACGAGAGGTACAAAGTAAATTAGTTTACTTTTCCGTAAAGTTTTATTTTATGATCATGTCCACACACCATAAGGTTGCATGCTAGATACGTGGTTAGAATAATTTGAGAAATTATTTTATGCTAATTCTTCCGCTGCACGTAAAAATTTAAAATTTTACGAACTCGTATCCTTGTCAACATGCACCCGGTCCCATCAGGTGTGACGTAGTCAACCTAGTGGGGACTGACACACATAGACCATGTCCTGAACCAAGTGGGTATAAGATGGTGAAGGGAATAGGGCACGATTCATTATAGCTGCTGAAGGGTTTCAGAATTGTTTCTGAGGTCAACCGTTGATCTTTCGATTAATTGGGGATCATGATGTACTATTAGGTGCCACTCATGATCGTTCTATAATTGATTAATTATAGACGACCAACATAAATCGAAAGCCTATTTAGTCACACACACTACGAGTAATCCGAGGGATTTAAAACGAGTTGAAAATTGGATTTTTCAATCAAGAGAGATTAAGTTTGGTTGAGCCAAACGATAAGTCGAATTTGAATTTTTCAGAGACGCATCGGAAGCGTAAAATGGCTAAGTATTTTGAAGACTTAATAGATGAATTAAATAAGTTTAATTCATTGGGGCTTGGCTTGGATGGGCCGGCCAAAGAGGGCCTCCATCCTCTTTGCTTGGCCGGCCACAACAAAGGGAGAGAACCAAGTTTTTGGTTCAATTAATAAAATAAACCAAGTGTGGTTTGTTTTATAAAATTATGGATGATATAAATTTTTTATATAATAAGCCAAGGTTTAGTTTATTTTTCATGGAAATTAATATTAACCATGGATTGGTTTATTTTATTAAATCAATCATGCATTGATTTACCATGATAAGGAAATTTATTCCATAAGAGAGAAGAGACTTGATTGATTTTTATCATGAATTAAAATATGATTTTAACCATGATATAAAATCAAACTTGGCATGATGGAATAGGTTATTCCATATTTGAGAGGCTTGATGGTTGAGAGGCCACTATATTAAGGACCCAAGGCAAGGCTTGTGTGATAATCATAGAGATGAAGGCATAGGCTCTCTCCCTCTCTTTCTCTCCTTCTCTTCTCCTCTTCTTGCCGTGCGCCAACTAGCCCCAAGAAGGAGCACCAGCCAGCCATCCTTTTGTGGTTAGTCTTCCGACTTCTCTCTTAGGTTTTTCTTGTCGTGTTCTCGGAGAATCTAGTAGTTCTCGAGAACACGAAACTCGTGGCTTTGCGAAGTCATCCCGAAGATACTCGACGTGGACGCGAATAGAGGCGGAGCTTCCAAGGGACGCTTACGGTTGGATCTCGTCCCTTCCTTCGAGTTACGCGAGGTAATACGTAAATTAGTTTATGTTTCTATAAAATTTCAAATATATGATCATGTCTACACAAGATAAAATTGCATGCTTAGATGTGTGGTTAAATGATTTAGAGAAATTATTTATGCTAATCCTTCCGCTGCACGTAATTAATTATGAAATTACGAACCCGCATCCATGTCAACATGCATCCGGTCCCAACAAGTGGGTCTACAAAAGAAAGAGAGGAGTAGACGGGAAGGTTGAGACCTTCAAAGCAAGGCTTGTTGCGAAAGGGTATACTCAGAAAGAGGGTATCGATTATGAGGAGACCTTTTCACCAGTAGTCATGCTTAAGTCTATCCGGATTCTCTTGTCTATTGCTACTCATATGGACTATGAGGTTTGGCAGATGGATGTCAAGACAGCTTTCCTTAACGGAAGTCTTGAGGAAAACATCTACATGCAGCAGCCAGAGGGATTCATTGCAAAGGGCAAAGAGTAACTTGTGTGTAAGCTTAATCGGTCCATTTATGGATTAAAGCAAGCTTCTAGATCTTGGAACATCCGCTTTAATGAGGTAATCCAGTCATATGGATTCATTCAAAGTCCGGATGAGTCTTGTGTATACAAGAGATGTGACGAAAACATAGTGGTATTTTTTGTACTATACGTAGATGACATTTTGCTCATTGGCAACAATGTCAAAGTGTTATCAGACGTAAGGGTATGGTTGTCTAAACAGTTTGATATGAAGGACTTGGGAGAAGCGGGACACATCCTTGGGATCAAGGCTATAAGGGATCTCAAGAAAAGGATGTTGTACTTATCTCAAGCTTCATACATTGACACTATCCTGGCTCATTTTAGCATGCAGAACTCCAAGAAAGGTTTTCTACCTTTTAGGCATGGAGTACCTCTATCTAAAGAGATGTCCTAAAACATCAAAGGAGATAGAGGAGATGAAGACGGTTCCTTATGCTTCAATTGTAGGAAGCCTCATGTATGCTATGTTGTGTACGAGGTCACATATCTGATTTGTCGTGGGCATGGTTAGCAGATATCAGAGTAATCCAGGACAAGGACATTGGAATGCGGTAAAACATATATTAAAGTACCTGAGAAGGACTAGAGATTATATGCTAGTTTACCAGGCAGATCATCTACTCCCTGTGGGTTACACAAATTCTGACTTCCAATCAGATAGGAATAACAGTAAGTCTACCTCGGGTTATATATTTACTTTAGGAGGTGGAGCCATAGTTTGGAGGAGTGTCAAGCAGAAGTGTGTGGCAGTCTCCACCATGGAAGCTGAGTATGTGGCAGCCTCTGAGGCGGCCAAAGAAGCTGTATGGCTCAAGAACTTCTTGATGAACTTGGATGTGATTCCTAGTTTGCCCAGAGCTATCACAATTTATTGTGATAACAGTGGTGCAGTTGCAAACTCGAAGGAACCACGAGCCCATAAGGCGAGTAAACACATAGAGCGCAAGTACCACCTGATACGAGAGATCGTAAAGCGAGGAGAAGTTGTTGTCGCCAAGATTACATCGGAGGATAACCTGGCAGATCCTTTCACTAAGGCCCTTCCAGCAAAAGCTTTTGATAGGCATGTGGAGGGAATGAGAATCAGATGTATGACACTTTGATGGCAGCATAGTCTTTTAGTATAAGAGGGAGATTGTTAGGATGTATACTAAGAGCCTAGCATTTTTGTATGATCATCTACATTTTGGAATAAGAATCACATGATCATGATTGCATTTTATATCTGTATATATGTGTGTGCATGTTGTCTAATACTTTACACTATAGATAACATGGTTGTTGGTGCAAGATGCATCATTGATGTCCTCCTCTAAGTGTTTCAATGTTTGACAATATGCTTAAGTCAGTGATACATTGAACAAGGGAAGGGTAGTCAAGAAAACTGGACCAAAGTGATGAAAAGTCCTAGTTAACCTAGTCACGAAGTCCTGGTTCGAAGAATTGGGCACTAAGTCTTGATCATGGATTGAGCACTAAGTCCTGGCCGAGTGCTGGGCACCTAAGACCTGACCGAGGGTTGGGCACTAAGTCTTGGTTCGTGGAATTGGGCACTAAGTCCTTACCAAGGGCTGGGCACCTAAGACCTGACCGAGGGTCGGGCACGAAGTCCTGGTTCGTGGAATTGGGCAATAAGTCCTGGTCGTGGACTGGGCACGAAGTCCTGGTCGTAGGATTAGGCAAAAGTCCTGGTGAGTAAAGCTGGGCAAAAGTCCAACCGGATGGGTCGGGTGGCAACCGTCTCCTGAGAGGAGTAGGTTGTTCCCCGGGATGGGTACCTAGGCGTCGGTTCGACCTAGGGTTTCATGGAAATCCGAAGTCAGAACCAATTCGCTAAGGCTATGATTGTATATGTGTTTGCCTTGTATTTATGTATCTTGCAGGTACCTAAAATTGAAGACAAAGCAGGCAAACAAACACACAACATGGCTGGAAAACAAGGTACTAGGCGCCCCCATTAACCATGGCGCCTCAATGAAACAGGCGCCTCAATAATACATGGCGCCTCAATCATTCAGGCGCCTTGGTTGATAACCTTATCGACTGTTGCGAGTTCGGCGTGAAGATGAGGTTTGACCAGGCTCTATGAGGAGCTTCATTGAACACAGGCGCCTAGTAATAAGCCTATAAAAGGGGATTTGACCCCTCAACTCAGAACAACAATTCGAATATCATTCTGAGCTTTCTGAGTGATGACAAAGCTCTAAAGACGAAGCTCTGGGACCAAGGAGGCTCCAGGAGGAAGTGCGTGGCACTTCGGAGTTCCAGATCGGCCGAGTCTTCGGCCTTTTATATCTTGGTTTGCTTTTACTTGTCTGCACTTAATTTTCATATATTTTTTATTGTACAAACGTGCACTGTAAGACGGGTTTCTCCGCCTCCGAAAAGTCCGGAAAGGAGACCATTAGTGGATGGGTGTTTCCCGTGCTTAGGCCTTGGATGTACTGACCCTGGGGGGTTGGGAACCAAGTAAAATCCGTGTGCACTCTGAGTTCTGTGTTTGTTCGTTCTTTCTATTTTCCGCTGCTACTAACTCTGTGTCCAGAATGAACGAACGAAAGTTTACGCAAGTTTTCGAAAAGTTCTTATGGTCGATATTCACCCCCCCCCCTCTATCGATGGCACCGGCCCCCACAAGTGTGTGGTGTCATACAGAAGATCATGTTATCAGTCCCTTGTAGAGTATAAGAAGAGACTCATAACCTAGATGGTCTTGGATAAACCATTGGCATGATTGTAGTGTAATTTGATATGGTCTGTCTTGACCATAGAGTTACACTAGTACACTCTGAGTGTATTGAGCGGACCAACTTTGAGGTGATTCAATTTATACTGACTATATAATTGAATCAAACCTTAAGATATTATTTTGTACATGCTTTTAATCCCGAAATAATAACGGGCACATGTACTTAGTATTTATTTCTTTGATTTACCTGTGGGCGAGATTTATTTATTAAATCGATAGGCTCGGTAAATTGAAAAATAGTATTATTTGCATGATGTGCCATTGATTATAGGAGGAAACCGTGTCCTATTTTAGGATGATGATGTCCCCTTGAGGAGCTCATAAAGTTTATTATGTAAACCCTGCATGTGGACTTGATCCGACATGATAATAAGGTTGAGTGGTACTACTCATGGAGTTAGAAGTTAATTAATTAATTAACGGACATGCGATATCTTAAACACGGGGAGAATTTTGTATAAATAATATATTAGAGCACATATTTTATTATGGGGGTTAGTGAGGTAATTCAATAATGATCCTTTAGTGGATTAGATCATTATTAACGGATCCGATTTTGTGGTTAAAAATTTTTGTAGCTAAAAAAATTTTTTGTGGCTAAAAAATTTTTTGTGGCTAAAAAATTTTTGTGGCTAAAAAAATCCATTAGGTGGCCAAGAACCAACTCCTCCTCATGGTCCCTATTGTAACCTATAAATACCTCATGAAGCCTAGACCCAAAATAATAACTTCTTTGGTTTTATAACTCTTTAGTTTAATCTCTTGGTTTTCCCTCCTCCTCTCTTCTTCCCTCTTGGCTGGCGGCAAAACCCTAGGGTTTAGGGTTGGGCGGTGCACAAAGGGAGACGCCTCTCCCTTTCATTCCTTTGGTGGTCGGCTTTAGCAAGGGATGGAGAATTCTCCTTGGTGGCCGACAAGGATCTTCATCCGTGGAGGTGGTGGTCAGTGGCGCAACAAGGAGAGGAAGAGGTGGTGGCCGGCGACACAAAGGAAAGGAAGAAAGCTTCTTCTTCCTTTGTGGATTAGCACAAGCAAGAGAGAAAGAGAAGTGCGGTCTAGGAGGCTTCAATTCTTGGGAGATCGTCGCCCACACGACGTCCAAGAAGAGGGAGGTCATACAATAGAAAATCAAGAGGTATGAATTTATCTTATTCATTCTTGTTCTTTATCTTTCCTTGTTGTTGTTAATTATTCATTAATTAACTTGGACCCCGATTGTAAAACACAAAAATCGGCGATCTTACGTCGTTGTCTTTTCCGTGGCTAACCGACTAGAAGAGTCGAATTGCTTGAACAACAAGTTTGTTCAAGCGATCGCTCAAGTCATTAGTACGACAACGAAACGGTCGCTTCGAAGTTTCGTATGTGCCCGAATTAATTTCAATTAATGAAATTTTAATCCAGGGACACGTCAACGGATAGATTCCATGCGCACCATCCAAGGGCCTAAAACCCAACAATGCAGGACTTGGTGAATCACACATGAAGTACGCATCCGAGAGACGAGAGCTAAAGTAAGAGGACCCCAAGGGAAAGTCGGGGAAGTAGACTTCAAGGGCTTATGCGAAGGAAGACATAGAGGCAAGCTTTGGGCTTGTGTGTGCATCCGAGGGACGAAAGTCAAGGAAGAGAACTTCAAGGGGCAAACTAAGGGAGTGAACTTCAAGGCATACACGAATGGTGGTCTTTGGAGTGAGTGTGAGTGAAATGTATGCTGGGCAGTTGACTGCGGTTGGGGCAGTCGACTGCCAGAACTCACAGAAAGATCAGTCGACTGATACAGGCACCAGTCGACTGATCAGTTCGAAAATATATCCGTTGGGCTAGCCGTTGGCTAGAAATTGGCTAGGTAGCAGTCGACTGCCGCGTCAAGACTGGGTTGTTTATAGAACAACCCTCTCCTATATTTAAGGAGAGACTTTGGAGCAAAATAGGGTTGTAGTTCTTAAGTGTAAGATCCTATTCTAAGTGCTCAAAGCATCATTCTCTTCCTCCTACTTTAATTTTCATCTTGTACAAGAGGAAGGGAAGATTTTGTGAAGGTTTCTCCACCTTAAAGGAGAAGTTCATAGTGGAGCTTGTGCGTGTGGTGTGGATCCTTGGATTAGTCACCTCTTAGAGGTGGATACCAAGTAAATCAGGGAGTTAGCATCGGTTTTCATTGTTTATTGTTTTTGTCTTGTGTTTTATCTAACATTCTTGTAGACAAAATCGAAAAGTTGCTATTCACCCCCCCCCCCTCTAGCAAAATTCCAAGGTCCCATCAAGTGGTATCAGAGCCCGGTTCATTTCGGAAGAACTCACCGTCAACCAGAACATCAAGATGGCGTTCCAAGAGGGATATAGCACCGCACGACCACCATTCTTCAATGGCAACGACTTTGTATATTGGAAAGGTAGGATGGAATATTATCTAATGAATGCTATTGAGAATTGGTTTAGTGTTGTAGATGGTTTTGAAGTGACAATGAATGAGAGGGGAGAACCTCTTCCTATGAGGAATTGGTCAAACGAAATCATGAAGAAGACACAAGCAAATGCAAAGGCTACAACAACTCTACAATGTGGTCTTTCAAAGGAGCAATTGAACAAAGTAGGGGCATTCAAGACCGCAAAAGAGCTTTGGGAAAAGCTCATTGAGCTAAATGAAGGATCAAATGAATCAAGATGAGCCAAGAAGGATCTCTTAGTGGCACAACTTCACTCCCTCACATAAGTCAATTGCATGGTAGAGTTAAAGAAATCATCAATGAGCTTCATGTGATAGGTGAGAAATTGGAGAATAGGGATCTAGTAAGGTATATGCTTCAATCTTTCCCTAGAACAACTCTATGAGCCTCAATGGTTGATGCCTATAAAGTCTCTAGGGATCTTTCTTTAGTAAAGCTTGATGATTTATTTTGTGAATTTGAACTTCATGAACAAGCTAATGTGCCTACTAAAGAAAAAGGTGTAGCTCTTGTTGTAGAAAAAGAAAGAAGAAAGAAGAAGGACAAGAAGAAGGTCTCATACTCATCATCCGATTTGGAAGAATCAAGCGCCTCAATGGATAGCGATCAAGAGGCGTATATGGTAAGGAAGATGAGAAAGACTTTGAAAAATTTTTCTAACAAATCTTATGGTAGAAGAAACTCAAAAAGTAAGAGTAAGGCAAAGAAGATCATCATATGTTACAATTGCCATGAAGAAGGACACATGAGGGAAGAGTGCCCACTTTTGAAGAAAAAGGAAGAAAAGAAGAAGGAAGAAAAGAAGAATGATGAAAAGAAGAAAACAAAAGAAAAAGACAACAAGGCTACAAGTCTAAAGGCGACATGGGATGATCCTTCATCATCGGAAGAAGAAGAACATCACGTGTCTCATTTTACGCTAATGGGTGTTGACAACATAACATGTGCATCATCCGAAGATGAAAAGAGCTCAAGTGAGGAAGAAGAAGGGAGCTCAAGTAAAGGGGGAGGTCAATCTTATGATTCAGACGTCTCGGTAAGTGAGGTATACAAGCTACCCCCTACTACACTTGTGAAAATTATTTCTAGTACTAATGATGATTTATTTAATGCCAAAAGGAAAATTAAGAGTTTAAAAAATGAGATTTGCATGTTAAAGGAAAAATTAGAATCCATGGCAATCAAGGACAATATACATGGTTCTTCTTTTAGTTTAAATGAGTCATCTTTAGAAGAAGAAAATAAGGAATTAAGGGAAAAGGTAGAGAGTCTCACCAAGGCCCTTAGCAAATTTCAAATTGGCTCAAAGAACCTTGATATGATTATTAGTAGTCAAAGAGCCGTATACAACAAGGCCAGAATAGGATATAAATCCAAGACCAAGGAGGTTGCTTTTATTTCTCTTATAGGAAGAAAGGGTGCACTTAGAAAGCAAACCATTAAAGGCAATGTAAGCAAGCATGGGTTCCTAAGAAATATTTGAATGATATTTGTGGATTAACTGTATGAGTACCAAAAGATTGTGTTTTTCGTGTTGCTTAGGTAGAAGAGAAGAAGGATTCAAACAAGTGGATTGTGGATAGCGATTGCTTAAGACACATGACCGGTAATGTGAGCAAGTTCTCCATAATTAGCTACTTGAAAGAAGGAACGGTGTCTTTTGGGAATAGTGAAAAGCTCAAGATTATAGGTAGAGACACAATTGAGGTATCACCTACAATCACCATCCATAAAGTGCTTCTAATTAAGGACATGGAATTCAAGTTGCTTAGTGTTAGTCAATTATGTGATGCCGGGTATAGAGTTGAGTTTTATGCCAATAAGTGTTTGATTAGGCACAATAGCTCGGAAAACGTTATGTTAGAAGGGCATAGGGAAGTAAATCTTTATTATCTTAATCTCTCCTATGCTTCTAACATTTCTACTAAGTGTCTCATATCAAAAGAAGAAGGATGACTATGGCATAGAAGGCTTGGACACACCAACATGAAAAACATAGCAAGAGTGGCCAAGATGGAGTTGGTAAATGGACTACCAATGATCAAGTATGCCAAGGATAAAATGTGTGATGCATGCCAAGAGGGTAAGCAATCCAAGTCATCACATAAAGGTAAAACTCTTACTAGTACTTTTCTACCGTTGGAATTATTGCATTTAGATTTATTTGATTGTCATAGTACTCCTTCATTAGTAGGAAATAAATATTGCTTAGTAATTGTTGATGATTTTTCTAGATATACTTGGGTTTATTTCATGAAACATAAGGATAAAACTCTAGAGATATTTGTAGAATTTAGCAAAAGGGTTAAAAATGAGAAACATCTCAAAATCAACCGAATTAGGAGTGATCATGGAGGAGAGTTTGAAAATTTAAACTTCTCTAGTTTTTGTCTAGAACATGGGTTCAAACATGAATTTTCATGTCCAAGAACACCACAACAAAATGGAATTGTAGAGAGAAGGAATTGAGCTTTGCAAGAAGTGGCTAGGACTATGCTTAATGCTTACTCTTTACCTAGCTATTTTTGGGCGGAAGCGATAA
Organism: Boesenbergia rotunda; assembly: GCA_024364735.1. Taxonomy (NCBI): domain Eukaryota; kingdom Viridiplantae; phylum Streptophyta; class Magnoliopsida; order Zingiberales; family Zingiberaceae; genus Boesenbergia; species Boesenbergia rotunda. The sequence goes on along the minus strand of JAGFNQ010005198.1, from coordinate 1,410,968 downwards.
ATACCGCTTGTTACATCCAAAATCGAGTTTTAATTCATAGATTTTTAGAAAAGACACCTTTTGAATTGTGGAATGGGAAAATTCCTCAAATTCACTATTTTAGAGTGTTTGGTTGGAAGGTCTATATTTTAAATACTAAGGATAATTTAAGGAAATTTGAGTCTAATGCGGATGAGGGGATTTTAGTTGGGTACTCATCTACTAGTAGAGGGTATAGAGTATATAGCAAAAGGACTAAATTGATTGAGGAATCTTCCAATGTGGATTTTGATGAGTCTACTAGTACTTACCCTAGGAAATCCTCCATTGACAAGGATATAGGAGTAAATCAAAACCTTCCCCAAGCAATCCAAGACTTACATTTAGGGGGTATTGATCAAGGGGGAGGAAGAAATGCATCCGATGATGAAAGAGGCAATAATGAAGTAGATGAGCCCACAATCCCTAAGACCTTAAGGCACCATCAAGATCATCCTATCAACCAAATAGTTGGAGATGTTGAACAAGGAGTAAGGATTAGATCATATTTTAGAGAACATGCTAGTCAAATTGCTTTAATATCACAACTAGAGCCAAAGTCAATTGATGAAACCTTAGTTGATGCGGATTGGATTCTAGCAATGCAAGAAGAGTTAAACCAATTTGAAAGAAGTGAAGTATGAGAATTAGTTCCAAGACCCAATGATAGTACAATTGTCACAACAAGATGGGTATTTAGGAACAAATTGGATGATCAAGGGAGAGTTACTAGGAACAAGGCTAGATTGGTAGCTAGGGGTTTCAACTAAGTTGAGGGACATGACTATGATGAAACTTATGCTCCCGTAGCTAGATTAGAGTCCATTCAGATTTTGTTAGGATATGCCGCCCACATGGGTTTTAAACTTCATCAAATGGATGTGAAATCGATATTTCTTAATGGGTTTATTAAGGAGAAAGTGTATGTAGAACAACCACCCGATTTTGAACACATAGAATACCCTAATCATGTTTATAAATTAAGGAAAGTCTTATATGGATTGAAACAAGCTCCCCGAACTTGGTATGAGAGGCTTTCATCTTTCTTAGTTTCCAAAGGGTTTAGAAGGGGAACAATTGATCCAACTCAATTTCTTAAGTTTAAGGATAAAGACATTTTTGTAGCCCAAGTTTATGTTGATGACATCATTTTTGGGTCAACAAATAATGAGTTTCTTCATGAATTTATCAAGCATATGGAAAATGAGTTTGAAATGAATCTTGTTGGGGAGTTGACTTTCTCTTTAGGATTGCAAGTCAAACAAACAAATAAAGGAACTCATGTTTATCAAACAAAGTATGCTAGGAAAATTATCAAGAAATTTGGATTAGAAAATGCTAAGGTAGCATCTACTCCCATTGGAACAAATGTTAAGATGGATAGTGATCATGAGAGGAAGGTAGTTGATCCAAAACAATATAGAAGTATGATTGATAGTTTATTGTACCTCATCGCTAGTAGACCGGATATATTATTTGCGGTAAGAATGTGTGCAAGATATCAATCTTGTGCCAAAGAGTCTCACTTAGTAGTAGTAAAAAGGATTTTAAGGTATATTAAGGGCACTCTTAATGTCGGTCTTTGGTACCCTAGAACTTCAAATATTGATTTATTTGGGTATACCGACTCTGATTATGCGGGTTGTAAATTGGATAGAAAAAGTACTAGTGGTGGGTGTCAATTTCTTGGATCATCCTTAGTTAGTTAGAGTAGTAGAAAATAACCATGAGTTGCATTGTCAACAACCGAGGCCGAATATGTAGCAATGGGTGGTTGTGTAGCTCAATTACTTTGGATCATGCACATCTTAGAGGATTATGAGCTTCATTACTCCAAGGTCAAAGTCTTATGTGATAATGTGAGCACTATTAATTTGACCAAAAATTTGGTGCATCACTCTAGGACAAAACACATTGAAGTAAAGCATCACTTCATTAGGGATCATGTGGCAAGGGGTAACATTGAATTACCTTATGTTGAATCAAAGTTCAACCTTGCCGACATATTTACCAAGCCTCTACCCGAAGCGAAGTTCACATCTCTAAGAAGAAGACTTGGTATGTGTTTTGTAGAAATATAAATTTGGCCTTGGGGTAATGCAAAATAAGGTAGTGCATGAGATAGGATGATACAAATAATTTATTTATGCTTGTGGCATATTATTGGGGTATTGGATGTATCACATTATTGAAAATAGACCAATTATGGGAAAAGCAAATATTTAATTAATGGACATCTTACTCATAGATCATAGTTGGACATTTTAAATAATTTAAAAATATTTCTGTGTATTATTTACTATGACATAAGTTTGCAAAACACATGATTTCAAAACTAGGATTAAAGATTGGTACAAAATTGGATGTTTTCAAAGAATTTGAGTTTTGGTCAAAAAGTCAAACATGTTTGGATTTTCCATGGAAATATATTTTTCTCTGTTAGAATACATCGTAAGAAACATGTTTGCAAAGTTTCATAATTTTTAGAATTATGTGAAATTTATATTGCATTTCTGAAATTCAGCTTAGAAGCTGCAATGTTTAGACTGAAATGTATCAGTCGACTGCCCCTGAGGGCAGTTGACTGAACTTTCTGTAAAGTTGGCAATACAAAGGCACCAGTCGACTGATAATTGTTTCAGTCGACTGGTCCTTCAGATTTCTAGTTTCTGGGGGTTTTTCAGAACAAGAAAGGTATTCATATTTATTGCCAATGGTTAATATTGCGTGGAGCAATCCTTTTGATGGTGTCAAAGGGGGAGAATTGAGAGGTTTAAGTTAGTTTTGTAACTTAACTTGTGAAAAATTAAAAATTATGTGGAGGGCATAGGTTGAGGGGGAGGATGCATGTTTATGCTTCTTAATATGTCTTTAATTTTCAATTGTTATTATTATACCTAACTTAAACATATTGTCACACATCAAAAAGGGGGAGATTGTTGGGGCAATCGGCCCTAGTATGATCATGTGAATCATGGTTTTGATGTGTGTGTGTCAATATGGTTAAGTTAGGGTGTCATGTTATTTTGATATGTGTGTTTGAGTCATGCAGGACTTGGTGAATCACACATGAAGTACGCATCCGAGGGACGAGAGCCGAAGGAAGAGGACTCCAAGGGATAGTCGGGGAAGTAGACTTCAAGGGCATATGCGAAGGATAGCATGTTGGCAAGTCGTGGGCTTGTGTACGCATCCAAGGGACGAAAGCCAAGAAAGAGAACTTCAAGGGGCAAGCCAAGGGAGTGCACTTCAAGACATACGCGAAGGGTGGTCTTCGGAGTGAGTGTGAGTGAAAATGTAAGCTGGGCAGTCGATTATGGTTCGGGCAGTCAACTTCCAGAACTCACAGAAAGATCAGTCGACTGGTCTAGGCACCAGTCGACTGATCAGATCGAAAATATAGCAATTGGCTAGCAACTGGCTGGGCAGCAGCAGTCGACTGGCGTCGAGACTGGGATGTTTATAGAACAACCCTCTCCTCTATTTAAGGAGAGACTTTGGAGGAGAATAGGGTTACGGTTCTTAAGTGTAAGATCCTATTTTAAGTGCTCAAAGCCTCATTCTCTTCCTCCTACTTTAATTTTCATCTTGTACAAGAGGAAGGGAAGATCTTGTGAAGGTTTCTCCACCTTGAAGGAGAAGTTCATAGCGGAGCTTGTGCGTGTGGTGTGGATTCTTGGATTAGTCACCTCTTGGAGGTGGATACCAAGTAAATCAGGGAGTTAGCATTGATTTTCATTGTTTATTATTTATGTCTTGTGTTTTATCTAACATTCTTGTAGACAAAATCGAAAAGTTGCTATTCACCCCTCCCCTCTAGCAAGATGCCAAGGTCCCAACACATACAACACATTGGTTAGAGTGAGGTCTTTGTCCGAGGTCATCTTCAGCACCACTTTTCCTTGGCCCATGATGTCCGAGGTTGTTGAGTTTCCCATGAACAACTTGTCTCCACTAATTTCTTTAAAATTGTGGAGTAGTTCTTTATTGCACCACACATGTTTGGTGGCAATTATCGATCCACCATTGTCGTGGGGTTGAACCCAACAGGTTCAATTCGGAGACCACGGCACAGAGGTCTTCCATTTCTGGTCCCTCATTCAGGTTGACCTCCTGCTTCTTCTTTGGTTTCTTACATTCTGAAGATTTGTGGCCAACTCAGCCACAATTGTAGCACTTCCCAGAGAAATTCTTGGTGATGCCTCCTCTGGGTCCCATCTTGAAAATTTTAGAATTCTTCCGTTTCGAGCTTTGTCCGTACTCGACCACGTTGGCTTTTACAGCAGCTTGAGAGAATACATTTCTCTCTGAACCCTTATTGTCTTCTTCGATGCGAAGTCTAACAACGAGTTCCTCCACATTCATCTCCTTCCGCTTGTGCTTCAGGTAGTTAGTGAAATCCTTCCAACCAGGAGGCAACTTCTCAATGATTGCAGCTACCTGGAAGGTTTCACTCAGAACCATACCTTCTGAGTGGATCTCATATAGGATCACCTGAAGCTCCTGGACTTGGCTGATCACTGTCTTGGAGTTAACCATCTTGTAGTTCAGGAATCGATCCACAATGAATTTCTTGGCCCCTGCATCCTCCGTCTTGTATTTCTTGTCCAAGGACTCCCACAACTCCTTAGTTGTTCTCTTTGTAAGATGTGTATACTGAAAGACATGAATTTCATTATATGAACATCTTTATTTTGAAAAGAGAATCACAACTACACTAGGTGCCTGTTTACATTAGTACATGCATGAAGTCCAATTACTTTGCATTATAGATAACATGGTGTGTAGTGTCACACAGAAGAGCATGTTATCAGTTCCTTGCTTAGTATAAATGGAGACCCACAACCGAGATGGAATTGGACAACCCATCGGGATGGTTGTAGTGTAATTAGGTGTGGTTGGTTTTGACCATAGAATTACACTAGTGTGCTGTGAGTACATTGACCAGGACCAAAACCTGAGGTTATCTAATTTATACTGACTCAATAATTGGATAGGACCTCAAGATTATATTATGGAGTACGATCCCTTAATCCCGATATAATAGCAGGCATATATTATTAATTATTATTTCTTTGATTTACTAATGGGCGAGATCTATTCTGTTAGATCGATAGGCCCGATAAGTTGGGAGATAATATTAATGATATGATGTGCTATTGATTATTAACAGAATTTGTGTCCTGGTGAGTCGGGTTGATGATGCCCCCTTGATGAGCTTGAAAGGTTCATCATGCTAAACCCTGCAGGTGGATTTGATCCGGCATGATGATAAGGTCGAGTGGTACTAGTCAAGGATCCAGAGGTTAATTAATTTGAATTGTCAGTAATTTAAATTAATTAACGGGTATTCGAGATCTTAAACACGGGGGGATGGGCGACTCATAATATGTGGAGCCCATATGAAAATATAGGGATTGGTGAGGAAGTTCAATTAAGATCCTTTAGTGGAATGGATCTTAATTAATGGATCGGGTTTAGATCCATTGGTGGGCCAAGATCCAACTCCTCCTCTTGGTCCCTACCTTAGCCCTGTAAATACCCCATGTAGTCATGATACCAAGGGGCTAATAGAAGAGAACTAAGGCTTAGATTTCTCTCTCTCTCCTAGGGCTTATGGACGCCGGTTAGAAGGAAGAAGTGGGCGGTAAGAAAAGGGGTTCTCTCCTTCTTTTCTTGGCCTCATCTCCTTCTTCCCTTTCATCCTTCTTCTTCCCTAAGGTCTGCGGGCTGGTCTAGACAAGGAGGAGGTCGACAACTCCTTTGGTCGGCAGCGCAAATACACAAAGGAGAAGAAGGATTAGCGCCAGCTCAAGTAAGGAGAAGTGAACGAGACAAGGAGGGAAGGTTTTCTTCCGTCTCTTGGCCGACGACAACCCTAGGGGTTTAGGGTGGTAGGCGCAAGGAAGAGGGTAGAATTGGAGGGTTCTCTTAGTAGTCTTGGTGATTATGGATCTCGGTAGATCGTCGCCCACACGACGTCCAGGAAGGGAGGGACATAAGGTAGAAGACCGCGAGGTGATCGGGAAGGTATATCTCTTCCCCAAGCTCCTTGATTATCCTTATGTCGTTATGTGTCATGTTTTGTATGTCTCGTCATTTCATGTTAATTATTTAATTGTTTTGATTTTGTATCATAGCCAATAATTAAATAATTAGACCCCAACCATAAACACAAAAGCCGGCGATCCACTCGTCACCTTTTCCACGGTCGAACGGTCAAGCAAATTACAAGGTCGATTTTGTAATTGGCCGAGTTGTAATTTGGATCGTTCGATATGGAATGAGATGGTCGTTGGGAGACGGGTCTCCATTCGGATTAAGTTTTAATCCGTAGACATGGAGAGGTCTCTCAGAACGACCAAGTATTCACTTAGGAAACCCGCCAAGCCATACCCAACACTCTTCGTGCTGTACACAACATACAATGAGTCGGCTAGGGAGTTGAGGATGTAGTTTCAGCATAGGTACTCAGAATGAGTCCAAGTCTCCACCTTAGCAACCTCATCATGCTTGGGAGGGTTATCGATCAAGAACCGAGCCAGATTGAGTGTGGTCAGGTAGAAGAGCATATTCTGCTGCCACCTCTTGAAGTTCAACCCAGTGAACTTCTTTGGTTTTTCCCCATAGTTGATTGGGACATTCCCAATCAGGGCGGAGGGGCCTGGTGATGAGTCTGTTTCACCTCAACACTTTCCGTGACCATCTTAACAGAAACGAAATTTGTTTCAAGATTGTCGGAGGAAAATACTCCTTTTCAGAGAGTTAACAAAAATTAAATTGAAATTGTTGAAATTTTAACTTAGTTGTTGAGTGGTCTGAGCTGCTTTTTATGCAGATTGCAGTCTCCCGAGTAAGAATTCTCAAGCTGGAATTCTCCCGATCAGAATCTCCCGAGCAAGTTTCCCGAACCGAAAGTCTCGAACCGATTTTCCCGAACCGGAAGTCCTGAACCAGTCTTCCCGAACCACTCTTCCCAAACCGGAAGTCCTAAACCGCTCTTGAAAAATTGCCGAGGCCTGCGCAAAGCAGTTTCCTTAAAATAGATTTGTCCTCCTCCGACGGTACTTCGAGGTTCTGATGGATGTTTGTCTCTCAGGATACAATAGCGGGAACATGGGCACAACGAAGCACTCGTTGCTCATGGCGAACTAAAGAAGTACTCGAACGCTATCAAGGGAAAAACACTAGGAGTCAGGAACGAGGTGGAAGACCATCTCTTCTCTCTCTTTTGCTCTCGGTCATAACCCCTTTATATAGGGCTCAGACCCCCGCAATAATCAACGACAAAATTAACGTTATTTACTGCCAATTAACCGTCCAGATCCAAACGTCCAGGGGTTACTGATTTTGCATTAATCAACAGTTAATGCATCCGTTACATTTGAGCAAAAAAGATGGCAAAACGTTGGTTTATCCGCTTGGACAAATTTTGCCCCGATCGGTCAGGCATTCGACACGCACAGGTCGTGCACGCACACGAGTCTACTTGATTCAGTATAAATTTGAGCCCTGGATTTGCACTCCCCCTGCACACCCACGCGTGAGAGAGAGCCTCTCCCCTTGCATTTGTTCACTACTAACATGCTTGTGAAACAATATAAACCAACAATTATGACTTAAGACTCTCAATGTGGGACTAAAGTCTCATTCACAATGGAATCTCTTTATTCTCCTCCTCCCTTTCCACACTTTATCCAATAGCAGTGAACAAGAGAAGAATGCATGATTTTTTTCCCACCTTTATGAATGAGTCTATGTTTGTTCTTTTTTGATTGAATGATTTAATGAGATTTGGGTTTAGTTTTTTGATTGTGTGTGTGTTTTTGATTGGTTCGATTTCATGCCTAATATTTAGGGTTTAGTTTAGGGATTGTGTGTGTATTTTTGGTTAGCTGCAGATTTCATGCATAATATTTAGGATTTAGTTGTTAATAGGGATTGTGCTTAGGCTATCAATTTCATGCCCAATATTTAGGGTTTAGTTTTCTGATTGAATTTGTGTTTTATCTATTTTATTATAGAGTGGTTGTTTGAAAATTTCTTAGAGTACTCGATTATAAGTCTTTCATGATAAATTATAGTATTTAAATGAAAAAAATTATTCAATTTTTAGGAATTCTATGAAAAATCCTTAGAGTACTCGATTATAATAGTTTCATCCTCAATTTTTATAGTTTAATGCTTGAATCTAATTATTGTTCAATTTTTTGGAATGATTTAGATAAAAAAAATTATCTTAGAATTTTATATGAATGAAAAAATGTCTAATTATAGAATTTTAATACAGTGTTTATATTATTGAATAGAATATTATGTTTTTGTGGATTAGGTCGAAAATAAATTCAAGAATGGGCCTTGCAACCTTATATTTTTGGGTAGTTGTATGTCCAAAAATGAGTTGTTTGTGATTTCAATTTTTAGTAGTTGTAGTTTGTTGGATATATTTGTGAGTCTTGGCAAAAAATATATAGAGATTACTCCTGAATCTATGATTTTGTAATACATAGCTCCACAGCATAAGATGCAGATAAAGATGATGTCCTGAATATGATATATCTTTATATGTGTTTGAAGCTCACCATTATCAATTTGAGGGTAGAGAGTAGAAACGAATACATTGACAACCTAAATTTTGAGAAGTAAAATATATTATGTCACTCATTATATTTTGGTTTTGATAATATGTTGTGTTACTTCTAGCATAAGTGCATATGATATGATTTATTTGACACTACTAATCGTATTTAAATTCAATATCTTTCAATATGTATATATGATATGTACTTATTTAATACTTATTTGTGTCTAATACATCTTAATAATTTTGTATCAAATTGGTAAAGATTGAGGAGGAATATACACAATCACACAGCCATAATAGTTGGATCTCATGCTTGCAACCAAAAAGTTATCCTATTGCACATCCTACTATTATCCAGCCTATTATATATGAAAAGCATGAAAGTAACCGAATCCAAAACACACAAAATCGGAAACCTCGCTTTAATACCAATTGTTGGCGTTAGGATTTCTCCCTATATCCTCGGATTAAAATTCTATTGATTAGAACTAATCCAGATAAGGAAAAACTTCCCGAACGATCTACTTCATCATCATGCTTTTCGATTGAGTGATCGCTTGAACAAACTTGTTGTTCAAGCAATCAATCTCCTTTATCGAATAGCAACGGAATAGAAGATGAAGAATTTGATCGCCGGTTCTTGTGTTTGATTCGGGATTCAAGAGAAAAACAAAAATATAATTAATACAAAAATGAAAACAAGATTATACCTCTTGATCTTCTATTGTATTTTTATCCTCTTCTTAGACGTTGTGTGGGCCACGATCTTCCAAGAAACAAAGCCACCAAAAGTGTGACGACCCGCCTTCTCTACCACTAACTTAAGGCGGACGTCACTTTCACTTTTACTTAACTTTACCTTATTCTTAGCCTTAGGTTATAACTACTAGACTTCCTTTAACTTGCTATGAAATATTTTTTTTTTCTTCCTTCTCTCTTTTTTTTCCAAAAAAAACAAAACAACTTTCATTTTATTTGCTTTGCAAAGATTTGACCCCTAGACCTCTTAGGTGTAAGACTGAAGCACTAACCAGCTGGTTTATACCACTTCTTTTCAATGGTAACAGTCGACTGGTAAATAGCCAGTCGACTGGTGCATCGAACAGAAGGTTCTGTTCGATATCGCAGTCGACTGGTTCTGAACCAGTCGACTGGCACGCCTGAAAACCTGCATTTCAGACCTGTAAACCTTCTCCATCGATCCACAAAACATATACCTTCAAGCCCTACAAAGACATAACTCCATTTCTATACTCTATACTAGTTTTCTAAACATTTTAGCAATCCAAAACAACCTCATAAACTTGAAATTAGGACTTTTGCGGAAGTAAATAAGCTATCAAAATATGTGTGAACTTTAGACTAGAGTTTGTACCCAACTTGGAGTCTATGCAAAGTTTAAACAAAGTCATTCATTCTACCACTTCGAAACACCAAAACACGTGTTCTACAAGACTTAGCCCAATGATCTCTTCCACGGTTCCGCCGCCACTGAACATCAATGCAAGTCCCTTCGCCTCCTTAACTTATGCTTTTTCTTTACCTTTATCTGCAATAGAAGGAAAATGCAACTAATAAGCAAATTGCTTAGTAAGTAAATCCTAACTCACAAATCCAACGATAAGGGATAAACATGCTCTTTTCAAAGAATGCTTGCTTCAAAATACATGCACTTGGAAATATTTACACATGAGAACTTTTCTACACTTATCATGCTCAATCATGCTTGAAAATATTTATTAGCATCAAAACACTTACAAACTTAACATGCTCATGATTTCTTTTGAAACTTACTAATGATACATTTTCATACTTTAAAACACTAACTTCTTTGCTCTTTCTCTTTAACATGCTTATAACATAACCATGTTATCATACATAACAAAACATACACTTAAGGAAAATTGAAACACTTCCATATACTCATATACTTTAAAATAATAATCAACTTTCTCAGGCCTTGACAATGTACCTGGTATCAGTGTACCAATGCGCGCATCCCTAATAGGTTTCGGGGTAGCTAGCCACCGCACCCTATTAGAGCATCTTTTTAACTTTCTGTGGGCCTCTCTTTTGCCCGGTACATGTCACTTTACAAAAAGTAAAATACTTTCTTATTCATAATGCTTGTATTTATCAAGCTAAACTTTCTTTTTCACAAATCTTTGCACTACAAAGCTTTACCTTTCTCACTTGGAACTTTCATCGAGCACCTTGCGTGCCCTTAACCCAAAACTCATTTTTGGGACTTTTCACGAACTTAATCTTTCATGCTTAGATCACACACATAACAATTTACTCCAATTCAAATTCTATGATTAAAAACATGTATTCTTTAGAACTTAAATCACACAATAAACAATATTCTCAAAGCATGTACTTAGATTACGAAATCAAGGTTCTACAACAAGAAAACTACATGCGAAGCTACTCCTATTGCAGGTGAGTGATTTACTTACACTTTTTTTGAAGAAACTCACTAAGTATCTCAAAATTCCTAGTGTAGGGTTATTTTCCTCTTCCTTTGCAAGAAAACTCCACTTCTTAGCCCTAGGGAAGAAGCCCTAGGCTCTCCACTCAAGGGGAAGAAGAAGGAGGAAGAAAACTCCCCCTTTCTCCTTATTTTCGCAGCCTCCTCCCTTTGCTTGCGCGGCCTCCCCAAACCCTAAAAGGGGTCTTAACACAACTTAAGTGGAAGTTTCAATACCTCTTCATGAAACGGGCTAAATCAACTATAACATTATTTCGTTTCATTCTTTTCTGTGCTTGATACCCTAGCCCAGCTGGTTACTTGGCTGCTCTTAAGGCTTTGCTTCTCCCTGTGGTCGCGGGATTAATCCCCACCCGACCCCTTAATTTTTTTCCTTTTTATTTTTAATCCGAAAAATACAATAAAATTCTGAAAAATGCTAGAAAAATTCCTAAAAATCCCTAATAATACCAGAAAATTATTGGGTGTTACAAAAAGGCCCTTCCTCCTCTTCTTGCTTGTGCTGCCCCTCTTCTTCCTTGATCTAGTCGCGCCCAAGAGTAAGGCTCTTGCCTTGCGCCGCACCTCAAGAGAAGAGAAGAGAAGAGAAGAAGAGAAAGAAGATGAAGATGAAAGAATCTTCTCCTTGCTTAAACCCTAGCGCCACCTCTTCTCCTTCTTGTTGTCGGCGCCGCAAACCAAAGAGAGAGAGAGAGAGAGGGAGCTGGGAGGAAAGAAAGGCTTAGGGCTTTTTCTTGGTGGCTTATAAGGGTATTTATAGGCTATAATAGGGACCATGAGGAGAAGTTAGTTTTGGTCTCCTAACGGATCCTTAACCCGACCCGTTAATAATAATTTGCTCCACTAAAGGGTTATTATTGAACTACCGCACCAACCCCACAATAAAATATGGGCTCCACCTAATTATGTGTATATTTTCTCCCCGTGTTTAAGATATCGTATGTCTGTTTATTAATTAAATTACTGATAATTTAATTAATTAACATCTAACTCCAAGAGTAGTACTACTCAACCTTATTATCATATCGAACCAAGTCTACCTGCAGGATTTACATGATAATCCTTATGAGTTCCTCAAGGGAACATCATCATCCTAAATAATTAGGACACGATTTTCTTCTATAATCAACGACATACCATATAAATAATATTATTTCTCAATTTACCGGGCTTATTGATTTAACGAATAAATCTCGCCCATTGGTAAATTAAAGAAATAAATATTAAGTACATGTACCCGTTATTATATCGGGATTAAGAGTATGCACATCCAAAATAACCGAGGTCTTTTTCGATTATATAGTCAGTATAAATCAAACCTCAAAATCCTGCTCAATACACACAAAGTGCACTAGTGTAATTCTATAGTCAAGATAGACTAATACCAAATTACACTAGAATCGTTCCAATGGTTTGTCCAAATCCATCTTGGTTGTGAGCCACTACTTATACTTTTCAAGGAACTGATAACATGATCTTATATGTGATACCACACATCATGTTATCTATAATGTAAAGTAACAGACAATTGCATACATATAACAAATATAAAATGTAATCATATGACCATTGTGATTTTTATTCCAAAATAAATGTTTATAAAAAAGCTAGGCTTATAGTATATATCCTAACAAATATTTTGTGTTATCATTTACAAAAGTAATGAAGAACCTATTCCTACCACGTGTCGATGTACCTTTAAGATCACATACGTCGGAGTGAATTAGGTCGAGTGATTCGTTGCTTCTTTCAATGTGTTGAAAGGATGACCTTGTCAATTTTGTTTCAACACAAGTCTCACACTTGTGTTTTGGATCAAGGTGGAATGTCGGTATGCTTTGTATGTTTATTAATCTACGTATCACATCGTAATTCACATGTCCTAATCTACCATACCATAAACATGAATACTCAAGCATATAAGTGGAAAAGCTCTCAATTTTATTTATCTTAGGCCTAATGGTCATTACACTGAGCTTAAATAACCCATCAAATACATAGTCCTTTCTCACAAATATTTCATTTTTTGACAGTACAACTCTGTCTGACTCAACCACAATGTGAAAGTCATGCTTGCTTAATAAAGATTCAGACACTAGATTCTTTCGAATCTCCGGAACATACAACACATTGGTTAGAGTAAGGTCCTTGCCTGATGTCATCTTCAGCACCACTTTTCCTTGGCACATGACGTCTGAGATTGCCAAGTTCCTCATGAATAGCTTGTCTCCACTAATTTTTTCAAAATTGTAGAGCAGTTCCTTATTGCAGCACACATGTCTGGTGGCTCCAATATCGATCCACCATTGCCGCGGGTTTGAACCCACTAAGTTCAATTTAGAGACCACGACATAGAGGTCTTCCATTTCTGATCCCTCGTTTAGGTTGACCTACTTCTTCTTTAATTTTTTACATTCCGATGATTTGTGACTAACTCGGCCACAGTTGTAGTGTTAGTGATATGAGAGAAGTGTCCTAAGGGTGAGTTTAGGATTCAAGGATTGATAGTTAGGGTTGTTGCACCTTTTATCCTTGGGTTATTGAGTCTCAGATCTTTAAAGCTGGTGCATTTGACTCGGCACCTGGGCAGAGAGCAAAGAGAGAGGAGAGGGGATTGAGACCCGTTTGAGTTGGACCCTGGAATGTAGGTATTTTAGTTGAGGATAGGTATTTGATACCCTCCGAGTCGAAAGGTATTTGATGTTAGGCATTAAGCCCTCAGAGTAGAAAGGGAAGATCGAACCCTTCAATTGAGTTCTAGAGAGAAGGGGTGACCATAGAATTGAAGATGACAGGGCGACTATGAAGGGAAGAGCAGTCCAGTTGAGTAGTATTGCTTCAATTCAGTTCTAGAGGGGTAACCATAGAATCACCTTATGATTGTAATCATTTATTTTAATAAATGAATATTCACTATTTGAGTATACATGTTTGTGTATTTGATTGAGATCTTAAACTTATTTACTGAATGCCCGCAATACAATTCACAGCATGAGAGAATTTGTGATGAATTCACAACTAGTGATTATCTCTACATGTGCAATTGTGAAGTAATGAAATTGTCCCTAGTCGATGAATTGATAAATACAGACACTATCAATTCTGTTGAGACTAGCATGGGTTATTCTCTAATTAGCTGATTCTCACTGGCTGGTGACATTGAGATGTCCGGAGATAAACATGAATGATAGTTAAGGGAACTAGTTCATTGGAGTGACTGGTTAGTCTTCCGACTTCTCTCTTGGTTTTTCTTGTCGCGTTCTCGGAGAATCTAGTAGTTCTCGAGAACACGAAACTCGTGGCTTTGCGAAGTCATCCCGAAGATACTCAGTGTGGACGCGTATAGAGGCGGAGCTTCCAAGGGACGCTTACGGTTGGATCTCATCCCTTCCTTCGAGTTACGCGAGGTAATACGTAAATTAATTTATGTTTCTGCAAAATTTCAAATATATGATCATGTCTACACAAGATAAAATTGCATGCTTAGATGTGTGGTTAAATGATTTAGAGAAATTATTTATGCTAAACCTTCCGCTGCACGTGATTAATTTTGAAATTACGAACCCACATCCATGTCAACATGCACCCGGACCCAACAGTGGTATCAGAGCCGAGGTTTGTGTTCGACATAATCATATAATTGTTTTCCGGAAAGCTTTATCATGATCTCAATTTTAGAATATTTTCAATTATGGAAACTTTCCAGTTATGGTAAATTTTCGATTTAGGAATTTCAAAGTTTGGAAATCCTCATGAAATTTCGCAAACTTTTGAAATATCTCTGTTTCTGAAATTTTATGATAATTGTGAAAACTTTCCATTTTTGGAAACTTTCCAATTTTGGAAATTTCCTATTTTGGAAATTTTCCAATTTTGGGAAAACTTAGGGGGCGTTTGGTTTGTTTCGTTTTCCATTTTCATTTTTCAGAAAACCGCATTTTCTAGTTTTCTGGAAAATGACTTTTTTTCATTCTCCAGTTTTCCAGAAAACGCTATGTTATTTTCTGGAAAACAAAGCTGGAAAATGCAAACCAAACATGTTTTCCAGAAAATCGCATTTTCTACCGAAAATGAAAATGGAAAATAGACTGAAAAATGCAAACCAAACGCCCCTTTAAGTTTTCTTTGTACCAGAAACTTACAATTATTCTGAAAACCTTTTATTTTTGGAAATTTTCCATTTATGGAAAACTCGCAATTTTGGGCACTTTCTTTCAAGAAAGTCTAGACAAATTATGGAAATATTAATTGGCATTTAAATTTATAATTGGAAATTAAATTATTTACAAAATTCTTTATTTTGGATTGAGCCTCGGGGAGCCGTCCAATTTAAAGTTAGTTGTTATAATTAAATTTCCTAAATTGAATTTAAATTGCCAAATGTTTAATTTGGATTGAGCCTCGGGGAGCCATCGAAATTAAGTTATTGATATTAATTTTCCATAAATAAAATATGTGATCAAATCTTGAAAATTTTTGAGGTGATTCTCAATCGATAATTTCCTTATTTGATTTATGAGG
Source organism: Boesenbergia rotunda (assembly GCA_024364735.1). Classification (NCBI taxonomy): domain Eukaryota; kingdom Viridiplantae; phylum Streptophyta; class Magnoliopsida; order Zingiberales; family Zingiberaceae; genus Boesenbergia; species Boesenbergia rotunda. The sequence continues at coordinate 1,395,354 of JAGFNQ010005198.1, read as the reverse complement.
TGATGCTCTTACTATTATTGTCTCCAAAATTAATTAGGAAAATTGTTTCCTATAGAGTATATTTCCTTAAATAAGATTTTCATGAAAATAATATGTGGTTGAATTAAGGAAATCTGTCTCTTAATTTAATAAGATTTGATTTAGAGAAATCAAAGTCTTAAACATATTATTTCCGAAATTGATTATGATAATTCAGGAAATTGTTTCCCAAAATAATTCCTTGAATAAAGTATGAAATTAGAATTAGGAAATCCGGTTACTAATTTAATTAATGAGACTTGATAAATTAAGTCACATACATACTTTATTAAAGAAATCGTTAGAACATGACATAATTATATGTCATGAATGTGCATAAAAGAAAAAGGATGAGACCCAAAACCCCTTACAAAATATTAAGGCCAACACCTTCCATTAATATGGTTAGAACCGGAGTTTTGTTTCTCGTTTGGGTTGATGGACACATCCATGCCCGGCTTGAACCTCAACATGTTCAAACCATGGAATTAGTTTATGATTAATATAGTTGGAGTCAGAGGTCAATCCTTAGTTTTGGTTGTTGGACACATCCAAGCTTGACTAAACGATTGAATGAGCTCCAACCATATTAAAACAATTTCTTGATTAATGGGTCAGCCTTAATCTTGGAGCATCGATTTGTTGTGCCACAGCCAAGGTCGATGTAAAGAGAGGTGCAGTTAATGAGTTAACAACCCAATGATTTATGCAAACATTCAATTAGTTGATAGCATAATGTGATAGTTACATATGTATAATATGTAATCGGTATAATTACCTACCTTCATAGCTAAGAATAACTTGATGGACTCTAGCCATGGTTGTTCTTATCTATGGTTGGATATCAACCTATTTAGAGATGTTCCTACGATCTCCCGAATTGATAAAAAGGGTTATTCAATTTGAAAAATAAATAGGATTTAATTAATGTATATTGATGCATTCTTTATCATTCTCATCACATAACCTCAATTTGTATTTCTAGGATAATCACCTGATCATGTCTTCACTGAATTTGCATTCCATTTTGGACACCAATAAGCTGACCGGGCCAAACTTCATGGACTGGCTTCGAAACCTGAGGAAAGTCCTCAAGGCAGAAAAGCTTGCTTATGTCCTTGAAGAACAACCTCCCAACCATCCTCCTGAAGATGCAACTCCAGACCAGTTAGTGGCCTATCAGAAACATGTGGTCAATTCTGAACTTGCGAGTTACATCATGCTGGCCGCTATGGTACCTGAGCTACAAAAGCGGCATGAGCATATGGATGCTCATACCATCGTCTACCATCTTCATGAGCTGTTTGACGAGCAGGCGAGATCCGAAAGGTTTGAGGTCTCCAGACTCCTCTTCACCTCTAAGATGCAGGAAGGCACTTCTGTTTCACAGTTTGTGTTGAAGATGTTGGGGTACATTGAGCGACTAGGCACACTCGGATTTGCAATGGATCACGAACTAAGTATTGACATAATTCTGCATTGTTTGCCCAAGAGTTACTCACAGTTTGTGATGAACTATCGGATGAACAAACTGGAGACTACCATTCCTGAGTTGCTTAACCTGCTGAAGACTGTAGAGCCTTCTGTAAAGCAGGACCAGAAGACGGTACTGTTAGTTGGTTCCTCAAAGAAAGGCTCTAAGAGGAAGCCCAAAGAACAAAATAAGGGAAGGAAGAAAAAGGCCAAAAAGATTGAAAAGACACCAAAAGGCACTTGCCATCACTGCGGCAAGGAGGGCCACTGGCGAAGAAACTGCAAGGTTTATCTTGAGTCCCTGAAGAATAAGACATCCGATGCCCCATCCTCTTCAGGTATCTTCATTATTGAATGTCACTCTATTTCCTCGGACACCTGGGTACTTGATACTGGGTGTAGCTCACATATATGAAATGACATACAGGGGCTAAGGAATAGAAGAAGACTCGTCAAGGGAGAAGCGAATTTGCGAGTTAGAAATGGAGCAAAGATTGCTGTTGTTGCCATCGGAACATATTTGCTAAAGCTCCTTACTGAACTTGTCTTAGAATTGGATAATTGTTATTTTGTTCCTTCGTTAATAAAGAACATTGTATCTATTTCATGCTTGAATGAAAAGGGTTATCATTTAACTTTTAGTAACAATTGCTGTTACATAACTTTAAATGGTGTTCTTTATGGGACCGAAATTTTATGCAATGGTATCTATACGTTAGATTTATCCGGTGACGTTTTCAATATCGAAGTTAGCAACAAACGTGCTCGAATAGATAATCAAATAGACTCCTATATGTGGCATTGTCGTCTTGACCATGTAAGTAAGAAACGCATGATCAAATTACACCGATGTGGAATTCTGGAATCATTTGAACCTGGTTCATTTGATACATGCGAATCATGCTTAAAAGACAAGATGACCAAATTACCCTTTTCTGGAAAAGGTAAACCAGTGGTAGAATTGCTTGGTCTAATACATACTGATGTATGTAGACCAATGCCAACTCTTGCACAAGGAGGCTATAGCTACTTCATTACCTTTATCGATGATCACTCACGATTCGGGTATGTGTTCTTAATGAAACACAAATATGAAGCTTTTGAGAAATTCAAAGAGTTCAGAAGTGAAGTAGAGAAACAACTTGGCAAAAGTATTAAGATACTTCAATCCGATCGGGGTGGTGAATACTTAAGTCAAGAGTTTCAAGATTATCTTAGGGACAATGGGATATTGTCTCAATGGACTCCGCCATATACACCACAGCATAATGGTGTATCTGAGAGGCGTAACCGAACCTTGATGGACATGGTTAGATCTATGATGAATCATGCAACTCTTCCAAAATCCTTTTGGGGCCATGCGCTCAAGACAGCTGTTTACTTACTAAACAGAGTCCCGACCAAGGTAGTCTCTACTACTCCATATGAGACGTGAAATAGTAAGAAATCTCATTTATCTCACCTAAAGATATGGGGTTGTCCTGCTTATGTAAAGCGAACTGTATCAGACAAATTGGATGCTAAGTCTGATAAATGTCTATTTATTGGATACCCTAAGGAAACGAAGGGTTACCAATTCTATCCCCTTGGAACAAAAGGTGTTTGTTTCAAGGCATGCTGTATTTCTAGAAAAAGAATTTCTTTTACAAGAAAACAGTGGGAGTAGCATTGAACTTGAAGAAGTTCAAGAAACTCCAATGGACATTACAGAGACACCTAGTCTAGACCCACAACCAATAACTCATAATGATGAGCTATCAGTTGAACCTAAAACAACACCACTTCTTCGTAGGTCTGATAGGACACGTAATATTCCAGAGAGATACGGATTTCTCATAAGTGAATCGAACGACGTGTTACTCATTAACGATGACGAACCTATCAGTTATGAAGATGTTCTGAAAAATTCAGAAAGGGATAAATGGCTTGAAGCCATGAAGTTGGAAATGGATTCCATGTACAAAAATCAAGTATGGGACTTGGTTAACCCACCTGAAGGGATTAAGCCCATAGGGTGCAAGTGGGTTTTCAAGAAGAAAACCGACATGGAAGGTAATGTTGTTGCCTTTAAGGCTAGATTAGTGGCAAAAGGATATCGTCAGAAATAAGGAATTGATTATGACGAAACCTATTCACCTGTAGCTATGCTTAAATCCATTCGGATGCTCCTGGCCATAGCAGCTCATTATGATTATGAGATATGGTAAATGGATGTGAAAATAACTTTCCTTAATGGAAACTTGCTTGAGGATGTATACATGATACAACCTGAAGGTTTCACATCGGTTAATAAAACCAAAGTATGCAAGCTTCGACGATCCATATATGGACTAAAGCAAACATCTAGGAGCTGGAACATCCGTTTTGATGAGACAATCAAAGAGTTTGATTTCTCACAAAATCCTGACGAACCTTGTGTGTACAAGAAGGTTAGTGGGAGTACAGTCGTATTCCTAGTGTTATATGTCGATGACATATTACTTATAGGAAACGATATATCAGTCTTACAGTCAGTTAAAATTTGGTTGTCCAAAACTTTCTCCATGAAAGACCTGGGAGAAGCAACCTATATCCTTGGGATTAGAATCTATAGAGATAGATCAAAACGGTTGCTTGGTCTTTCGCAGTCTACATATATAGACCGAGTGCTAGAAAGGTTTAGCATGTCGGAATCCAAGAAAGGTTACCTTCCCATCAGGCATGGGATCAACCTTTCGAAGTCTATGTGTCCGCGCACAGAAGACGAGAGGATTTACATGAATAAGATTCCTTATGCATCCACGATAGGATCTATCATGTATGCTATGCTATGTACTAGGCCCGATGTATCGTATGCTCTGAGCATCACAAGCAAATACCAGTCTGATCCAGGAATGGATCATTGGGCGGTTGTCAAGACAATCCTCAAGTACTTAAGAAACACTAAGGATGTGTTCCCACTAGTAGAAAATTGCTAATTAACCACGGGCGTTCACCGTTGTCGTAGACGAAAATCACTGTTGTTAAAGGTCATGTTGTTAAAAGGGGTGGTCTACATCAACAGTTACAAACCGTTGTCGTTTATAGTCAATAACAACAGTGTAGCAATAGGTTTTCACCGTTGTCTTTTAATGTGATCGACAACAGGTTAACATTAGTAATAAACCGTTGTTTGTGTATGATTTAAATAATAATTTAACAACAAATAAAAATCGTTGTCTTTTGGTTGAGGCAGCCAATAATTTATAATAAATACCATTTAAAAATTAAATTATTTTAATAATTAAACAATATTCTGCAAACACACTTCAAACTATCATATATACACATCAAAATATCATCAAATATTATACATTATACTCCGCAAATATCATACATCAAGATCCCCAGTATTAGTCCAAATTCAGATAACATCATCAAAGTATCATATACATCAAGAAGTACCAGAAACTAAGATAATTACATCATCAAAATATCCCCAGCAGCTAGCTTCATCCAATTGCAGTCAACCAGATGAAGTGAGTCGCACCTTTTAGCTTTACACCATAGCTGATTCCTTCCCTTGGATATGAATGCCACAACAAATAAAAATATAAAATGAGTATTCACAACTAAAAATAGCTAGAAGATTCTAAGAAATATAAAATGATGCACTGTATCAGTTACAAAATCAAAGAGTTTGTATATGCATTCTGTGGATGGATGCTAAATAGGAAATGATGCGCTTATCAGAAAATGCATCTCGAAAAGTGAGATCAAAATTGAGTTCTAGAGCATCTAAGGAAGTAGCTAGGCAGCCCAAATCTTGCTTCAAAGAGAATTCATGTTAGCTATCACAGCAACATGATATCAATGTTAGCTTTCGACAGCATTCAGATCTCGCTTCAAAGAGAATTCATGTTAGCTATCATGTTTGCTCACAGCAATCATGTTAGCTATCAGCATATAGATTAGGCTCTTCCTAGAAATTTAAACTGTTGGTATAAATAATCACCAAATCAACTTAAGTTTCTATAAAGAGATCAACTGATTAAATATAAAACAAAATTTAAGTCTATAAATGATATCAAAACTCAGAAAAGGGTTATCTACACAAACACAGCAACAGAATATTAAACAAATTAGATTAATATGGCTCCAAGTAATAGTCATGCACAAAATAAAACATTTGGCCTAAATTTGTTTAAAATAGTAGAAAAATAATAATAAGAAAAGGAACTTGTACATACCTATTCATAAATATAATCTTGTATGCATTCGGCTACCTCAGATCGCACTTCATCAATTTCTTGTTGAGAGTACTCCACTTGTGTGAACTGCGAACACACATAAATTATATAATCTTAAAGAACAAAACATAATTAATTGAAAAAAGGATAACAAAATAACTTCTAATTATTTGAGATATTACTATCGATCGCAATGCATCGCCCTCAATTGTTGCAATTTCTCAGTAATTTGTCTTATAAATCTCATTACGTAATAACCACATTGTTTAGCATCTGGCTGCCTAGGAACCTACGTTAAAGACAAATCATATGGTTAATGACCAATATACATATTAAAATATTTGATTGAAATAGAAGTACACATACCTTGGTTACTTCCCATTGTACATTCTTTCTTCCTTTCTTTCCTTTGTTCGATTTAAACAATTTTAACGCCCTTCATGTATGCATACAATATAGTTGATATATGATTGTTTTATGACTAAATTAACTGCATAATAAAAACAATATATGAACTCACATTTCGACAACATATTTCCAATCCTGATCGCGAATGCGATGACTTAGGGAATCCAATAAGTAAACAATCTCCTTATGAGGTTCAATAACAGTGAGATTCCAATGGAAACTACACACAAACACATAATCAGCGCAGTTCACTTAAAAAATAATTGAAAATGTTATTATGGATGTCAATTACCCGTTGCAACTTGGCACCAAAATCAATTGATTACTTGATGCACCACTCATCCTATCAGCTAAAAAACTCGCCCTCTGGTTCAACCGTTTAGATTTACCTATTTTGTCCTGTGTGGTTTGTTGAAAGTATGGGATGCTGTGCGGATTTACAAATCTGAATTTATCAATCTTGTTTTCTTTCACCAACTTTTTATAAAGATGCCTACCATTTAAAATAAAAGAAAATCAGAATTATATTAGTATTACTAAACAAATAAAGTATGCCTAAGAACAAATAAAGCAAAAATTAAAGTTGAAGGTAATTCGAAAACTTACCATATGTAAACAACCACACAATTTCCTGAAATAGGCTCCAAGTGATACAAAGGGCTGATGTCCTCAAAGTGCAAGTTCAGTTCATAATCATCCTGAAATACCTCATGATCTAAAATAATTGACAAGTTCCTTCCATTTTCGAGAGCACGCTTTGAATAACAATATAGCATGTGCAACGATTTTGGCACACTTGATGGCAAAGTTTGGTTGTTTCCTACATGGGCAGTTTTCTTCATTTGAGGCTTTGAACAATTAGAAACGTTAGCTTGTTAGATAGGTGCAATACTAAATAATTTTACAAATAATTACTTTGAAATATTAGCTTAGATGTACCTCCTGTCGTAGCATTAGCAAGTGTTTTGGCCAAGCCACATGTGTTCCAACAGCATCACCAATAGTTTCACATTCATTGGGAATTGGAACCGGCAACGTGCTGATTTTTGAATTGCTTCATCGATGGAAACACGCATACAATTCTTGGGTAATGGAATACCATGGATAAAGTGATTAACTCCATTGGCCTTAATAACTGTTCCATATGCAGCAATGTCTGCGCTAGAATCTAATGTCAAAATCACTGATTTACCCTAAAAGATAAATAGCTGTGTCATTGAATTGTACTAACTCTGTATTTCAGTAATATATATTACCATAATAACTTATATACCTGTAAAGCAAATACTTTGTCCACAACTTCCACTTCGACATCATTCAACTCTTCATGAGGAGAAATCTTGTCAGTTTTCATTTTATTATCATTTTGTTGAGGTAACTTTACCGAGCAACTGCCTTTGTCATCAATATCACTTCCCCATGTACCATTTTTGTAGACAATTGCTTCAAGTTTTTGAATACGTACATCTTGTTCTTGAATTAATTTTTTAGCCTCCACCAACTCTCTCTTAGGCTCAATGATTAGCTCTCTGTCAACATTGTCAGTCTTCCAATTTCCACCAATACTAAAGAATAATGATGGAGTAATATGACCTCCAACACCCCTCACACGCCCACCATGTTCTTTTGAATTGAGTGCTTTAGTAAGAATATCTTCTTTTGCCTCTTTTATTTCAAAATCCTGACGAACCTTGTGTATATAAGAAGGTTAGTGGGAGTGCAGTCGTATCCCTAGTGTTATATGTCGATGACATATTACTTATAGGAAATGATATATCAGTCTTACAGTCAGTTAAAATTTGGTTGTCCAAAACTTTCTCCATGAAAGACCTAGGAGAAGCAACCTATATCCTTGGGATTAGAATATATAGAGATAGATCAAAACGGTTGCTTGGTCTTTCGCAGTCTACATATATGGACCGAGTGCTAGAAAGGTTTAGCATGTCGGAATCCAAGAAAGGTTACATTCCCATTAGACATGGGATCAACCTTTCGAAGTCTATGTGTCCGCGCACAGAAGACGAGAGGATTTGCATGAATAAGATTCCTTATGCATCCGCGATAGGATCTATCATATATGCTATGTTATGTACTATGCCCGATGTATCGTATGCTCTGAGCGTCACAAGCAGATACAGTCTGATCCAGGAATGGATTATTGGGTGGCTGTCAAGACAATCCTCAAGTACTTAAGAAATACTAAGGATGTATTCCTAATATATGGAGAAGGTGATATGGTAATACGTGGGTATACAGATGCCAGTTTCCAGACAGATAAGGATGACTCCAAATCTCAGTCCGGATACGTATTTATTTTGAATGGAGGTGCAATAAGTTGGAAGAGTTCCAAGCAAGACACCGTAGTGGATTCTACGACGGAAGCGGAATATATTGCAGCTTCGGAAGCAGCAAAGGAAGCAGTCTGGATCAAAAAGTTTGTCTCAGAACTTGGTATAGTTCCAACCATTGATGAAGCAATACCGGTTTACTACGACAACAATGGAACTATTGCACAAGCAAAGGAACCAAGGTCTCATCAGCGATCCAAATATGTGCTTCGCCGCTATCATCTGATCAGAGAGATTATAAGTAAGAATGACATACAAATTGAGAAAATTCCCACTGAAAGGAATTTAGCGGATCCTTTTGTTAGTAATATGAGAGAAGTGTCCTAAGGCAATCGCCTTATGATTGTAATCATTTATTTTAATAAATGAATATTCACTATTTGAGTATACATGTCTGTGTATTTGATTGAGATCTTAAACTCATTTACTAAATGTCCGCAATACAATTCACAGTATGAGAGAATTTGTGATGAATTCACAACTGGTGATTATCTCTACATGTGCAATTGTGAAGTATTGAAATTGTCCCTAGTCGATGAATTGATAGATACGGACACTATCAATTCTGTTGAGACTAGCATGGGTTATTCTCTAATCAGCTGATTCTCACTGGCTGGTGACATTGGGATGTCCGGAGATAAACATGAATGCTAGTTAAGGGAACTAGTTCATTGGAGTGACTGGCTGTAAAACTTCATATGGTAATCTACATATAGATATGTCAATGAAGTTCTTACTGCAGCTAAAGTGCAATGTTCCTTTGACTTGCGGTGTTCAAGTCATCTTGGTCATAAAGACTTATACTTTGACATCTTAAGCAAGCATCTCCAAGGAGGTGTGGACCCAGGATGATTGGGTATAAGCCGAAGTGCCCGAAGATGTTTGAACAGCCTACAAAGGATTCACCACTCCTTGCGAGGAGATGTATACCCAAGGCCTATCGTCGGATTGTTACTCGAAGCCTCTGGCCAGAGCATCACATGTTCCGAGTATGAATCTCTTAGAAACATGAGAGTAATTAGAATCCGTTAGACGAGAAAGACACTACTTGGGCTAGGTGTGACGTAGTCAGCCTAGTGGGGACTGACACACATAGACCGTGTCCTGAACCAAGCGGGTATAAGATGGTGAAGGGAATGAGGCACGATTCATTTGAGCTGCTGAAGGGTTTCAGAATTATTTCTGAGGTCAACCGTTGATCTTTCGATTAATTGGGGATCATGATGTACTACTAGGTGCCACTCATGATCGTTCTATAATTGGTTAATTATAGATGGCCAACATAAATCGAAAGCCTATTTAGTCACACGGACAACGAGTAATCCGAGAGATTTAAAACGAGTTGAAAATTGAATTTTCCGATCAAGAGAGATAAGTCGAATCTAAATTTTCAGAGACGCATCGGAAGCATAAAATGGCTAAGTCTTTTGAAGACTTATTGGACGAATTAAATGAGTTTAATTCGTATGGTTTCGGCTTGGGTTTGGCCGGCCAAAGAGGGTCCCCACCCTCTTTGTTTGGCCGGCCACATCAAAAGGGGAGAACCAAATTGTTTGGTTCAAATTTATAAAATAAACCGCGCGTGGTTTGTCTTATAAAATTATGGATAAAGAAATTTGTATAAAGAAATTTATATAAAGAGAATTATTTTTCATGGAAATTAAAATAAACCTTGGATTGGTTTATTTTATTTTATAAAATCAATAATGGATTGATTTACCATGATAAAGAAATTTATATAAAGAAATTTCTTTCCATAATAAAGGGGGAGACATGGTTGTTTTTATTATAAATTAAGTTATAATAAAAACTTGGCATAACGGAATAATTCATGGAAAAAATTTATAAGATAAATTTCTTATGAAAAATTTATTCCGTTAAGAGGAGGCTTGGCGATTAAGAGGCTACTATATAAAGGTACCAAGGCAAGGCTTGGAAATTAATCTAAGAGATTAAGGATTCTTGCCTAGCCTCTCTCCCTCTCCTTCTCTCCCTCTCCCTCCTCTAGTGGCGCCGGCCCTAGAGGGCCTCCCTTTGGTTGCCGTGAGCTTCCTCCACCAAGAAGCTGCCGAAGAAGAAGAAGAAGCGGGCGTTACTCCTTCCTTCCTCCCGGAATCTTGATTCCGCTCTTCGTTTGGTGGTTAGTCTTTCCATCTCTCTCTTGGTATTGTTGTCGTGCCTTTGGAGAATCTAGTAGTTCTTGTCGGCACGAAACTCGTGGCTTTGCGAAGTCATCCCGAAGAAAACTCGGCGTGGACGCAAATAGAGGCGGAGCTTCCAAGGGACGCTCCGGTTGGATCTCGTCCCTTTTTACGAGTTACGCGAGGTATTAAGTAAATTAGTTTACTTTCTGCAAAATTTTAAATATATGATCATGTCTCCACAACATAAGGTTGCATGCTAGATACGTGGTTAAAATAATTTAAGAAATTATTTATGCTAAACCTTCCGCTGCACGTAATTAAATTTTAAAATTACGAACCCGTATCCATGTCAACATGCACCCGGTCCCAACACCTTTAACTAAGACCTTGCCTCAAAGTAAGTTTGAGGGTCATGTTAGAGCCTGTGGTATTGGGTACCGTAGCAATTGGCATTAGGCCAAGTGGGAGTTTGTTAGTGATATGAGAGAAGTGTCCTAAGGCAATCGCCTTATGATTGTAATCATTTATTTTAATAAATGAATATTCACTATTTGAGTATACATGTTTGCATATTTGATTGAGATCTTAAACTCATTTACTGAATGTCCGCAATACAATTCACAGTATGAGAGAATTTGTGATGAATTCACAACTGGTGATTATCTCTACATGTGCAATTGTGAAGTATTGAAATTGTCCCTAGTCGATGAATTGATAGATACGGACACTATCAATTCTGTTGAGACTAGCATGAGTTATTCTCTAATCAGTTGATTCTCACTGGCTGGTGACATTGGGATGTCCGGAGATAAACATGAATGCTAGTTAAGGGAAGTAGTTCATTGGAGTGACTGGCTGTAAAACTTCATATGGTAGTCTATATATAGATATGTCAGTGAAGTTCTTACTGCAGCTTAAGTGCGATGTTCCTTTGACTTGCGGTGTTCAAGTTATCTTGGTCATGGAGACTTATACTTCGACATCTTAAGCAAGCATCTCCAAGGAGGTGTGGACCCAGGATGATTGGGTATAAGCCAAAGTGTCCGAAGATGTTTGAACAGCCTACAAAGAATTCACCACTCCTTGCGAGGAGATGTATACCCGAGGCCTATCGTCGGATTGTTACTCGAAGCCTCTGGCCAGAGAATGACATGTTCAGAGTATGAATCTCTTAAATATATGAGAGTAATTAGAATCCGTAAGACGAGAAAACGTTACTTGGGCTAGGAGTGACGTAGTCAGCCTAGTGGGGGCTGACACACATAGACCATGTCTTGAACCAAGTGGGTATAAGATGGTGAAGGGAATGGGCACGATTCATTATAGCTGCTGAAGGGTTTCAGAATTATTTCTGAGGTCAACCGTTGATCTTTCGATTAATTAGGGATCATGATGTACTACTAGGTGTCACTCATGATCATTCTATAATTGATTAATTATAGACGGCCAACATAAATCGAAAGCCTATTTAGTCACACGCACTACGAGTAATCCGAGGGATTTAAAATGAGTTAAAAATTAGATTTTTCCAATCAAGAGAGATTAAGTTTGGTTGAGCTAAACGATAAGTCAAATCTGAATTTTTCAGAGACGCATCGGAAGCGTAAAATGGCTAAGTCTTTTGAAGACTTAATAGATGAATTAAATAAGTTTAATTCATTGGGGCGTGGCTTGGATGGGCCGGCCAAAGAGGGCCTCCATCCTCTTTGCTTGGCCGACCACAACAAAGGGAGAGAACCAAGTTTTTGGTTCAATTTATAAAATAAACCAAGTGTGGTTTGCTTTATAAAATTATGGATGATATAAATTTTTTATATAATAAACCAAGGTTTGGTTTATTTTTCATGGAAGTTAAAATGAACCATGGATTGGTTTATTTTATAAAATCAATCATGGATTGATTTACCATGATAAGGAAATTTATTCCATAAGGGAGAAGAGACTTGATCGATTTTTTATCATGAATTAAAATATGATTTTAACCATGATATAAAATCAAAAGTGGCATGATGGAATAAGTTATTCCATATTTGAGAGACTTGATAGTTGAGAGACCACTATATAAAGGACCCAAGGCAAGGCTTGGGTGATAATCATAGAGATGAAGGCATAGGCTCTCTCCCTCTCTTTCTCTCCTTCTCTTCTCCTCTTCTTGCCGTGCGCCAACCAGCCCCAAGAAGGAGCACCAGCCGGCCATCCTTTAATGATTAGTTTCCGACTTCTCTCTTGGTTTTTCTTGTCGCGTTCTCGGAGAATCTAGTAGTTCTCGAGAATAAGAAACTCGTGGCTTTGCGAAGTCATCTCGAAGATACTCGGCGTAGACGCGAATAGAGGCGGAGCTTCCAAGGGACGCTTACGGTTGGATCTCGTCCCTTCCTTCGAGTTACACGAGGTAATACGTAAATTAGTTTATGTTTCTGCAAAATTTCAAATATATGATCATGTCTACACAAGATAAAATTGCATGCTTAGATGTGTGGTTAAATGATTTAGAGAAATTATTTATGCTAAACCTTCCGCTGCACGTGATTAATTTTGAAATTATGAACCCGCATCCATGTCAACATGCACCCGGACCCAACATGTAGCACTTCCTAGAGAACTTCTTGGTTATGCCTCCTCTGGGTCTCATCTTGGAAGATTTGGAATTCTTCCGTTTCGAGCTTTGTTTGTACTTGACCACGTTGGCTTTTACAGTAGCTTGAGAGAACACATTTCTCTCTGAACCCTTGTTGTCTTCTTCGATGCGAAGTCTAACAATGAATTCCTCCACGTTCATCTCCTTATTTTTGTGCTTCAGGTAGTTATTGAAATCCTTCCAGCCGGGAGGCAGCTTCTCAATGATGGCTGTTACTTGGAAGGTTTCACTCAGAACCATACCATCTGAATGAATCTCATGTAGGATCACTTGAAACTCCTGGACTTGACTGATCACTGTCTTGGAGTCAACCATCTTGTAGTCCAAGAATCAACCCACAATGAATTTCTTGGCCCTTGGATCCTTCGACTTATATTTCTTGTCCAAGGATTCCCACGGCTCCTTAGCCGTTCTCTTTGTGTTGCACACAACATACAGTGAGTCGCCCAGACATTTGAAGATGTAGTTTCGACATAGGTACTCAGAATGAGTCCAAACCTCCACCTCAGCAACCTCAGCATGCTTGGGAGGATCTTCGATCAAGAACCGTGTTAGATTGAGCGTGGTTAGGTAGAAGAGCATCTTCTGCTGCCACCTCTTGAAGTTCAACCCAGTGAATTTCTCTAGTTTTTCCCTATGGTTATTAGGACATTCCCAATCGGGGCGGAGGGGGCCTGGTGATGAGTCTGTTTCACCTCAACACTTTTCATGACCATCTCAACAGAAACGGAATCTGTTTCAAGATTGTTGGAGGATATACTCTTTCGGAGAGTTCAAAAAATAAATTGAAATTACAAAGATTTCAACTTAGCTGTTGAGCAACCTGATCTGCCTTGTATGCAGAAGCAGTCTCCCGAGCTGGAATTCTTGAGCTGAAATTTCTGGCCCGAATCTCCTGAGCTGGAATTCCCGACCCGAATCTCCCGAGCTGGAATTCCCGAGCTAGAATTCCAGAGCCGAATTTCCCGAACAGAATCTCCTGAACTGGAATTCCTGAGCCGAATCTCCCGAGCTAGAATTCCCGAGCCGAATCTCCTAAGCTGGAATTCCCGAGCCGGTTTTCCTGAACCGAAGAGGAAGAGTTGCTGAGGCTTGCGTAATGTAGTTTCCTTGAAACAGATTTGTCCTCCTCCGAATGTGCTTCGAGGTTCTGATGGACGTCTGTTCCTCAGGATACAACAGCGAGACCACGGGCATAACGAAGCACTGGTTGCTCGTGGTGAACTGAAGAAGTACCCGAATGCTATCAGGGGGAATCCACCGAGTGGGAGCACACGGAGAGTTGGGAACAAGGTGGAAGATAATTGCTGCTCTTCCTATCTCTTTTGCTCTTAGTCACAACCTTTTTATATAAGACTTAGACCCTACAACAATTAATGACCGAATTATTAATCAACAGTTAATGCATCCGTTACATTTGAGCAAAAAATTTCGCAAGTGGCAAAACATTGATTTATTTGCTTAGACAAATTTTGTCTCGACCGCTCAGGCATTCGACGCAGGCTCACACAAATTTACTTGGTTCAGTACAAATTTAACCCCTGGATTTTTACACCTCCCCTGCACACCCACGCATAAAAGAGAGCTCATCCCCATATATTTGTTCACAACAAACATGCTTGTGAAACAATATAAACCAATCAATATGCCTTGAAACTCTCAATGTGGGATAAAAGTCCCATTTACAATGGAGTTTTTATTCTCCACTTTCTTTTCCATTCACTTAAAACTTTCAATGTGGGACTAAAGTCCCATTCATAATGAAACCTCTTTATTTCCCTTTCCATTCACTTGTATCCAAAAGGAGCGATATATAAGATTTTTTTACTTGAATGCAGTGCAGATATGGTAACGAAAGAGCTTTCGGGAGCTCCAACAACGGTAGATATCCTTAGTTCACCTGTGCGATGCGATTCCTCTCATTAGCCTATGGACATTTTGTAGGTCATCTTGTGAATGGTGCTCCGTCGGAGAACTTTCTCCATCATCGTTGTGATCACAGGGAATTGTCAGTTGATCATAGGGAAGGGTCCCATCGCTGTCTCCAAATCGTTTGGGCAAGGATCGATTGCAACTACCAATTAGAGACTCAGGGTTTTAGGGTATCAAATTATGATGTATAATCCATAGCATATCGATTAAAATCTAATCTCATGTAATTGTAGCCCTCAAATCGAGCAACTAACCCAACGCCCACCAGTAAATATTCCGTCATCGATATATTAGGAAATCCAGAACGACAAAAAGGAACCGGCTTGCCAATTCGACCCGGACATGAGGGCGAGTTGTCTTCTCCAACGGCCCGAACCACATCCATGACTGCGTCAAATATGGGAGCAATTTGATGACAGCGTACAACGTCGATCCGGACATCAAGCCCTGATTTCAAACCAATCGGTTTCGGTTTCTATTACCAATTTTTTCTCCCCAGCCCTTGCCTTCCCCCTTCCCCCAACTTAATCCCCTGCCTCCTCAAATTCCCTGAGAAGCGACGATTTCTGCCTTTCCGAGCCCTAATTATCCCCGCGGTTCGCCTCCTGCTCCTCTGCCTCCGATGACGTTGGCCGGTGGAACCCTCGCCTCTCCTCTGCCTGATTCCGTGGAGAACGGTTGCGGCCCTACCGATCTCGAGGACTCCGTCCTCCGTTCCGGCGTCCGGACGGGACTCAAGCGGGAGTTCGCCTTCGCTCTCAAGGCGCAGGCTCAGATTTCCATCTCCCTTGGCCGTACCCGCTCTGGTAATTCCCGGTCCGCCCACGCCGCCGTTGTTTCCCCTCGCGAGAGCAAGCGGATGAAGAAGCACGCCACGGATCTGACGCCTGTGGCCTCCTCGCATTCGCCTGCTGATCCTCTGATGGCGGTCGATTCTTCTGCGTCTTTGGATCCGGTTGAAGCGGATGCCAACGCGTCGATTGAATGTAAGACTGCAGACTTGGTGAATGTTGTTCCTATGGAGCAGGCGGGTGCGGAAGGAAATCCCTTGACGAGGGAAGGTAAAGTGCAATCTGTGGTCGATGTCCATCCTCCTCCATTGAACTCCATCATCCTGGCTCTGGGATCTTGTTCGAGTAACAAAGCTAAAGGAATTAGGCGTTTTTCTTTGATTGTTCCAGCAGAGTTTGAAACCAGAGGAAGAATAGATAATACATCAGTATCTCATCAAAGTCTGGATTCATTGGTAGAGTCGGATAATAGCCTTGTTGATGGCAGTGGTAAAATATTGGACAATGAGTTCATTGGAAATGGTTGCGTTGATGACTTGGTTATGGTTGATGTCGCTGATGAACTGGAGACAGAAACATCCAGAACAGGGAACCAAGTAAAAATTACAGGGTCGCCAATTAAAGGTGTATCAGAGGAATCAAATATTGTGTCAATTCCAGTATTAATTATGGATGAGGGAGGCTTTCCTGTAGGAAAGTGTCCAGATGGAATAAGGATAGACAATGGTTCATCAAAGAAGACTTTTGTTAGGAGGTTTACAAGGTCGTCTTTGAAGGTGACTGGTACCGAGCATAAAGAGACCTCTGTGGATTCTCATATTACAATGAATGGTCACTTCAGTCACAAAGATAGCAATAACCATGTTTTGAGTCCCATGAGAAGATTTACAAGGTCAGCTGCTAAGGGGATATCCAGCATCACTAACACAAGCAGTTCTTCCTCAGGATCTGAAGATAGCAAAGGTGTTGCAAATGCTGTAAGTTGTTCTTCAATGTTGACACCTAATAAGAAAATGGAACTAAAGATGTCAAAGAAAATAACATCAACAAAGGTTCCCAGTAACATAAGGGAATTGCTTTCCACTGGTTTGCTTGAGGGGTTGCCCGTGATTTACAATGCCTCTTGCGGTAAGGTAAGTTTTGTATTTGCTATTTTAACTAATTAGTCTGTTTGAAGGTTATGTACTGCTATATTTACCTGCAATAACAGTGCATAAATTTCATTGTTTGGAGCATTTTAATACCTGATTTTTCCTACATTATTAATATGGGTTAATTAAAAAAAAATCATAACCTTATCACTTTTAACAAATCTGAATTTACTTTTCAACTTTATCAAATCTGTCCTAAATCATTTGATCCTCTAACAGCTTTATTCCACCAATAAGTTTGAATCCAATTATGGCTTTCATCTACTTTTCATTGCTTTTCTTCCCTGCAATTGGGTTCCATTGTCGAAAACTAAGTGTCATTTTTCATAAAAAAAAGGCAACCTGGTGCATGAAGCTCCCGCCATGTGGGGTCCTAGGGAAGGGTCTTTTGTACGCAGCCTTACCCTACTTTGTAAGAGGCTGTTTTCAGGACTCGAACCCGTGACCTTATCGGTTATATGGCTGCAACTTTACCATTGCGCCAAGGCTCCCCTTCTAAGTGTCATTTTTCATGTGATAATTAAAAATGAATAACATCTATTGGATTCAATTTTAAAAAATGTTAAACCTAAGTGTCATTGTTGATATGATGATTGAATTTAATAAACTTTTTCATATTTTAAAATTTCATGTCAATATTTATTTGTAGATGAGTATAAATTTTAATGGAGGGTTAGAATTGTTAGAGATAGAGCTGTTAAAAGTGAAAGGCAGAGATAAAATTTATCAGAAGTGGAATTGGTTTTAGCCTTATTTCTAGATGTTCTTGTACTTTTCCCTCTTGTTCTCATGGTAAATTGTGGCTTCCCTAAACTTCATTTTGCAAATATCTTTCCTATATTTCTTTCATCTAGAAGTTTGACAGGGTAAACTGTTTTCTGTATTCTCATTACAGCATGTAGCACTAAGAGGTGTGATTAAGGGCAATGGCATACTGTGCTCATGCGCTTCTTGTGATGGTTCTATTGTGAGTATTTTATTAGTTTGATTTGGTCATCTGATAGGGTGGCATATAGAACTGAGAAAGATTAATCTTTTCTATTTGTCTTTGTTTATCAGGTTGTTTCAGCATATGTATTTGAACAACATGCTTTTAGCACAAAAAAACACCCAGCTAATTTTATTTTCTTGCCAAATGGGAAAAGCCTTCATGATATTGTTAAGGCATGCGCCAGTTCACCTTTGGACATGTTGGAAGCTAGAATCCAAAATGCAATAGGTCAAGTCACTTCACAGGGTACCTTTACTTGTAAAAAATGCAAAGGTGATTATTCTCTTAGAACTGACAGAGTGATTTTATCGGTCTTGGTTTATTAATGATCATTCATATCTTAGGGCCAATAGTTACTCCTGCAAAGTTTGGAAATTTTTGTGATTCATGTCTGGAATCACAACAACCTCCAAGAACTCCAAGCCCAATACGTGGAAGTGCCTTCACAAAAGGGTACGCTATTTGGAATTGATAAACATCTATGTTTATTGGAGTGAATTTATTTGACATCTATTGAATGTGCAATTTCGGTAAAGTTACATGGTGATGTTGTATACTAATTCTCTCATTTTTCTTATGTCAAATCCTTGTTTGGCGATAATGGTATAAGTTTTCCTTCTTGGGCAATCTGCAATCATGGTATTAGCTCCTGAGATAAACTTGGCTATTTTTATGGAATTTTAATATTCATTTTCTTCTATTATTATCAAAGAGAAGGAAGCAATGGAGCATCAATATGAACTTATCTGTCATTAGGATGCAAATACAAAAAGTAGTTGGAATAGATAATAAGAGTGAACGTTTGGGCGACCAACTTAACTTAGGTAATTTAAGTAAGCTAGAGGAGAGGAGTATACAAATTTAAATTTTTACCGTAGAATTCAAACTTCAAAAGTAGAACATGCTTTAAATGGGATGCCAAATAAAAAAATAGTTAGTCTAGATAATATTTTGATAGGGGTATGGAAGTACCTAGGAAGCAAGTTATTGAATGACTTGTGATGTTATTTAATCTGATATTGAAAATGTAAAAAATAATTTGACGAGGGTTATTATTCTAGTCCCTTATATAAAAATAAAAGAGACGTATAAAATTGTGTGAATTGTAGGAGTATTAAACTAATGAGTCATATCATTAAATTTTAAGAAAGAGTAATGGAAAAAAGACTAAAAAAGGAGACCACGGCGATAAAAAATAATAGATTTATGTCCAGAAGGTCAGTAATCAAAACTATATATCTTCATAGGCAATTAATTAAAAAGTATTGGGAACGGAACGAAGACTTATATATGGTACTTGTTGAGCTAGAAAATGCTTATGATAGAGGCCCGAGGAAAATTATGTGGGGAATTTTAGAAAAAAATATTAGTGTACATCTAAATAATTAAAGATATGTATGAAGATGTAATGACAAGAGCGAAGACTTGAAGTGATTAACCGAAGTATTTCCTATAAAGAGAGAATTACATGAATCAATTCTAAGTTCCTATCCTTTTACGCTAATTATAGATGAACTCACTGGACATATCCATAACACGTTACCATGATATATTTTGGTAGATGAGACACATGAAGGAATAAATGCTAAACTTAAAATCTTGGCCGGAAACATAAAAGATTTTAGGCTTAGTAAAGGAAAGACAGAATATATAAAATTTAAGTTTAGTAATATTAGACTTAATAAGAGAATTATTATGATTGAAGATAATGGGTTATCCGTAACTAAGAGTTTTAATTACTTAAGATCATTTTTACGAAAGGATGTTAAGTTTGATATGTAGATACACGAAGATGGACAAAATAAGAAATGATAACATTAGAGAGAAAGTCGGATTGCACCTATTTAGGGAAAACTTCAGGAGACACATTTAAGATGATATAGACATGCACTTATACGATCAATAAATGTTCCAATTAAACGATGTAAAAGTATAATAAATGCTTACATTAAATGAGGAAGAGGAAAACAATTAGCATTGATAAAATTAAGGTTCTAAAATTTGTTAGGCGCCAGGCCAGCGCCTAGTGCCTAGGCCGCCTAAATGGGGATTAGGTGCCGCTAGGCTGATTCCACGGTACCAACATAAATTACATAATAAATCATATTCTATAACTTCAATACAATAATATCAAATTTAAAATGAATTCAAAATTACACAACTAATAAAATATCACAAATTTATTCTACTTTTAACTATCTGATTTCTCCAAAATGTGGTTTCTTCATTCGCTCTGATTTTTCCAGCTCTAATTAGTGAAGATGAAGTTTGGTGCTAGCTGTTAGGGCAATCCAATAAATCGATTTTCTTGTTAGACCAAAGTTTAGAGTTTATAAAACTTAAGCCCAACACACACAAAAAAGGGTTACATTTCAGTTTTTTTTTAATTGGGCTTTAAATTTAAAAACTCAAACTAACAAAAATCATGAAAACCCTGCACTATTTCCATGGCGCCTAGATAATTTGATTGATTAGTTGGCTCCTAGGGCCGCCTTATCCCGCCTAGGCACCAAAGCCGCCTAGGCTGGCCGACTAGGATGCTTTTAGTGCGGCTGGCTAACGCCTAGCGCCTAGGCGGTTGCCTAAACCGATTTTTAGAACACTTGATAAAATATGATAAAATTGATTTAAATATAGATGATAACATTAGAGAGAAAGAAAGAAAATTTTGAGAGACACGTTTAAGATAATACAAATATGTATATAGATGATAACATTAGATAGAAAGGAAAAAAATTTTGAGACACGTTTAAGATAATATAAATATGTACTTAGATCATCAATAAATGCTCCGGATAGACAATGCAAAACTATGACAAATACACACATTAAATAAGGAAGAAGAAAATCAAAGAAGACTTGGCTAACACTATAAAATAAGATAAAATTTACTTAAATATAAATGATGATATAGTATGGGTTAGAACCTAATGACATAGAAGGATTCATATAACCAACCTCACCTATCCCACCTAGTGGAATAATGTTTGGTTGTTGTTGTATTATTAATTATATTTAAAAATTCAGTAGAGTACCTCTGAATTTTAGGAAGATTAATTAGAGTAATTAATTGTCTTCTGTAGGTCTTTAATTGTTCTTTAAATCTAAGTATTCTCTTCCTAGTATTCACATTTCTTTATTACACTTTTGTACCTTTGGTTCTTGTTGAATATTTTGTTTCCTCATCAGTGTTGAGAAGGATCTTAAGTATAGTCTTCTATGAGGATAAGTATTGATTAAAACTGGAACATAGGTAAAGTCAGTTTTTTTAATGAAATGAAGTAATATAGATAAGATTTAGATTTTGATGTTTATGAAGAATAGAGGTTCAAATTTAGATTTTGAGGCCCAAATTTTCTGATGGTTCGTCAGGGTTTTAACAAGTTGAATTCCTTTACTGATCTTTTTGTCCCTATGTTTATGATTTCTGATAGATAAGGATGGTTTTATTCATTTGCATTTTTATCAATTCTTGTACCATCTTTAGGATTGCACCTAATTGTGGAAACTTCATCTGCATTTAGTATGTCACAATAGAGTCCCCACGGGATGAACTGATGATTAGTGCGTGGGTGTTGTGACCTTGAGGTATGGGGGTCAAAACTGTGCAACGCTAGTGTGTTCGCCCTCCCCACATGCTAGCTATAGCATCCGGGCTAGTAACCTTCGTGATTTACCTTCTCCGTGTTGCCTTAGGACGGGTTGGCAGGGCCACTAGGGGCGTGCAAATCACCTTTTGCCTCCTAGTATGTCACAATAGATGTCCCCATGGGTCGGATACATGCATGGATGCTTGCTCTAATAGATCTTGGGGTTAATTCCCAATAGGTGCAAAATACCTTGTTGGGTGTCTGATCTCCCTCATGCAAAGGGCCGTTGTACTAGGACAAAATACCTCCTAAAATTTACTTGCTCGTATCTTACCGTGGGACCCGTTTGGGGTGAGCGATATCACCTTTTTTGCTTAAATAGTATGTCACAATAGATGCTTGGGGTCAATTCCTAATTGGTGCAAAAATACCTTGTTGGGTATCTGACCTCCCCCATGCAAAAGGGTCGTTTTGATAGAGTGTGTGGGACCGCCCTAGAGGGGCCGCTAAGTTGACAGCACCTTTGTGGTAATTGTATGTCACAATAGATGACATTAGGTTGTTGGTTCCAAATTCAAAATATGTCAGAATTTACAGCTTGATATGTTTGGAATGACTACTTTATTTGCTCATCTATCTTTTTTATTATTATTTATTTAAAAACTTGTATTTTGTTCTACTTTTAATCTTACTAAAATGTGTTTTGTATGAATTTGCTGCACAGGTTATCAAAGCCTGTTTCTGTAACAAGTCATACAGACAGCTCATCCAGAAACCTAACATCAAATAAAAAGACTAGCCTTGGGAGACTAACTAGAAAGTATCTCTCAGACATTTCCCATCTTTTTCCATATCTTTGTTAGAATTACTCTTCCTCACCTTTTTCTTTACCTTGCCTCAAATTTTTGTTTTTTTTCATCATTACCTTCTGCAAGGGATATTGGCCTGCACAAGTTGATCTTTATGACTGATATTTTGCCAGAGGGTACTGAAGTAGGCTACTATGTTCGTGGAAAGGTTGTTCTAATAAGATAGTGGATTGATTCTCATTTGAAAAATATGTTATTGTTTTACTAACAAAAATTTTATAATTATGTTTCAGCGGCTTCTTGAGGGCTACATAAAAGATTCTGGAATATGTTGTCAATGCTGCAACTCTGTGGTAATGTGTACCTCATGCTGTTTTTTTTTGGCACAAAATCAGAATTTAATTTTCTGTAAACCAAATACAGGTTAGCCCTTCACAATTTGAAGCCCATGCTGGCCAAGCATTGAGGCGCAAACCGTAAGTGGAAATATTTCAGCTCTTTGTAATGATTGAATCACCACACTGATCTATCCATTGTGCTACGATTTCCAGTTACAACTACATTTACACTTCCAATGGGGTTTCCCTGCATGAGTTATCAGTTTCACTAGCAAAAGACCGAAAAACGATAGCTAGCGACAGTGACGATCTTTGCAGTATATGTGCTGATGGTGGAAATCTAGTACTTTGTGATCTTTGTCCTAGAGCATTCCACAAAGGTTTTCCCTCTCTTTCTCCATTATGTTACATGGCATCTTGTATTATGATAGCATGTACTTATGTATACATTGGTTTCAATCTTGTTAACTAGTATAACTATATTTATGATCTTTTTCAGAATTTCTAGAGTTGTAATTCAATAACTAATCTTTCTCATCCTGCTATATGTTTCATAAAAGTTTATTTATTGATTTCTCCACCTTTACCAACTGTAGCATTCTACAAAGCTTTTATTTCATCTTTTTGGTGTGCATTTTGCACATTGCTTTCCAAAGGAAGAAATGGTCTCTCAAACATAGGATACACGTTTGGGAATAGGATTGTATTCATGGACAATGGTGGAATTGAAACCAACCTCTGCTGGACAAGTTTGGGAATAGGATTGTCTGTGAGACCTTTGCTGATCTGTTAACCATTGCACCATCTAATGCAGGAGAGATGAAGAAGGCTAGTTTGCTTATTATAAGAAGAAAACTCACTGATCTTTCTACAACTTGTTTGGATGCACATGGAAGTGATACACTTTCCCCACACACCTTCAAGCAACTGTCCACCATACAACACATCAAACAATTCCTACTAATAAGGTTTCACAATAACCAACTACCCCAGCACAGATCTAACAATATAAACTACATGACACAAAATAAACAACATCATACACTGAAACTATCACACTACTTCCATGCTTCATTTGTCTTTTTTGTTGTGTGTAGATATTGTCCCTTGTTTATTGCTACTGATTCAGTTGCTGTCAGGAACTGATGCTCCCACATCCTTGCCCACACACATAGAATGGCTTTTAGTTCTAATTCCGTCATCTTTGGTAAAATCAAGTCTGTT
Organism: Boesenbergia rotunda; assembly: GCA_024364735.1. NCBI lineage: Eukaryota > Viridiplantae > Streptophyta > Magnoliopsida > Zingiberales > Zingiberaceae > Boesenbergia > Boesenbergia rotunda. The sequence continues at coordinate 1,371,291 of JAGFNQ010005198.1, read as the reverse complement.
GCAAAAATATGCTTTGTGAATTATAGGTGGTCATAGGTCTGACAATGTTTCAGATGTGTTTATGATTTTATCTGTTGCCTTGGAATATGGAATTATATATACATCCCTTGTAGTTTATCACTTCATTGGTATTTCATGTACTCCCTTTTTCCCCAATCAATATCCACTAATAATCATATTATCCATTGATTTTTTTTTGTTTTTCTTCTTCGTTCTTAAACAATAATATCTATCTAAAAAAAAGAAAAAGATAACATAATATGTGTTTTAATTTGATATATAGTATATTGATTGAATCATTTGTTGCAATAAATTCATGATTTTTTGGGGGGAAGTGTGTGTTTGTGTGTGTGAGAGAGAGGGGTTTCATGGAATACTAGGAGTGCACACATAGTTAGTTTACCCTAAAGTTTAACTGACCTGCCACAGTATGATTGATCTATGCAATTTTTGCATTACTAGTGTCTATGCTATTGTTAATGGACATGTTTCCTAAATTTTATGCAACTATCTCTTCTTAAAAAGGCAAGGCTCAATCAAACTCCAATGACAGATCAGTAGAACTACCAATTAAGGCTGATTTCCTATTCTTTTCTTTGTTTACACTCTTTCCCTCTCCATCTAGTTTCCCTGACCTGTCCTTTTATCCAACTCATTTTCCCGTTTCTTTTTTGTTCAGTCATGGATAATAGAATTTCTGTAACATTTTTGCAATATCTCTATGTTAGTTCATATTATTCATTTTACTTTTTCTTCAACATAGAATCAGCACAAAACAATCAATTGAATTTTTATGAATTTCAAATTTGTAAACCATTTTTTAATTAAGTTAATAATTTTGGAAAAACTACGATTACTTTTGGAAGTATTAATTTATAGGGCACATTTTGTATCAGGATCAGATAATACCATAAATTAGTTTCTAACTTTAATGTGGTTTATATCTCAACTTCAATTCTGACATATGAACTCCATAATTGGCACTCCTTTGGGTAAATTGCTTGTCTTCTTGTTTATACAGACTAAGTTGACTATTACAGCATTCAAACTACATATAGAAGTTGTTATAGTTCTAGTTTTCTACTAATTCCATTTCAGTTTAGTGGAAGAATAGCTTAACTTTTTTCCAGTGTAGCATTTAACATTTTTTGTATCTACCCAAGAACTTAATGCTTTCGAGTGGTCCTGTTCCATTATTTGCTTCTATGCTGCTCTTCTTGAATATGCATGCTCTATCAAAATACGGGAATCTCTTTCTCTTCAGTAAGTGGGTGGTATTATCTTTCCAAGTGCTAATCTAATTGTTTATGTTGCAGAATGTATTGGTTTGTCCAGTGTTCCAAAAGGGGATTGGCACTGTCGATATTGTCAAAATCTTCATCAACGGGAGAAATGCTTGTCGAGTAATAAGAATGCAATTGCTGCTGGGAGAGTTGCTGGTGTGGATCCCATTGAGCAGATATTTAAACGGTGTATCCGCATAGTCACAACAACACTGACTGATGACAGTTCATGTTCACTGTGCAGGTTATTACCTTGACATTGTTCCTGAGCTCTTGATAGGGGATATTTTCGAACATTGTTTGTTGAATAATTCAGATAAAGAATTGGCTAAAACAATAAATTTTCCAATTTGATTGCATTCCCTTTGAGGTTTTGGCCTGTGATTTTTTTCATTTTTATTTTGTAATATTTTTATAATTTTAACTTTGAGTTTATTCAAATTAAATCCTTATTAAAGACTGCATTAGATAGTAATACATTAGGTTGCTTTGGTTTTCTAAGATTTTTTAGAGTTTTTAAAAATATTCAGCTATAAATATTTGCATTTCACTTTTGATGAGATTTGGATTCGGGTTTTCTGTTTTAACTTGATTTGATTTGATAAGAACCCAACTCTTGTGGTTCCAAGGCAAGTTAGTGTTGGGCAAAGTGCTATTTTTTTCTATCACATACAGACTCAGAACAATGCTTTGTAGGCAATTGATTATTTTAAATTAATTTTCTTTCCTAAATCTTGAAGTGGAAGGTACCCAATGAGTTTTGTGGTTTTCTTAAACATTATCTATGTAGATTAACATTGCTCATAATCTTTATTTATTCTGATGCTTTGTTGCAAAGCTGCTTTTTTGGTCAATTTATATTGACTTCAAATTCAGTTTGCATTTTGGAATTGGGACAGTAGATACTTCTTAAATTTTTTCTGACTGTCGTAAATCCATTCAGGTGTCATGATTTTAGTAGAGGAGGATTTAATGACCGCACTGTTATCATCTGTGATCAGGTATATTTCAGTTGTATCATGCCCAGAAAAGTTTGATTTTTTTTTTCATCTGTCATTGAAGGAACTCACTTGGTTTGTCATTGGATTCAGTGCGAGAGGGAATACCATGTTGGATGTTTGAGAGATCATAAAATGACTGATTTAAAGGTACTTCCATATTTACCACTCTTAAATTCTCTTGCCGATAAACATACAAACTAAAATTATGTGATTAGCCTTGAGATTCCTAGATACCCACTATATTATTTAACTAGAATGTATGTGCTAAGTAGGAAAACTATAATTGCCTAGACATCTGCTCAATTTAACTAGAATGTATGTGCCAAATAGGAAGAATGGACCTCTGTTTGGTCAATTTGTGCCTATTGTTGGACTTGATTATCGCTTTAATTTCAGGAATTGCCAGTAGGAGAGTGGTTCTGCTGCACTGATTGCATCCGAATGCGAAGTGCATTGGAGGAATATCTTCATCGTAGAGCAGAGTTGCTTCCTTCTTCAAATATTGACATTTTAAAGAGGAAATGTGACAGTAGAGGTTTAGATAAAAATTTAGACAGTGACATAAGATGGAGACTTCTAAGTGGAAGAGCACTTGAAGCAGACAGTAAACTTCTCCTTTCAAGGGCAGTTACTATTTTCCACGTAAGTGACTATTTAAATATTTAAGTGATGTTACACTATTAAATATTGACAAATCTCTCTTGTATACAATTCCTCTCGCATTGTTTTGCTGCTTGTAAACTATTTTGATTCTATAAATCTCAATACATAGTGTTCACAATCTGTAGTGGTATGAGTATGTAAAAGTAAAAAAAACTCTTTAGCCTTTTCGAATGGGTGTAATTGGTAGGACTAGAATCAACAAAAGAAGTCCAAAAATTTAAATAAAAATTAAATAAATTGATTTATTGTCTAATGTGACAAAAAGTGTTAAAAAAATGATGCATATTAACTATTAGTATTATACAATACCAAGTAATTTCTATTCATCAAAATAATTGACTAAAATATAAGTAATCATATAATCACAGTATTAATAATCAAAATAAAACTCCTCAATTGCCAGCTTGTTAAATAATAAAATAAAATAAATAATATGGCATACAATTATTCATATATTATAAAAATTGATAGTATATTATTCATTATACTAAAATGATGTTTAAAAATATGAATAGTAATCTGTTTAATACATAATTTAAATAATATGATTAATATAAGTTAAAGTTGCTGAATTGCTGGTGAGTAATATTTTCTTAATATTTATTTACAGGAATCATTTGATCCTATTGTTGAAGCATCGACTGGAAAGGATCTTATTCCATCAATGGTTTATGGGTGAGAGCATTGTCTTCTGTTTTTCATTATTCGTAATTGCCTTTTTTTACATACTGATTATCTGTTTGTTCTGGTAGGCGGAGTGTGAAGGGTCAAGATTTTGCAGGGATGTATTGTCCAGTACTAATAGTTGGGTACGTTTTCATAAGTAAAGCAGGCATCACTTAATTCATTCCTCAGTAGCTTTACAATTTTTGTTTTAAGCGTGTTCAATATTGCAGTTCATGTGTGGTATCTGCGGGATTACTACGTTTTTTGGGGAGGGATGTCGCTGAACTTCCATTAGTTGCAACAAGTAGAGAACATCAGGGCCAGGTGTGTTCTTGTATCTATGTTCAGATTGCTTATCTATTGATTAATTTAGTGTTGCAAACGAACAAAGCTGTTCGAGTGCTTGGAGCTTGACCTTGTAAAAGAGTTCATTCGAGCTTACATCATTCCTAACAACAATTCTGAGCTTTACTTTTGGATTGAAATTTCTAAATCAAACCCCTTCTTGGAATTACATGTTTTTTTTTAAAACAAAAATTCTGAACAACCTTGTTTTGTATTTGTGAAGTTCGATTGCTCTAGAATGGACAAGTGAAACACTATTGTTAGACAATTATAAGAAGATAGCATCAGAATAACCTGGTGGCCTTTTGTTAATCTGCTTTTCTAGCTCCACAGTTTTTACATATCAACCTGTAACTGAAACATTTATCATTTTGAATGACGCTCACTGTCTTTTATGTCATTTTAGACATCGTAATTTGCTTTGCTCTAACTTAAATTCTGTATTGTTATACCTAATTTTGATAAGATCATGAACATGTGACTGATAAACATTTTAAGGCCTGACGTTGGGTAAACATTTCTAGTTAACTAATCAAGGTGATCATAGTTCAAGCTTAGCACAATTTGTTTTGCTAGTCCTAAGCAAGTTAAATCTCATCTTTGCTTAGCTCATCTTTTGCTCAGTTTTTTCCTTCTTTTCTTGACTTGATCCTGTAATTCTGGTACGTTTCCTTATTTCTCCATCATTAAAATGATTCCTTCTAAATAATGGATTCTTCGTTTTTCTGTAGGGTTATTTCCAATCTCTGTTTTCATGTATTGAGAGATTTTTAGCCTCTCTTGGCGTGAGGCATATAGTATTACCTGCAGCTGAGGAAGCTGAATCTATTTGGACTAACAAATTCGGTTTCGTAAAAATTAGCACAGATCAGGTTGGCATTTATCTAACAATTTTCAATTTGAGTAATGGAATGGTTTCGAAGAAGCATATAATGAAACATGTATTTCTTGCAGCTGGAGACATATCTACAGGGTGCCCATGCCACATCCTTTCACGGAACAACAATGCTATGCAAGTCGATTCCTGTATCAATGTTTTTGTCACAAGGCGATAAAAGATGATAATGATTCGTGTTCATTTTACATCTTTCGATGTCAGTTGGAGGAGCCTTTTTTTGTGGTGCTTTTCAGTTGGTGCGTAAATATTAGGGGGTATGTTTTGTAAACCAAAGAACTCATCCTCAAAAGCAATTCTTGGCTAAATTTTTGGTAGTGGTTTTTTTTCTGTTAGCACGTAATATGCCTATGTACACGACAGCAAGAGCTCAATGCTCGAGCAATTCTGGGTTCGATTTTTGTCTTCTATTTGTGTATAGAAAATCATCGCTACCACCTCTAAAGGTGGTAGAATTTTGATGTTAACGAGTCCAGCTCATTTTGTTAATAACTTAATCTAGCATTTCTACCCGTTCTATTTTGTGCTTTCTGTGCGGATTGGAAGGGTTAACGGGCAGGGACGGACAAACATTTAAAGATGGATTTGTGCTTATTTTGTAATTAAAGTGGACGCTGGGAAATATGACCTTACCGTTTCACCCACCATTTGACTTTGATAAACGTCTGTCTAACGTCGCCATCAAGTTTCTTGTTAAATTGGAAGAGGTCGATTCGTATTTTTCTAATAATCCAACTTGGTCGTCTTCGATTTCCATGAATTAACCGGTTAATTTTGTTTGTTTTTTTAACTGTATCAAAATTAATTTTACTTACTTTTTTTTATTACTTCAATGAGACACATTGACCCGGCCACTCTAAGGAGGTTGGTCCAAATTGATATCCCATATTAATGTTATCTTTATTTAGGAGAGCGGATTCAAAAACTGAGGAAAATTGTCTGTTCAGAAAATTTTCCTCTGTTTACTTGATGAAAAAGGATGGATTGCTAATACCTTCCGTTTTTTAACTGTATCAAAACTGATTTTACTTACTTTTTTTTATTACTTCAATGAGACACATTGACCCGACCACTCTAAGGAAGTTGGTCCAAATTGATATCCCATACTAATGTTATCTTTATTTAGGAGAGCGGATTCAAAAACTGAGGAAAATTGTCTGTGCAACAAATTTTCCTCTGTTTATTTGATAAAAAAGGATGGATTGCTAATACTTTCCGTTTTTTAACTATATCAAAACTGATTTTACTTACTTTTTTTTATTATTTCAATGAGACACATTGATCCGAACACTCTAAGGAGGTTGGTCCAAATTGATATCCCATACTAATGTTATCTTTATTTAGCAGAGCGGATTCAAAAACTGAGGAAATTTTCTGTGCAGAAAATTTTCCTCCGTTTACTTGATGGAAAAAGATGGATTACTAATACTTTCCGTTTTTAACTATATCAAAACTGATTTTACTTACTTTTTTTTATTACTTCAATGAGACACATTGACCCGATCACTCTAAGGAGGTTGGTCCAAATTGATATCCCATACTAATGTTATCTTTATTTAGGAAAGCAGATTCAAAAACTGAGGAAAATTGTCTATGCAGAAAATTTTCCTCCGTTTACTTGATGAAAAAGGATGGATTGCTAATACTTTCCGTTTTTTAACTGTATCAAAACTGATTTTACTTACTTTTTTTTATTACTTCAATGAGACACATTGACCCGACCACTCTAAGGAGGTTGGTCCAAATTGATATCCCATACTAATGTTATCTTTATTTAGGAGAGCAGATTTAAAAAATTGAGGAAAATTGTCCGTGGAGTAAATTTTCCTCCGTATACTTGATGAAAAAGGATGAATTGCTAATACTTTCCGTTTTTTAACTATATCAAAACTGATTTTACTTACTTTTTTTTATTACTTCAATGGGACACATTGACCCGACCACTCTAAGGAGGTTGGTCCAAATTGATATCCCATACTAATGTTATCTTTATTTAGGAGAGCGGATTCAAAAAATTGAGGAAAATTGTCCGTGCAGAAAATTTTCCTCCGTATACTTGATGAAAAAGGATGAATTGCTAATACTTTCCGTTTTTTAACTATATCAAAACTGATTTTACTTACTTTTTTTTATTACTTCAATGAGACACATTGACCCGACCACTCTAAGGTGGTTGGTCCAAATTGATATCCCATACTAATGTTATCTTTATTTAGGAGAGCAGATTCAAAAACTGAGGAAAAATGTCTGTGCAAAAAATTTTTCCTCCGTTTACTTGATGAAAAAGGATGGATTGCTAATACTTTCCATTGATTACTTGTGGTAAAGAAACGGATAAATCCATCCGTTGTTCAACTCATGAACAAATTTTCCACCTAAAATCGGCCTTTTACCAAATGGCGCATGTGAAAATTAGTAATTATCAAAATTCATACTGAGATTTCATTTTTACTAAAGGGCGCATCAAATTTAGTGATCTTCCTCTTATACCCCTTCCGCCAACAAATTTCTTTCTCAATTAGAATTCTGAGATATCCGAACCACTGTTTCAGACTTTCCAATTTAAAATAACATATTGTGGTTCGGATGCCACAGGAATTCGACTTTTTCTCACCCTACATATATATTTCTACCTTACACAACTCGACTCATCACGAAGGTACTTTTTCTACCTTGCCCCAAAGAGTGGACTTGTTCTAAAGGTGACTTCAAAGAGTCGACTTAAAAGAATCGTTGAGGAAGATAGGTGTTAAAGGAGAAACTTCAAGCAACAGTTTGTTTGATAGAAGGAAGAAAAAGATTTAGTAATGTACATATGATTGGCTACTTAAAATTTGTGTATACGGTGAAAAGAAATAGTATAAGGGTTCTTGTAGGGTTTATTTCAGCTAGACTCTGTTATGCCTTGATATGGTATCAGTTCTAGTTTTATACATGATCAACTCTTTCTATTAATTTTTTGTTTGGAGAAGGACTCTAACGGTGACATGCATTACATAAATAGGGTTTTTAGAATTTGTTTAAACTTACGATAAATTCATGCTTGAATACGACTTAGGATCTGATATCTTACCATATCAGGCCCGAGGAAGGCCTGATATCAAAGGATATCAGGCCCTCTTAGGGCCTAAAATCAAAGGATATCATGCCCTCTTAGGGCTTGAAATCCTTTGATTTCAGGCCCTAGGAGGGCCTGATATCCTTGTTTATTTTTTAAATTACTGAAACACTTTATTATGATTTTGAAAGTTTGCCAAATTTAATTGTAATTTATTTTCAGGGATGAAAATGTTGTTCACGAAATTCTCTCTGAGATATGGAATACTCTTGATGATAATACTGTCATGGGGAATGAAGCAGAAATAGCCAGTAATAATATGTAATTATCTTCCAAGTATAGTGGTAATAGAATTACAAGGAATTTGACATTTGATCTAAATGAAGAAGAAAGTAATCTAGAAGATGAGTGTCTAAATTCTTCTACAAGACTTGTTGAATACTTTGAGCCAACCTAGAGTGAGGAGGAAGAACATGAAATCCGAAATGCAGATGAATTACAACCTAATACAAGTGTACTAGAATTCCAAGCTGATGATATGCAAATTGAGCAATATGAATTTCCCCTAGATTAGTATAGTGACTTAGAGGAGGAGTTTCTAATAGCTGATGATCCTTATATTTTGAATTCTCGATTGCTAGCTGGGCTGGAGAGGCAGAGGCAAGAGATGAGCATGAATTTTTTGTGGGACAGATTTTTCCATCTAGACAAGAATTCAAGAATGCACTTGTGAAACATGCCATAGTTAAGCATATGAGATATAACCCAGTTGATACTCGAAAAAATAGAGTTAAAACAGTGTGCTTCAACCAACCATGTACATGGAGAGTAGTTGCCCGGGGGGAAGTAGAGTTTACTGTTACAAAATATGTAAAGGAACACCAATGTGGAACTGTTAGGGAAGGTGCTGATCATCATGCATGCTCTTCATCATTTGTTGCGTCTTTTGTTGAAGAGCAATTTCTTCATAATGAACAATACAAACCAAGTATGATTATATCATATATTAAAGCTAGATTTGGACAGACCATATCATACAGAAAATCATACATAGCTAGGGAGAAAACATTGAAAAAGGTCGTTGGAGATTGTGATGAGGCATATAGAGATCTTCCACAATATTTGCGTGAGTTAAGAGCTAGAGATACTGAAACTTATATGACACTATACATGAATGGTAACAATGAGTTCCAGTGGTATTTTTGGGGGTTTGGTGCTTGTCGAAGGGCGTTCAGGTCTTATTTGCGTAAACTTATCGGAATTGATGCCACACATCTAAGAAGAAAGTATCCGGGTGTATTATTGATTACTACAGCGATTGATGATAATGACAATATTCTCCCAGTTGCCTTTGAAATAGCTAAATTGAATGTGAGTATGCATGGGAGTGGTTTTTGGAGCATATAAAGAGGTTCTTTGTTGTCGATGAATAGTCAATGACCATAGCATCAGATAGACATTGTGGCATTATATCAACAGTTAGAAAAGTGTAGACAAATGTGCATCATGCTTTTTGTAGCTACCACATGTCTTGTAATATGATAACCGATACTGAAAGTAGAGCAGCTTTAGGTTTGTTTTGGGCAGTAGCACGAGCAAACACAACACTCCAATATGATCTCATAATGCAGTCAATGCTTGAAAAACATCCAGATGCCCATAAGTGACTTCAGAACATTGACCCTAAAAGTTGGGCTAATGCACACTTTACTGGGAGAAGGTACAGAATGCTAACCACTAATTGTGTGGAGAGTTTAAATGCTTTATTTAAGACTAGACGTGAACTTCCCATAAACAAGTTAATTGATAATACAAGAAGAAAGGTAGCTCAATGGTTCTTTAACCGTAGAGAGGAAGTCTCAAAATGATATGTTGCTTTGACACCTCATGCTACCAAAGAAATGGATTCAAGGAGATAGAAAGCTAGAGCATATAAGGTTCACCCGTACTCTCAATCAGAAATGGAAGTAGAGACATGGGGCACTTCATACATTGTTGATTTGGAAAAAAAAATATTGTTAATGTGGGGAGTTTCAAAATTCAGGACTCTCTTGCTCACATGCTACTGCTATCATCATTCATCAGAACATGGATTACTCCCATATTGTGAGCATTATTTTTATTCACAAAATTGGAATGCCATTTACATGGATCGTATTTACCCTTGTCGAAGCAAGGAGTTTTGGCCTAGGGGCGTAAACAACATTATAGTTCTATGTCACCGTAGCCTTGTGCAGCTCGGTAGACGAAAGAAGGCACGGATTGAGTCGAGACACAATGGAAAGGTAAAACTCAAATGCAGCCGCTGCAAACAACTTAGCCATAATCGAAGGACTTGTAGAATGTCGTCAGCCCCAGGGTCTTGAGTTACTGGTATATGTATGCAGGAATATTCTGATTGAAGTATATATTTTGTAAGCAGGAGAAATGAATGTATATATTTTGTATATTGTACAATGATAGTATTGTAAAAAAACTAGTTATTGTTAATATTGTCACTTGAAGAGGTATTCCAATACTATGATATATTTCACCTTGTCTAATTCAATGAAAACAAAATAAATCAGTCCTAAAGTCCTCTAATTTCAGGCCCACATTAGGCCTGAAATAATTAGATTTCAGGTTTTGAAGTCCTGAAGTCCTCTGATTTCAGGCCCTCTGATTTCTGCAGTGTTGCTGTATTGTTCTGTGCCAACTGATACAGTATGAGAACATAATTGATATTCATTAGGACTAAGTTTGAACACCACAAATACCATCTCGTAGCTCAACTCTAACTAGTGATATCAAGTTTTGAGAAATCCAAATATCCTAGGTCCATCTTGTGGGATAGTTTAGAATCGATAGAGGGGGGGGTGAATATCGATAAAATCTTTTCGGATTAAAAATAAGAGCAATTAAGCAGCGGAAAATTCACAACAATGCTAACACAGTTTTCTTTTACTTGGTTCGGAGTCTAGATCGGTTGCTACTCCAAGGGCCACGGTCCTTGACCATTTACGTTGGGCAATTCTATATTTCGCAAAACAGTTACAAGTTTGAAGTTCGAATACAGAATTTAAGTACAACAATTAATTAAAAAAATATCGACGATCGGAGAAGATTCGAAGATCGGAGCCGCGGGTCATCGTTGGCGCTTGAGACTTGAGCACGGAGCATTTGGAGCAGAGCGCTTGAACTTTTTCGTTGGAAGCAATTGTGTCTGGAAGCAAGGGGGTGAACCCCTTTATATAAGGTCTTCTTGGGGTCCTGTGTTGAAGGGGGCACCTGACACGTGGCCCTTTCTGCGCGAATCCTCATCTGCAGACTTGGCCAGCGCTTATCCCTTCAACTGGGACGCCTAAGTCGACTAGGGCGCCTGTATCAACACAGGCGCCTCCTTTGTTGACGTGGAGACTTTGCTTCGAGACTGCTGGAAAACCCTCATCTGGGGCGCCTGTATGATCAGGCGCCTGACTTTATTCACGCCCTTGGGAAGCATAACACTTTAACCTTTGTTCCTGCAACCAGAGTTAGTTACAAAACACGAACAATATATAAGTTAAGTCCAGAAAACAACCAGAGCTATCTTGGTTCAGACTCTAGGCTTCCAAGATGGAACCCTAGGTCGAATCGACGCCTAATGTTCCCTCCTACGGGGAACGCATCCTCGCCTACTCCTCTCAGGATAATTTATCTTTTTACCAACCGGCTCCTTCGATTGGACTTTTGCCCAATCTTCCGGATCAGGTCTTCGTGCCCAGTCTGTGATCAAGACTTATTGCCCAACCCTCAGTCATGTCTTCGGTGCCCAGCCCTTGGACAGGACTTATTGCCCAATTCCTTGAATCAGGACTTCATGCCCACTCCCCGACCAGGACTTATTGCCCAACCCTATGTCAGGACTTAGGTGCCCAGCCCTCGGCCAGAACTTATTGCCCAATTCCTTGAATCAGGATTTCATGCCTAGTTTACCTAGGACTTTTCCTGCGCACTTAAATAAGCTTTATTAGATCATGAGGTAACCTTAACTTATGAACCCTTTGCCATTATCAAAACTTAGGTTTGATCTTGGTGCTTCCGATACCAACAATCTCCCCCTTTTTGATTTATGACAACCTGGTTCAAAAAGTTAAGTTTAAATCATGTAAAGCAGATATATATTAACAAAAACAATTTTATTTTCCTCTCTTTTAAGAAAACTAATTTTTTGAAAAAACAAGTACTAAGCTCCCCCTGAAATAAAAATTCTCCCTCTGAAGCTTTTAATGATATGTTGTTTTTCAAAGACAGGCTAGGTTTTTGTTAGAGGAAAACCAAGCTAAAGTCTTTTTGTGATACCAAATATTGACCAAGTATTTTGCAAAACTTTTGAAGTTTTGAAAGTTTAAGGTACCACAAAAATTTGCAAAACATTTGCACACTTAAAAGAGTTTGCACATTAAGATATATTGTGCACTTGAAAATCTTTTTGCACTTAGAAAAATTTGCACTTGGAGAAAATTTTGCACAAGAAAATTGCACTTAGAAAAATCATTTTCACTTAGAAAAATTTTTACTTAGAAAAAAAATTACACTTAGAAAAAATTTTACTTAGAAAAAAAATTTCACTTAAGAAAAAAGTTTCCAAAAAAAGAAATGAATGTTTTAATGCACTTCAAAATTTAACTTTACTTTTTGATAAAACAAATGAAAAAATTTTACCCTTCTTTTACTCTCTCCCCCTTTGCCATATATCAAAAAAAATGATTGAACACCATTTGTGAACCAATTTCTAATCAGAGTCAGTTAAACCAAAATTTAAATACGTATTGAACCAATTATAGTGAACCCAAGCACCAAAAAGGATTAAACCAATTAAATTAAACTTGTTCGGGTCCTGTCTAACCCAGTTAGCTACTTACTGACTGTTATATAATAGCAACTTTCACTAGGGTTAGTCAAGTTAAGTGATTTGATCAAGTTAGATTTTCTAAGCTTGAACACTTAACTTGATTGCTGTTCAATTGTATTTATCGCCCCAACTACTCTAGATGCACTAACTTAAAGCATCTTGAGTCAAGGCATAGACCTAAGAATCTCAACCCAGTCAAAGTTATCAATCAAAGTGTCCTAATGTGCTTGTGAGATGCTGGCTTCTAGATCTATAGGTGCATGCAATTCTAGGGTTAAAGCCTAGGCTAAATCCATTTGCGTAGAAAAACCCTAGTTTTAAAAGGGGGTAAACTTTTCAAAAAATCTAAGTCAGAAAAGAATTTTAAAATTCAAGACTTAATAAACAAATTGATTTTTCGAAAGATATGAAATACTAGTTTTTTAAAAAAATAAAAAACATTTTTAAGGAAAAAAATTAGAGCAGTCCTATTCTACTAAGCACAATCCTAACTGCCTTCTTAGTAAGCTAAAATCAGACTCAGGTAAGGGTTTAGTAAAGATGTTGGCTAAATTAGATTTCGAATCCACATGCATAAGTACGATTTCGCCCCTGGCTACGTGATCCCTAACAAAATGATGTTTTACTTCAATGTGTTTGGTTTGGGAGTGATGAATTAGGTTTTTTGTAAGATTTATTGAGCTTATGTTGTCAATGAACACTTTGGTTTGGGCATAGTCTAGCTGGAAGTCCTTAAGAGTGTGCATCATCCATAAAAGTTGTGCTACATACTCTCCTAGGGCAATATATTCTGTTTCAGTTGTGGATAAGGCTACGTAGTGTTGCTTTCTACTGCACCAGCTGACTAGACTGTGTCCTAGTAATTGACAACTTTCACTTGTACTCTTTCTATCTAGTTTGCAACCGGCATAGTCAAAGTCTAAGTATCCTGATAATTCAAAATTGGAAGTCCTAGGATACCAAATACTTACATTTAGGGTACCTTTAATGTACCTTGGGATTCTTTTTAGTGCTGTTAAGTGCGATTCCTTAGCACAGGTTTGGTATCTAGCGTACATTCCTACAGTGAACAAAATGTCAGGTCTACTAGCATTTAAGTATAATAAGCTACCAATCATACTTCTGTATAACTTTAGGTCAACTGGTTTACCTTCAGGGTCATTGTCTATTTTGACATTTGTGGCCATAGGAGTACTTAAGCTTTTAGAGTTTTTCATTTTGAATTTTTTAATTAATTCCCTTGCATATTTGGATTGAGGAACATTGTTACCATCCCTGGTTTGTTTTATTTGGAGACCTAAGAAAAAGTTTAGCTCACCTACCAAACTTATTTCAAACTCACTCCATAATTTTGACAAATTCTTTAAAAAGTTAGAATTTGTTGACCCAAATATTATATCATCTATGTATATTTGAGCTATAAATATGTCTTTTTCTAGGGTTTTAACAAATAATGTTGAGTCAATTTGGCCTTGGTTAAATTCCTTAGAAATCAAGTAGGTTGATAGTTTCGTACTAGGCCCTAGGTGCTTGTTTTAACCCATAAAGGGATTTCCTATGTTTGTACACATACTCAGGATTGTTTAAGTCCTCAAAACCTGGGGGCTGCCCTACATATACTTCCTCTTTTATGAATCCATTAAGAAAGGCAGACTTGACATCCATTTGTTATAGTTTAAAACCTCTATGGGCTGCAAAAGCTAGTAACATCCTAATTGATTCAAGTCTGGCTACGGAGGCATAAGTTTCATCATAATCTAACCCTTCGACTTGACTAAACCCTTTAGCTACTAAGCGGGCTTTGTTTCTAACTATCTCCCCTTGGTCATTTAGCTTGTTTCTAAATACCCACTTAGTGTCTATGATTGACTTACCTTCAGGTTTAGGTACTAACTCCCAGACTTGATTTCTCTCAAATTGGGCTAGTTCTTCTTGCATTGCTATGATCCAATCTGGGTCAGGTAGGGCTTCTTCTATAGTCTTAGGTTCTAATTTTGAAATTAGAGCAATTTGACTAAGATTTCAGTAAAAGGACCTTGTTTTGACTCCTAAGGTTGGATCACCCAAGATTTGGTCAGATGGATGATTGAGTCTGGGTTTCTTTGTTCTCCTAGAACTCGGTTCAGCCTCAGGTCTGGCTGGTAGGTTTGGTTCAGCGATCGGTTCAACTACTTGGGTTGGTTCAGCTATTGGTTCAGTTGATGCCTCAGTAGTTGGTTCAATTGATAGTTCAGTTAATGGTTCAATTAATGGTTCAATATCTTCTTGATCAAGATTTGAATTGTTTAGGTTTTGATTGTCAATAGGTTTTGTTTCAATTTCTTCATCAAATATTAAGTTGGTGGTTTCTTCAATTTTATGGGTTTGTCTATTATAAACCCTATATGCTCTACTTGTTGTTGAATACCCTAAAAAGATTCCTGGGGTTGATTTTGATTGAAACTTACCTAGGTAGTCCTTAGTGTTCAAAATATGGACTTTGTACCCAAAAACCCTTAAGTAATGTAAATTTGGTAATATGTGATAATAAATTTTATAGGATGTCTTATTGTGTCTTTTATTAATTAAGACCCTATTTTGTATATAATAGGCTGTATTTACCGCCTCTGCCCAAAACTGATTAGTTAGGTTATATTCATTGAGCATGGTCCTAGCGGCTTCCTGAAGGGTTCTATTTTTTCTTTCAACTATTCCATTTTGTTGGGGAGTTTTAGGACATGAAAACTCATGGACGTACCCATTAATTTTATAAAATTCCTCAAATATCTGATTTTCAAACTCTCCCCCATGGTCACTCCTAAGTCTTTTAATTTTTGTGTCATTTTGATTTTCTATCATTTTGCACAAGTTATTAAATGAGTTAAATGTTTCATCTTTAGTTTTTAAGAACCTAACCCAGGTAAACCTAGAGTAATCGTCAATGATTACTAAGCAGTACCGATTCTTGCTTAGTGACTTGGCTCCATGTGAATCAAATAGGTCTAGGTGTAAGAGCTCAAGTGTGGCTTGGGTTAAGTCTTACTGAGTTGGTTTGTGAGTTGATTTGGTTTGTTTACCTTGTTGACATGAATTACAGATGGTATTTTCAAAGTTTTTAATTTTAGGTACACCTTTAACCAATCCAAGTTGAGTTATTTTTGAAATTAATTTAGTATGGGTGTGACCTAGTCTTTTATGCCAAAGGTTGATTTCTTCTAATTGAGTTAGAAAACATTTAGGTATTACGGGTAGATTGATTGTGTAAACATTATTTTTCCTACTACCCTTAAGTGTTACTTCTGAGTCTTGTAGATTCCTAATCAGGCAGTCAGAATTGGTGAAGGTAACAATATAACCAGTATCACAAAGTTGGCTAATGCTAAGTAAATTAAACTTAAAGTTTTCAACCAATAATACCTTTTTAATAATAAAATCAGAGTTAAATTCATTGTTACTTGACCCAATTACTTTAAGTGTGACATTGTTGCCAAATGCCACTGAGCCTAGGTTTTTGAACTTGATTTTGGTGAACTTCAATTTATCCCCAGTCATGTGTCTAGAGCATCCACTATCCAATATCCACTGGTCTAAATCTTTATGTTCCTACACATAAAGTATGTTTGATTTGGATCCATTTATGTAGAGGTAAGGATAGATTGAATTGAATTTCATTACCTAATCTGCCTCACCCATATCTAACGTTATCAAGCATGTTGACCTTATGGGTTTTTGTGAGACAGGTTTTTAGTATGAGTTGAATTATTTTTGAAAAATTTTAGGTGATTAAATGTTCAGTGTGGAATTGATTTTGAAAAATGTTGAATTAATTTTGAAAAGTGTTGAATTAATTTTGAAAAAAATGTTGAATTAATTTTGAAAAAAATATTTAATTTTGAAGAATGTTGAATTGATTTTGAACATGATGTAGAATTGATTTTGAAAAATGTTGAAGATTAATTTTGAAAAATGTAGAATTGATTTTAAAAAGAATGTTGAATTAATTTTGAAAAATATTAAAGAGTTGGGTTGAACTACATTATTAGGTCCTAGACATCTCACCCAATTTTAAGTGACAAAATAGGTTTCCTTATTTGTTTTGTGAGATGTATTAATTTTTATCTTTGAATTAATGTTAAATCTAAGATTTAATTAAAACTTGTGTTAGATTCAAATTTATCAAATAGTAATTTAAAGATGAGTTTCGATAATTGGCTTCTAGGTCTTGATGAGGCATAGAGGCCTTCTTTGGCCGTAGCCTTATTGGAGCAACAACCCTTTCCTTGACAAATCCTTTTACCAAAAGTTCATTTTCAAATTACTTCTTGAGAAATTTTGGTCTAACTAGCTTAGAATTTGGTTCGGTAGCTTCGGCTAGTTCCACCGGACTAAACAGATCAAGTAGGGTACGCCTTACCTTACTTGACTTTTTAAAAGGGCTCCCCTAATGTACTATCATCTCACCTCCACCTAATACTATGTTGTTCAAGTTTCAAGTAAGTCTTTTATCCTTAACTAACCATTCCTAAGTCTAAGCATAATGAAATTGCAAAAATGAAATAAACAAGCAACAAGCAATTATTCAAGCAAAAAATCCTCTAAGTATAAAAATGGTTTTTATATTAGCTTCCCCTGGACTGAAGCCTCGATAAGGGTTAGGCAAGATGTGAATCTTGTCCTTGGGGATCCATTATTGGTTTGGTCTAGCTTGTTTATTCAAACTTAGCTTTGGGACCCATGCTTGGACTCGGGTTCTAGGTTGGTTCAATACAGAATAGTAAGACCGTTGTCGCGAGTTGGTTCGATAGCCTAGTCCGGATCGATTTAGAATTGACTTCTGTTTTTTGAGAATCATGTCATGATTCTTGGAACCCGAAGTGAATCATTCTAATGCGACTCTGAATTCCTTGACTTGAGTTTTCAAGGAGGAATTCTCTTCCTCAAGCTTTTGAACTTGAGTTGAGTTTCCTTCTTGAACTATCTCGGTCGAGAAACTCGAGTTGGCTTCCTCTTTCAGGAGTTTGACTTCCTGTCGGAGGGTTTCAACCTGGATGTTGGCTTTCACCAACTTACGTGACAAATATGAAATGAGATCGTAAAGTTCGGATTCAGGATAACTTCTTACCGTAATCCATCTGTAACGCCCGCCATTCCAGCCCTACGGTGTGGGCGGAAGGCGGCATTACGCTAACATACATACATGCATATGGAGATCTTAATACAGCGGAATAATTTTAAAACTTTATACATGTGTGTTTAAAACATGCAACTCATATTGACATATCTTAGGTATCATTTCTAAACATGATGACTTAGTTACTTAGCATCATCATAATCATAAAAGAAATAAAACATAGCATGTGAGACATAGCATGTGACATCATGGAAATCAACATAAGTTGTTCTTTAGTAAAAATCATCGTAAAGTATAGCATGCAACTAAGGGTGATAATGCAAAACATAAGACATGTGACAAATGGGAGTAATGTGGTCTTTTTCTTTTTCTTTGCCAAGTCACTACCACACACACACACTTGCCCCTCCTGCTGCTTCCCATAGCTTAATATCCTCTTGCTTGATCTGCGGTATAAGAAAATAAAACTTATAAGCACATAGGCTTAGTAAGACTCTTTCCTACTCACTAAAACCATACGTCACATATAAGGCATAACATAGAGAGAGTAACATAAAACAAAGGCATATTATGAGAAGGTATTCATAAAGCATAAAACATTTAACATGAGAAGGAATATAGATGTACATGGAAATACATAATCATATGGAAGTGCTTAACATAAAATGAAGGTACATAAAGCTCATGACATAAGAAGTACTTGTCATAAAATATAAGCATATGAACATACTTGACATGACATAGATGTTCTTGACATAAACATAAATATATAACATACTTGACATGGCATAGATGCATAGCATAAATGAATGCATGAGTTAAATGCACATAACATAAGGATGCTTATTTGAAAATCATACTTATAAATACTTAAACATAATCATAACATCATGGGGGGCCCCAGCTTGTACCACATACATACATACATCATTTGCGCGCATCCCTAAGTAAATACGAGGTAGCTAGTCTCGACCTACTAGGGTACTAGGTTACCTTCAACCTAGGGACAGCTACGGTAGTCTATCACCGAGGCTAACATAAGGAGCCCATCCCTGTTGGACAGCTGTGGTAGTCCCAGAACTGTGGACAGCTACGGTAGTCCAGAACCAAGGCTTTCATAAGGAGCCCATCCCTTGGACCCTTACTTTGGTCCGGTACAAGCCCATTCATAAAGTAAAATAGCTTCACATGCTTCATCATTCATAGAACATACATAGCATATTTAAAGACATAAACATGATCTTATTACATGAAGTATGACATAAAGCATACTTAGCATTTCATCATTCATACTTAATGCATAACATCATTATGCCTTAAAGGCATAAACATTATCTTCATTTATCATCTTCATTCATAAGGCATGACATACATACATAATTAGACCCTAAAGCATAAACATTATCTTAGTTCATGAAGCTTGCATGATCATGGTACATAAGGTAAGCATGCATCACATACATGGTACATATCACATAGCATACATGATCATGGTATCTATCATAAAGCATGCATGGGTAGGATCCATATGAACATGATACATACTACATAGGTTCATGACATTCAACATAAAACATGCATAGGTCTACATAACCATAATATACATATGTTCAAGGCATTTAACCTAATGCATGCACAATTCTACATAAACATGATACATACTTCCCAACACATGTGTTCATGGTATATGGTTTAAACATCCATAAATAAAACCTACTAAAATATGACACATAATATAAGCATACAAGGTCATGATGCATAGCACATAAAGTTAGGGTTTTAGGTATCATAAAATTCATACAACATGCTTGAACATATACATACATCATAATAAGCCATAAACAAGTATACTTGAACCCTTAGACTAACCCAAACCCTAGACTTGGAGCTTTGGCCAAAAGTTATAGATAGATGCCCCATCATTCAAGTAACATGTAAGGTACCATAAGTAAAGTAAAGCCCCTACCATACATGCAATGTCATAGGAAGCCATTAGAACCCATGATTGGGACTAACCCTAAGTCCTAGCCCTAAATCTTGTCTTGGCCGAAACCCTAGAAGGGTATTAAGTCCATGGAAAATTCATATAATTCACAATTAACATCCAATACAATACATACAATACCATAAGAAGCCATTAGAACACATGATTGGGCTAACCCTAGTTCCTAACCCTAAAACTTGGTCTTGGCTGAAACTTATAGGGGTCTTAAGTCCATGGAAAAATTCATATAATTTCAATTAACATCCATTGTAACATAGGGAATCATAATAAACATGCTTGGAGGGTTAGATTTAATCCTAACTATGAAAGGGAAGAGGTGGCCGAAACTTGTAGGGTCTTAGGGTGCTACAAAAATTCCACAACTCATAATTCATTCTTATTTTATCATGAGAAAGCATTAGAAAATATAAGTGAGGTCTTAACATCATCCCAAACCCCAAAAACTTGCTTGGCCGAAAACCCTAGAAGCCCTAATCCATAGTTTTCTCAACATAGATCCCAAACAAAACTTAAATCATGATAGACAACATAGAAAACTATTATACCACAGGTGAGGGAGTCATACCTTTCTTGATCTTGGTTATAAACCTTGAATAGAGAAACAAAAGAAAACCTTCTTGACCTTAGAACACTCCTTGCCCTTGTAGCCTTATAGAAGAACTTAGATCTTCAAGAGGGGGTCTTCTTATGAAGTTTTCCAAGGGGGAAAACCACCTTGTGGGTTTCGGCTAGGAGGAGGAAGAAGAGAGGAGAGGAAGAGCCCTTGGTGGAAGAAAAGAGGAAGAAATAACTTAGGTGTCTCTTCACTCCTCATCCCCCTCTTTTATACTAAGTGGAGGGGCAAGTGAAGGGGCATGGTGCCTCCTCACATGGTGACTCTTCACTTCCTTTGGCCTTAACAACAATCCTCTTCCTTTTCCACTAGTACTCCCTTGCTAGGTGAATTGGTTAGTATATGCATGATGAGGCTTTGCCTCTATCCTAGGTCCAAGGTTCAATCCTTGGTGCATGCATTTTTTTTATTCCATTTACTCTTATTTTTGGCAAGGCCCACATAAGAGCCCACCAAGAGTTATGCTAATATTCCTAATTGGAGCCCAATTCTATTCATGTTAAAATTCTACCCAAGGTTCACTAATAGCCATGTTACTAGAAGGCCCATGTAAGGTCCATTAATACTTAGCTTTTTAATCTATATAAGGAATCATGCTAATGTTCATGCTAGCATTCCTATGTTATTCAAGAATCTATATAGGCATGATCAATATTTTAAAGAAAAATATTGAGAGGATTTTACGGGCGTTACACCGTCCATCTTCCGAGATCGAGAGCTTTTCGGTGCCGATGTCTTCATCTGGTTCTGATTCCATTCCGGAGTCGATGTCTTCCGAGGCGGTCAACACGAGGAGGTTTGAGTGCGGAGCTTCTTCTTCTTCTTCCAAGGATGATTCATCCCAGGTGGCTTGAAGTGCCTTCTTCTTCCGAGCTTTCTTGTTCTCCTTCAGGTTGGGGGGCTCTGATCTGAAATGTCCCTTCTTATTGCACTCGTAGCATGTTACATTACCTTTGTTCTTCTGGCTTGTTGAGGGTTTAGCTGGATCTTCCTTCTTCTGATTAGTCTTCTTTTTGTTCGTTTGACTCTTGAGCTCGTTGTAGTAGTCACGAGCCAATCAGACCAGTTTTGGACGATCTCCATCGTCTTCAGACTCTGAATCTGAGTCGGACTCGGGTACTGGTGGTTGTTTCTTCTTCTGTGATCTTCTTGGCGTTTCCCTGCAACAAAAGCTACTCTTCTCGACCAATGTAGGATTAGTTTGCTTGTGTAATTCTAATTCAGAAAATAACTCATCTAATTTTATTTTGGAAAGATTCCTAGACACCTTGTAGGCATCTACCATAGATGCCCACAGTGTGTTCCTTGGGAACGAGTTTAGAGTATACCTTATTAGGTCACAGTTTTTGACCTTCTGACCTATTATATGCAGTCCGTTCATCAGCTCCTGGATTCTTGTGTGGAACTGTGCTGCCGATTTGCCTTCGTGCATTTTGATTGTGTAGAGTCTGTTGAGTAGCAGATCTCTTTTGTTGATCCGCATATCTGACGTACCTTCGTGCAGTTCAATTAGTTTGTTCCAAAGTTCTTTCGCGCTGCTGAAGGGTCTTACGCGGTTCAACTCTTCCTTCGTCAAGCCGCATTGTAGTAACTGTGTGTCCTTTGCATCGGCTTCAATTTTCTTCTTGAGTGGTTCGTCCCACTCTGTGTAGCCTTGCATCTCACCTTGTGCGTTCTTGGGTATCTCCAGTCCGGACTGGATGATAATCCACATGTCCACCTGAGTTTTCAGGTGGACCTCCATCCTACTCTTCCAGTAGGAGAAGTCTTCTCCTAAGAGGAGTGGTGGTCTGGCGGTGCTATAGCCTTCTTGCATGACCATTGAAATTTATCTGAAAAGAATTACAAAAAGAAACTCTATCCCAAGACTATATCTTGGCTTAGTAGTGCGGTAGCAAAGAAATAATAATAAAGAAATTGAGTGGTGTTGCACCAACCTCGATAAACGAGAAAATTACGAATAAAAAATATTTTAAAATTGAAAAAATCTGAAAAATCACTCAATCGGTGGTTGCACCAGATTTGAGCCACCCGCTTTGATACCACTTGTGGGATCGTTTAGAATCCATAGAGAGGGGGGGGGGAGGTGAATATCGATAAAATCTTTTCGGATTAAAAATACGAGCAATTACGCAGCGGAAAATTTACAACAATGCTAACACAGTTTTCTTTTACTTGGTTCGGAGTCTAGATCGGCTCCTACTCCAAGGCCGACGGTCTTTGACCATTTACGTTGGGCAATTCTATATTTCGCAAAATAGTTACAAGTTTGAAGTTCGAATACAAAATTTAAGTACAACAATTAATTAAAAAAAATACCGACAATCGGAGAAGATTCGAAGATCGGAGCCGCGGGTTGTCGTTGGTGCTTGAGACTTGAGCATGGAGCATTTGGAGTAGAGCGCTTGAACTTTTTCGTTGGAAGCAATTGTGTCTGGAAGCAAGGGGGTGATGTAACGACCCGAAAAATTCTCTTAATATTTTCTTAAAATATTAAGCATGTTTAAATAATTTTCCAAGGGACCTAGAAATATTAAGGAGAACTTAGGCCTAGAAAATCCATGTTTTCTCATTTAAATTGAGAAAACTAAGTACTAATGGGCTTTATGTGGGCTTTTTAGTACCATGATTATAGGTGGATTTCAGTAATAATTAGTATAAATATAAATAGGATTTAATTAGGTATATTAGCATGATTATGGGTAAGTCTTAGCCTAATTTTTCTATTTTAATGGAGAAATTAGGTACTAATGAGCTTTAAATGGGCTCCAAAAATGAGTATTAATTAGGAAAAATTAATATAAATTAGGTAAAATTAATATAAATATAAAAGAATTTTATTTAGGAATATTAACATAATTATGGGTGATTTTAGGGGGATTTTCGGAATTTAGGAAATAAAAATAATAAAATAAATGAAATAAAAATAAAATAAAAAAATAAAGGTGCATGAGCCAAGGATTGAACCTTGGACCTCTTGTACAACCATGTAAGCCTTAACCAACTCACCTAGCAAGGGATTTCTATGAGGAAATGAAGTGGATGTAAGTTAAGATTAAGAAGAAGATGAAGAGTCATGGAGAGACTCTTCATTTACCTTCTTAATGGGCTATTAAAGGGGGGTTTTGGGAGTTACCTCTTCTTCCCATTACTTGCATATTCGAACCCCTTCCTCCCCTCATTCTTGCTGAGCACCAAGAAGAGGTTTTCCCCTTGGAAAAGTTTCCACCAAGGTTCCATCTCCTAGATCTAAAGCCTTCACAAGAGTACAAGGGCAAGGAGGGGTCAAGGGTCAAGAGCTCTACAAGTTCTTTCTCTTTTAAGTTTGAAAAATCAAGAAACCCAAGGTAAGACTCCCTCACCTGTGTTATAATAGTTCCCTATGATTTTTATGATTTTTAGTATGATATAGTGGTTGGTTTTCGAATTTGATGTTGAAAGGAAAGAAAACCAAGACCCTTATGCTTAAGGGTTTCGGCCACCATGATTTTTAGGTCTATAAATATGGTAAAAATCTGTATAATGCTATTTAATGTTCCCTTATTATGTTTAGTGGTTAATTATAATTTTTGGGAATTTTTGGAGTACCCTAGGACACCCTAGGGTTTCGGCCAACATGAAAGAAACAAAACTAAGGACCCTCATGTTTAAGGGTTTTGGCCACCATGATTTACAGGTCTATAATTATGATAAAAATCATGATAATGTTATTTAATGTTACCTTATGATGTGTAGAGGTTAAGTATAATTTTTGGGAATTTTTGGAGTACCCTAGGACACCCTAGGGTTTCGTCCAACATGAAAGAAACAAAACTAAGAACCCTAAGTTTAAGGGTTTCGGACACCATGATTTACAGGCCTATAATTATGATAAAAATCATGATAATGTTATTTAATGTTCCCTTATGATGTGTAGAGGTTAAGTATAATTTTTGGGAATTTTTGGAGTACCCTAGGACACCCTAGGGTTTCGGCCAACATGAAAGAAACAAAACTAAGAACCCTAAGTTTAAGGGTTTCGGTCACCATGATTTAAAGGTCTATAATTAAGCCAAAAATCTTGATAATGTTAATTTATGTTCTCTTATGATGTTTGAAGGTTAAGTATAATTTCTGGGAATTTTTGGATTACCCTAGAGACCCCATATGTTTCGGCCAACCTCAAGGACCCAAGGGTTAGGGTTGAGCCTTTAACTTCAAGTATATGTTTATGTGTTTCCATGATAAGTATGATAAGTATATGTTCAGGATATGAATGATGCCATGATAAGAATGATAGGGTTATGATCATGATAAAAATGATGCTATGATATGTTAGGTTCATGATATGAATGATGCCATGTTAAGTATGTTATGTTTATGTTTAAGAATGAGGATGATGCCATGTTTAAGAATGAAAATGATGCCATGTTAAGTATGTTATGTTTATGTTTAAGAATGAAAATGATGCCATGTTAAGAATGAAAATGATGCCATGTCTAAAAAAATGAAAGTGAAGAATGAAGTTAAGGTTCATGCCTTTAAGGCATAATGATGATGTTAAGTATGATGAATGAATGAATATGCTATGAATGATGATGAATGAAAGATGATGCTTATGTCTTTAAGGCATAAATATGCTAAGATGGCACGGTCGATGGTCGACGGTACGACGGTCGTGAGGACCGGTAAATGGGCCGGTAGACGGGCCGAGCCGTAACAAGTTATGTTATGTTAAAGATGCCATGAATGTCTTATGAATGATGAAGCATGAAAAGTATTTTACTTTATGAATGAGCTTGTACCGGACCGAAGTATGGGTCCAAGGGATGGGTACCTTAAGAATGCCCCGGTTTTGGACTACCGAAGCTGTCCACGGTTCTGGCACTACCGGAGCTGTGCAACAGGGATGGGCACCTTAAGAACGCCTCGGTTCGGGGACTACCAACTATGCTGTCCTTACCCTTGTAGGTTGGGGCTCGCGACCTCGGACTTGCTAGGGATGCACGCTATGATGTATGTATGTGGTACAAGCCGGGGACCCCAAATGATGTTATGATGATTATATTTAAGTAAGTTAAAAGTATGTTTTAAAAGTTAAGCATCCCTTATATATATGCATTCCACTCATGCATCCATTCATGTTATGCATTATGCTATGCAGTTCCAAGATTTTATGCTTACGTTTCATGTTAAGAAGTATGCATGAGAATGAATGATCTATGCCATGATTATGTTAGGAAGATGTTCATATGCTATGATAGGTATTATGCCATGAATTATGCCATGCTACTATGTTTATGATTTATGCCATGAATTATGCCATGCTACTATGTTTATGATTTATGCCATGAATTATGTCATGCTACTATGTTTATGATTATGCCATGAATTATGCCATGCTACTATGTTTATGATTTATGCCATGAATTATGCCATGCTTAGAATGTCTACTATGTTTATGAGTTATGCCATGAATTATGCCATGCATAGAATGTCTACTATGTTATGTCTACGCCATGGATCATGCTATGCTTAGAATGTTTACTATGTTTATGTTCATGCCATGCTATGTATATGATAAGTGATGTAAGATGTTATGTTCCAAGTAGAGCACCAAGTATGTTAATGTTTTATGTGCTCATGACGAGATGATGAATGATGAATGGTTTTGTGAGTAGGAAAGAGTCTTACTAAGCCTGTGTGCTTATAGTCTTATTTCCTTATACCACAGATCATTCAAGGGGACAATGAAGGAAGCAGCAGGAGGGCAAGAACGCATGTGTGTAGTAGTGACTTGGCCCAGGAAACTTTATGTTTACTGTTTATGCTAGAACTTCACCTTGGTTACTTGTATGTCTAAATAATGACCTGTGGAACCTTATGATATGATGTTACGTATGACATGATATGATATGATGCTTAAGTTCAAGTTAATATGTTAAGGTTCCCATGTCATTAAGTTAAGAATGGTAACAGGGCATGTATAAGTTAAAGTTATTCCGCTGCCTTATGATGTCTACATGCCCTAAGCATGTTAACGTAACGCCGCTTATGAAAGAAAAAAAAAAGCGGGCGTTACAGGTGAACCCTTTATATAAGGTCTTCTTGGGCGCTTGTGTTGAAGGGGGCGCCTGACACGTGCCCCTTTTTACGCGAATCCTCATCCGTAGACATGGCCAGTGCTTATCCCTTCAACTGGGGCGCCTGAGTCGACTGGGGCGCCTGTATCAACACAGACGCCTCTTTTGCTGACGTGGAGGCTTTGCTTCGAGACTGCTGGAAAACCCTTATTTGGGGCGCCTGTATCAACATAGGCGCCTGTATGATCAGGCGCCTGGGAAGCAGAACACTTTAACCATTGTTCCTGCAACCATGGTTAGTTACAAAACACAAACAATATATAAGTTAAGTCCAGAAAATAGTCAAAGCTATCTTGGTTCTGACTTTGAGCTTCCAAAATGGAACTCTAGGTCGAACCGATGCCTAATGTTCCCTCCTACGGGGAACGCGTCCTCGCCTACTGCTCTCAAGAGAATTTACCTTTTTGCCAACTGGCTCCTCCGGTTGGACTTTTGCCCAATCTTCCGGATCAGGTTTTCGTGCCCAGTCCACGACCAGGAACTATTGCCCAACACTCGGTCAGGTCTTCGGTGCCCAGCCCTTGGCTAGGACTTATTGCCTAATTCTTTGAATCAGGACTTCATGCCCAGTCCACGACCAGGACTTATTGCCCAACCCTATGTCAGGACTTAGGTGCCCAGCCCTCGGCCAGGACTTATTGCGCAATTCCTTGAATCAGGACTTCGTGTCTAGTTTACCTAGGACTTTTTCTGCACACTTAAATAAGCTTCATTAGATCACGAGGTAACCTTAACTTATGAATCCTTTGCCATTATCAAAACTTAGGTTTGATCTTGGTGCTTTTGGCACCAACACATCAGTGAGTTTCCACCGAAACCCACTGATGAACCTATAAAACTCCTATTGCAACAAATTCTGAAAATATGAGTTCATGGTCTTCAAGGAATCTAATTTTGCTATGCATTGTGTATTTACATAGTATCCAGATGGAACCTTCATGTTTCAAGTTTAAACAAATGTAAGCCTGTTTTGATCATAACTGAGTATTTCAATAAAATGAGAGGATTTTGTTATAACTTATAGAATTATATAAAAGATTACCCTATAAATATTTAATTTAATAAATCATGATTAAATATTATAAAAATTATTTTTAAAAGGGGAAAAAAATTTGAGTTCATGTTGGGCCTAAAGTCATTTGATTTCAGACTCACGTTGGGCCTAAAATAAGAGGATTTCAGGCCCAACGTGGCCCTGAAATCAGATTATTTCAAGCCCAACGTGGGCCTGAAATCCTCTTATTTCAGGCCTAATGTGGGTATGAAATCAGATTATTTCAGGCCTAACGTGGGGCTGAATAGCTCTGATTTCAGGTCCTTTGATAACCCACTGATATCTGCAAATCAAAATAGGAATATTCTATTCCATATTATGAATAAATATGTATAATATAAACATATAGAAATAAAAATTATTGGTTATGGATGTTATATCTAAGAAAAAAAAGATATTACAATAAAATTATAAATTTGAAAAAAAAACTAATATAGATAATAAGATATGAAGATAGCTAATAAATAATTAAGATAGATAATAAAATATAAAGATTAGCAAAATTAAAGGGATAAGGATGATTTACTAAAATAAGCTCTGATTCTGCATTGTTCTGTGCCAAGTGATACAGTATGAGAATATAATTGATATTCATTAGGACTAAGTTTGGACACCAAAAATACCATCTCCTAGCTCAACTCTAACTAGTGATATCAGGTTTTGAGAAATCCAAATATCCTAGGTCCATCAGTGGGTTTCCACCGAAACCCACTATTGGATCTACAAAACTCCTTCTATGCCAAATTCTAAAAATTTTGTCACAACTTGTAGAATTATATAAAAGATTATCTTATAAATAATTAATTTAATAAATCATGATTAAATATTATAAAAATATTTTTAAAATGGAAACAAAATTTGAGTCCACGTTGGGCCTGAAGTCATCTGATTTCAGACTCAACTTGGGCTTGAATATCTCTGATTTCAGGCCCATGATGGGCCTAAAATCAGATAATTTCAGGCCCAACATGGGCCTAAAATCAAATGATTTTAGGCCCAGTGTGGGCCTGAAATCAGATTATTTCAGACCCTCTAATAACCAAAAGCAAGGTTCTATATTACTGATTGTCTAGACAACAATTACAGATTATAGATTACAGATTACACAACAACATGGATTGAAAGCAAGGTTCCATTGATTTCAAACGGATTGTATACAAAACAATTACAGATTACTATTTACATACATTATAACTACAAATATACAATGTTTGTCATAACAATTACAAATGCATTATATCAACAAAACATAATTACAGATTATCCTTCCAGAACTTGTCTGTCATAATTTTATATCCAACCTTAAATCGATAAGGTTTCATTTGGATTTGGGTAAAGTCTATAGATCTCTGAAACACTAGACTTTCAGCATAGCATAGGAGAAAAAAAGCACAATCCACCCTACAAAAACCAATATTTAAATTGTGGTTAGCATATTAATCCAATCATGAAAGATTATGTTTTTTTGAACCAAAATAAACATAATCTTACGATCTGCATTAGTTGGGTCCTTGTACTTTAATTTTAGTAAAGTCTTTCCTCGATATACAAGGCAATCCTTTATTCCATCTCGTGTAATATGACTAGCTTATATTTTTGAAAAACGCCACCTACACACAAATAACATTAGTAAAAATATATTTTATTAAAACTACTTGTAATGTTATATATATAAAATATAAAACTTACAGTTTTCTCAAATTTGGCAGTGTAGCCTTCTGTGGCACCAAGAGAATTATAATGAAGGATATTATCTTCCTCGAGGTCAATCACCAATAGACGCCAATAATCATTTGCATTATATATTAGACAGATGATATATCTAATTGGCTTGTCTGTATCAGTAACAACAGTTTGTTCAAATGCTTCAGTGTGCATCACATTAAACAGTTCCTATGTTTATTAAAATGGAACTGTTAGTGGACTAAATCCTAGAAAAAAGCAACAAAACAAGGTGCTCATTTACTTACATCTAACCCTACCCCACAGAATATAGAGGGGTGATATGGTGAGTTAGAGGTTTTTGCTTCATTTACTAAAATTGTCCAGTAAGTATTAATGCAATCCCCAGTGGTGTAGTCATTCCAATCAAATATAATAAAAAATGATTGCATATCTAATGAGGTCTCATTGAACCATACTAGATTCACCGAAAACCTACATAAACAAAATATAAGAAACTTAATAACAAGGGATTGATTAAATTTTATTATTGAATGACAATAATCATCATTGTTTTACATTGTTATGCAATCACGATAGCAACTAACTCATTTTAATTTACTAAACTTTAATAATGTTTCTACATTCTCTGCACCTTTATTCTTCTTAAAAAATGCCCTGACATTCTTCAAGATTTTGGTTTAGACCTTTTAAATTTCTTTATATTTAGCTGCTTGTTGATCAGATATTGTTGTTTGCATTGTGGTTGCAGATATTGTTGTTTGCGTTTGGTTTCCGACATTGATGGGGCAGGAGGCTCTTGATAATTACCATTTTGTTGATCACTTTAGGCTCTCAAATCCATGTTTTGATCTCTTTTATATGCTTAATCTTGTATTTACATTAGGTTCCATGATACATGTATATTTTAGCTTTTGAATTCAATTCTTTCTATATTCGAGATATTGTGGCATTAAAATTGAACTAATTTTGTAGGATTTGAATGATCATGGACCTGGATCATATTGGATCGAGTTTGAGCCAGAATTGGATTCAGATCAAGATGATCAAACATTGGATTAATATGGACCGTCCGATCAAGAAACGGTGAGATCTGAGCCATCTATCAGCTTCTGATCAATCCGAGCCTAAGATAGAGTTAATCAAGTCCATAGATCAAGATCTGAAGCTTGGAGCCAAATCAGAGTCCATCTGACCATTGGATCAAGCTTAAGTGGAGTCTAGACCATCCATTCAAAGGCAAGGAGATCTGAGCCATCCATTGCAGATCCGATCGATCCCAGCTGAGGAGGAGTAGATCCTGGCCATTGATGGAGATTTGGGATGTTTGGTTCAGATTTGAGATGATCTAACCATCAGATGAGCTGAGGAGGATCACAGTCGTTCAAATTCAAATGGGATAATTAAAACATAAACTCCCTCTCCTGAGCTTTGTCATCGCGAATTCACTCTGTTCATCGCTGTTCTTCATCATTTTCTTCATTCGATCGCACGCAACCACATCAGATCTGATCCTTGTTCAAGATCCAAATCATCAAGGGAGTTTCCGGCGAAGTTGCAAGCAATCGCGTAGCTGCCAAGCTCCGGTGAGGGTTTCGCTGAGAGTTTGCTTCATCCGACCAGCTCCTACTCGATCGCCAATCTTCATCAATCAGAGCGCATTCAGAGGGGTTCTCTGAAGAGCTCTGAAGCTCCCTAAGCCACCATCGCAATCCAATTCATCAAATCTAAGGAGTTCGGAGGAAGAAGTCAGCTGAACACCAATTTTACGCTCATCGATCGCTGGAGGGAAATCTTTGCTGATTTGTCAAGCTAGGGGGTTCTTAGCTGATTCTTGTGTGACGACAAGAAAGATCTAGATTAAGGGAAGAATCTGATGCTTAGTTCTTGTAATTTCTAGTCCTGAATTCTCGTTTCTTACTTCTGTTGATTCTGTATCAGTTTACTTTCAGAAAATGATCGATTTGTGTGACCGATCAGGAGAGCTTCTGACCGATCTTTCGACCGATCAGACTTGTATCTGATCGGTCTGTCGATCGATCAGGCAAAATCTCTGCAACAATTCAACCCTGTTTTTGTATTCAGTTTGTTCTAACATTTCATTTCTAAAAATAGTTATAGATATATTGCTGATCTGCATTTGATATTACTTTTTGTCCTTCAATTACACAATTTAGTATTGAATTGCTCAATTTCCAAGTAGGTTAAGTTTAGTGTTGCAATTTCCTAGTTTAATCTTGCTTTAATTAAGCCTATTTCATTTCCACTTGAATTTTCATTCCTTGTTGCAAAACAAACCCCCGATTTAATCTGAAAACCCAAAAACCTAAACGACAATTTTCAAGCTTGAGTTAAACATTCACAACTAGTCCTTGGAAAAATACGACTTGAGGCCCCTGTACTACATTTAATTTTGTGAGCTAGGTTTTTCAATTTATGAATATCTAAATTTTAGGCTCATTCGTGACACTTGCTATTGGGCTAGTCATCAAATTTTTGGCGTCATTGCTGGGGAACAACTAGTTGAGTTTGTTTAATTTCAACTTGTGTGCTTATTTTCATATTTTGTGATCTATTTCATTTGCTTTATCTTGCTATATACATTTACTGCCATTTCTTGTTTGGTTTATGACCAGGACTGCAGGTGGTGATCTTGAGGAATTTGATCCAGAAATTGAAAGGACTTTCAGAGCAAGGAGAAACCAAGGCAGAGTTTAAGAAGCTATTGAGATTATTTCTACTTAGTCTATTTCTACTCATTCAAGCAATCCTATGGCAGAATACCAGAAAACTATGAAGGAGCTTGCAACACCTGATGATGCTTTCCAGTATTCATGTATTGCTTATCCAGAGCTTACTTGTGATTTTGAGCTGAGATCAGGACTTATTCATTTATTGTCTAAGTTTCAAGGACAATCTGGAGAGGACCCAAACCGACATTTGCATGAGTTCCACGTAGTATGCTCCACCATGAAGCCTCAAGGGATTTCTGAAGACGATATCAAGTTGAGGGCATTCCCATTTTCTTTTACTGGAGTAGCTAAGGATTGGTTCTATTATTTTCCTATCGGACATGTTTCAAGTTGGATAGCCATGAAGAAGGTATTCTTAGAGAAGTACTTCCCAGCCTCCAGAACAGCTATTATCAGAAAAAGCATTTGTGGTATTCAGCAAGTAGTGGGAGAGACCCTATATGACTATTGGGAGAGATTCAACAAGCTGTGTTCAAGTTGTCCACAACATCAGATCAGTGAGCAGCTCCTTATTCAGTATTTTTATGAGGGTCTACTTCAGATGGATAAGCCTATGATTGATGCAGCAGCTGGAGGAGCCTTAGTGAACAAAACACCAGATCAGGCTAGGGAGTTAATTTCAAACATAGCAGAAAATTCACAACAATTTGGAAGTAGAGCTCTTTCCACTAGAGGAGTGAATGAGGTCCAAATGGTTTCAAATGAACAAAAGGAGATCAAGAGTTCTTTGATGGAGCTTAACTCGTTAGTGAAGCAAATGACATTGAACAATGTGAGCCAAAATCAGAATTTTTCGATACCTTCAACTACAAACCAAGTGATGAGGTTGTGTAGTATATGCTCAAGTCAAGAACATAACTCGGATTTGTGTCCTAATCTTCAGCTAGATGAATTACTAGCAGCTTTGACTAGACGACAATTTCAAGTAAAGAATAACCCTTATTCATCTACCTACAATCCAGGTTGGAGGGATCATCCAAATTTAAAGTATGAAAACTCATTCTATCAACAAAACCCTTCACAACAGCCCCTACAACAATTCCAGCCTAATTTCCTGAATTTTCAGCAAGGGAATCATCAATTCCAGCCACAATTCCAGCAAGCTCAGCAATTTCAGCAGCCTTTTCAAGGAAATCAACAAGGTTTTCAAGGAAATCAGAACTTTCAGCAACTTTTTCAACCCTCACAGCAAGGTTTTCAATCTTCACAGCCATACAATCAAAATTTCCAGCCCTCAAGCCAACAATTTCAGCCCCAACAATTTCAGCCCTCATAACAACAATTTCAACCCCAAAACCAGAATTTTCAGAGCTACAATTTTCAGCAAATTCAACCAAGTTCCCAACCCAATTTTTAGCAATTCCAGCAGCCAAATCAATCATTTAATCAGTCCCAACAATCCCATTTTCAAAGTTCACAGCAAGGTTATAATTTCCAGCAGCCTACTTCTTCATTTCAAGGCCAACTGAAGACCCATGCTAATCAAGGAGGCTATGGAGGTTCTAGTGGGGTGAATGCTCAACAACAAAGGCTAGAGGAGATGATGCAACAAATTCTCCAACAACAACAAATTTTGTAATAACTACAAGGTCAACAAAAGAATGATTCTACCTTACAAAACATTGAGAGAGACATTGGACAATTAGCTAGTGGAATGAACCAAATGCAAGCCAAAGGATCAAGTCAATTACCTTCTCAAGCTACTCCTAATCCAAAGGGAAATGTTAGTGCCATTACTTTGAGGAGTGGGAAGGTTGCTTCAAGTTCAAATGTTCCAAGGACTGATTTTTCTGAAAATCGAACAACAACTAGTTTTCCAGCTTAAAACAGCCCTGAATTGTCTTCTAAATCAGTTGGTTGCAATCCTAGTTCAAGCTTAACTCATTCTTCAATAGATCCTGTGATTTTGGTGGAAAATGAAGGAGAAATCAGTGGCAAAAGTGAGTTTACAGCAGCTACTTCACCTGAAATTCTAGCTCAAAACTTAATTCCACAAGTTTCAGCTCAAGTGGAGGAATCAAGGGTTCCTTTACCTTTTCCACAGCGCAAGACTCAAGCCAAAAAGTAAATGGAGGAGGAGAAAGCAAAGGAGTATAATGAGCTTGTTAAACTTTTCAGTAGGGTGGAGATTAATGTACCTTTGTTGACCATGATCAAACAAATTCCCAAGTATGCTAAATTTCTCAAGGATTTGTGTGTTCACAAGAAGAAGTTGAAAGAGAATGAGTTGGTCAGTTTAGGGAAGAATGTCTCAGCCCTTATCCATTCTATCCCTCAGAAATGTGAAGATCCAGGGGTATTTACTGTGTCTTGTGAGATTGCGAGGACTCTCTTTCATGATGCTATGTTGGACTTGGGAGCCTCTATTAATGTGATGCCTAGATCAGTTTTTTAGATGCTTGGTATTGGTCCTCTGCAGCCTACAGGAGTGGTGATTCAGTTAGTAGACAGGAGTCAGACTCACCCAGCTGGGATCATTGAAGATGTACTAGTGAAGGTGAAGGAGCTGATTTTTCCTACGGATTTCTATATCTTGGACATGGAGGGGGATGATTTAGCATATAGATCTCCACTCATTCTTGGGAGGCCATTTTGAAGACTGCAAGGACAAAAATTGATGTATATGCAGGCACACTTTCCATGGAGATAGGAGACACAGTAGTACAGTTCAGTATTTTTGACGCTATGAAGCACCCCAGGGAAGATCATTCTATTATGAGAATTGACATTCTAGATGAGTTGGTTAATGCAGATTCATTTGCTGAGGGAGCTCCACTTGATATTTCCAGAGGGTATTTTAGTTCAGAGGAGGCTGAGGAGACATTTGCTATAGAGGAGGCAGATTTGGAGGGCGTATCAGAGTTACTTACAGCTGGAGAGGATTTTATAGGTGTAGGTGATTGCACTGAACCCCAGGGATCACCTATATTGATTGATATTTCAGGAGACTCAGAGGTTTGGTGTGAGAGTGTAGGGGATTGCACTGAGCCCTAGGGATCACCCATACCTACTGAGCAGTCACAGATTGAGTTAAAGTCATTGCCAAATTATTTGAAGTATGCTTATCTAGGAGAGGAGCAGAATTTACCTGTCATCATCACCCAGAACTTAGATTCAGAGCAAGAAGACAAATTATTATAAGTTCTGAGGTAGCACAAGAAAGCCATTGGGTGGACACTAAATGACTACCTGGTATTAGCCCAGTCATTTGCATGCACAGGATATTTTTAGAGGAAAATGTCAAACCAGTCAGGCAGCCACAGAGAAGGCTAAATCCACTAATTTTAGATGTTGTAAAGAAAGAGGTGACTCGACTCTTGTAGGCAGGTATCATATACCCTATTTCTGACAGTAAGTGGGTTAGTCCTATCCATGTGGTGCCTAAGAAATCAGGAGTGACAGTGGTGGAAAATGAAAGCAATGAGTTAGTACCCACCAGAGTGAAGAATTCATGGAGAGTTTGTATTGACTACAGGAAGCTGAACCAAGTCACAAGGAAAGACCATTATCCCTTGCCTTTTATTGATCATTGTTAGAGAGGTTGGCAGGGAAGTCTCATTACTGCTTCTTAGATGGGTACTTAGGATATTTTCAGATTTGCATAGACCCGGAGGATCAGGAGAAGACCACTTTCACTTGTCGTTTCATCACATTTGCTTATAGACGGATACCATTCAGACTCTGCAACGCTCCAGGAACTTTCAGCGGTGTATGATAAGTATTTTTGGTGAGTTATTAGAACACTGCATGGAGATTTTCATGGATGATTTTTCTGTATTTGGCACATCTTTTAACACTTGTTTGGATAATCTGTCTAGGGTTTTACATAGATGCATTGAAACTAACCTTCTTAATTTTGAAAAATATCATTTTATGGTAGAGCATGGTATTGTTTTAGGTCATATAGTCTCTAGGAAAGGCATTGAGGTAGATCCTGCTAAAATTAGTGTTATATCTTCTTTTTCTTACCCCGTATGATTACGAGATGTTCGAGCTTTTCTTGGTCATGTAGGATTCTACAGGAGATTTATTAGAGACTTCAGTGAGATTGCTTGGCCCTTGACTAGACTTTTGCAAAAAGATGTGGAATTTTGTTTTGATGAAAAATACAAAGAAGCTTTTCAGAAATTAAGGGAGGCTCTTACTTCAGCTCCTATTATTAGACCCCCTGATTGGAATTTACCTTTTGAACTAATGTGTGATGCTTTTAATTTTGTTGTAGGAGCTGTACTTGCACAGAGGGTGGATGGAGCGCTTCATGTTATCTGCTATGCTTCTAAGACATTAGATGCTGCCCAGGCCAACTACACCACCACAGAAAAAGAGCTCCTTGCTATTATTTTTTCTTTAGACAGATTTAGATCTTATTTGTTATGTTCTCATGTTATTGTGTTTTCTGATCATGCAATCTTGAAGTACCTTCTGAAGAATCCAGATGCAAAGCCCAGATTAATTAGATGGATACTTCTACTTCAAGAGTTTGACTTGGAAATCCGAGATAGGAGTGGCAAGGAGAACCTGGTGGCAGACCATTTGAGCAGAATAGAGGGAGAAGGACACCCTACCACTATTAATGATGATTTCAGAGATGAGAACCTTCTAGTGATACATGGTGAGTCGCCCTGATATGCAGATCTAGTTAACTTTTTAGTAGCTCATGTTTTTCCTGCACAATTCACTAAGGCTCAGAAAGATAAATTCGAAAGTGATGCTAAATTCTATGTGTGGGATGACCCTTACTTGTGGAAATTTTGTAGCGACCAAATAATTAGAAGATGCATACCTGATCATGAGTTTTATTCAGTTCTTACATTTTGCCATTCATCAGCCTGTGGAGGACATTTTGGACCACAGAGGACAGCTAGGAAAGTTTTAGAGTGTGGATTGTATTGGCCTACATTATTTCATGATGCATATCTATTTTATAAAAACTGTGATAGATGTCAGAGAATAGGAAACATAGGAGCTAGAAATGAAATGCCCCAACAAACTATGCTTTTCTGTGAGATTTTTGATGTATGGGGGATAGACTTTATGGGTCCTTTTTGTGACGACCCGCCTCCTGAACTTCTCTCTCTTCCTTAAGGTGGGCGCCACATTTACTTAACCTTAACTTTACCTTATTCTTAGCCTTAGGTTATAACTACTTGACTCCCCTTAACTTGCTTTGATTTTTTTTTCTTTTTAAAAAAAACTTTCATTTTATTTGCTTTGCAAGGATTTGACCCCTAGACCTCTTAGTTGTAAGACTGAAGCACTAACCAACTGCTCTATACCATTTTCTTTTCAATGGTACCAGTCGACTGCTATATAGCAGTCGACTGGTATCGGCCACAGAAACTTTCTGGGCCCGGCACCAGTCGACTGACCTCATGGCAGTCGACTGGTGCATCGAACAGGAGGTTCTGTTTGATATCGCAGTCGACTGGTTCTGAACCAGTCGACTGGCACGCCTGAAAACTGCATTTACAAACCTGAAAACCATTTCCAAAGCTTCACAATTCATATACTTTCAAGTATATAGATAAATAACTCCAAATCTATACTCTACACTAGTTTTATAAACATTTTAGCAACCCAAAACAACCTCATAAACTTGCAATTAGGATCTTTGCGGAAGTAAATAAGCTATCAAAATATATGAACTCTAGACTAGAGTTTGTACCCAACTTTGTCTCTATGCAAGGTTTAAACAAAGTCATTCATTCTACCAATTCAAAACACCAAAACACATGTTCTACAAGACTTAACCCGACGATCTCTTCCACGGTTCCGCCGCCACTGAACATCAATGCAAGTCCCGCTCGCC
The DNA here is from genome assembly GCA_024364735.1 of Boesenbergia rotunda. NCBI lineage: Eukaryota > Viridiplantae > Streptophyta > Magnoliopsida > Zingiberales > Zingiberaceae > Boesenbergia > Boesenbergia rotunda. The sequence continues at coordinate 1,333,358 of JAGFNQ010005198.1, read as the reverse complement.
TCCCTAGCTTATGCTTTTTCTTTACCTTTGTCTGCAATAGAAGGAAATGCAACTAATAAGCGATTTGCTTAGTAAGTAAATCCTAACTCACAAATCCATGCGATCAATGATAAACATGCTCTTTTCAAATAATGCTTGCTTCAAAACACATGCACTTTGAAATACTTACACATGGAAACTTTCACATACTTATCATGCTCAATCATGCTTGAAAATATTTACTAGCACTAAAACATTGACAAATCTAACATGCTCATAATTTCTTTTGAGACTTGCTACTTATGCATTTCCATACTTTAAACCACTAACTTTCTTGCTCTTGCTCTTTAACATGCTTGTAACATAACAATGTTAACATACATAGCGAAACATATGCTTAAACTAAAAACACTTACATATACTCATATACTTCAAAATAATAATCAACTTTCTCAGGCCTTGACACTGTACCATGGTATCAATGTACCAATGCGCGCATCCCTAATAGGTTTCGGGGTAGCTAGCCACTGTACCCTATTAGAGCTTCTTTCTAACTTTCTGTGGGCCTCTCTTTTGCCCGGTACATGTCACTTTACAAAAGTAACATACTTTCTTACTCATAAAGCTTATACTTATCAAGCTATCTTTCTTTTTGCATAACTTTTTGCACTACAAAACTTTACCTTTCTTACTTGGAACTTTCATCGAGCACCTTGCGTGCCCTTAACCCAAAACTCTTTTTTGGGACTTTTCAAGAACTTGGTCTTTCATGCTTAGATCACACATATAAAATCTACTCCAATTCAAGTTCTATGATTAAAAACATGTATTCTTTAGAAACTTAAATCACACAATAAATAATATTCTCAAAGCATGCACTTAGATCACAAAATCATGGTTCTACAACGAGAAACTACATGCGAAGCTACTTCTATTGCAGGTGAGTGATTTACTTACCCTTTCCTTGAAGAAAACTCACTAAGTATCTCGAAATTCCTAGCGTAGGGTTCTTTTCCTCTTCCTTTGCAAGAAAACTCCACTTCTTGGCCCTAGGGAAGAAGCCCTAGGTTCTCCACTCAAGAGGAGGAAGAGGAAGTAAGGAAACTCCTCTCTTTTCTCCCTATTTTCGCAGCCTCCCACCCCTGTTCGCGCAGCCTCCTCCAAGCCCTAATCGCGTCTTAACGTGACTTAAGTAGAAGTTTAAATACCTCTTCATGAAACGGGCTAAATCAACTATAATATTATTTCGCTTCATCCTTTTCTGTGCTTGATACCTTTGCTCGGCTGGTTGCTCGGACGCCCTTAATGCTTTGCTTGCCTTATGGTCGCGGGATCAAACCCTGCCCGACCCCTTATATTTTTTTCTTTTTATTTTAATCCGAAAAATGCTATAAAATTCAGAAAAATCCCTAATAATACCAAAAAATTATTGGGTGTTACACTTTTCCTGCATCTTGTGGATATTTGTATATTTTACTTGCTATTGATTATATTTCTAAATGGGTGGAGTCCATTCCCTCTAGGACTGATGATTCTTGTGTTGTTGTTAGTTTTGTCAGGTCACATATTTTTTGTAGGTTTGGAATTCCAAGGGCTATCATAAGTGATCAAGGTTCTCATTTTTGCAACAAACACATGAAGACTCTACTTAGCAAGTATGGGGTTGTGCACAAAGTTTCTACTTCCTACCATCCCCAAACTAATGGACAAGCCGAAATATCAAATAGAGAGATCAAAGCAATTTTGGAGAAGACCGTTGGGCCTAATAGGAAAGATTGGAGTAAGAGACTTGATGATGCATTATGGGCCTATCGTACGACATATAAGACACCAATTGGAATGTCTCCCTACCGGTTAGTTTATGGGAAAGCTTGTCATCTACCTGTGGAGATAGAGCATAAAGCTTATTGGGCAGTGAAAGCTTGCATTTTTGATGCTACTAAAGTGGGAGAAGAAAGGAAGCTTCAACTTCAAGAACATGAGGAGATAAGACTAGAAGCATATGAAAACTCAAGAATTTACAAGGAGAAGACTAAGAATTTTCATGATAAACATATATTGAAGAAAGAGTTTCAAATTGGCAACAAGGTTCTATTGTACAAACCAAGGCTCAAATTGATTAAAGGTAAGTTGAGGTCTAGATGGGAAGGTCCATTTCTTGTAACTAACATTTTCCCTTATAGTGTTGTTGAAATCAAGGATGAGGCTAATGGTTTTATTTGGAGAGTTAATGGCCACCGGCTCAAGAAATACTTTGAAGAGGTAAAGGAGATAGATGTGGATGGTTTGGACATCGAAGATGCTATCTACCCAACTTAAAAGGGAGTTTATTTTTCTTGCATTTTTATTTCATTGTATATATCATTTTTATGTTTTCTAGCAATAAATTTTTCTTTTACAATGAGTTCTTGCTTAGGTAGTGTAGAATGAATAAAAGTCATTGTAGATACCATGTTATTCTTTTTGGCACCTTATTCTTGCATGATTAGGAATAAATCTATCCCTCTAGGTTTTCTCTATATCATTTTAGAGTCCTTTGAAAGTGAATTAAATTTGGTTATTAAAACTTAGGATTTGAGCCCATGGATGAAATTCTTGGATGCTTGAGTACTATTTAGTTATGAAATTTAGATTGATGATTTGAGATGAATTCTTTTTACCTAGTGAGATCTTGGCCTTATTTTTGAGATACACACATGTGATTGTACTCTAGAATTTGCTTAGGTTCTTTCAAAACTATATTTCTATGATTGGACCACATTTATAGAGGTGAATCATTTTATCTTCCCTTTTTCATATCAATTTTTGCAATATTCCTTGTTGATACAGGCTATATTCTTTTTCCTTCTCCTATTTTTTCTACTCATAACCATTTTTCTCCATGGACTTGGTTGCTTTTGATGCTTCTTGATGTTACTTTGCCCGAGACGTTCAAAAGGCTTAGTGTGGGGGAGGTGGCTAGTGTTTTGAAATGTTTTGGTAAGAAGTGAGGCATTTTGAAGCTTATTTTGTTATGACAATCTGTTTTGATGAATTTTAAGATGCCAATTCTGAATGTTTGATGAATCTAAAGGAATGAAGAAATTGTCAAGGATGCAACTAAAAAGGAAACACAAAAGAAAAAATTTCGGTAGATGAAGAGGTGTGCCAACTTGATGGAGTTTTGTATCAAGAATGAGTTGCAAAAATGGGTTAGTGAAGGCTGCATGTGGAAACATAAGTTCTTGATTATTATTTGATGTTTCAAATGTTATGAGGAAAATTTCTGCTGAAAACCATGAATTATTCCAAAGGTGGTTAGAGTCTTGAAGTACTTTGTGGCACCAAATTTTCAAGAAAGGAAAAGGGTCTCTTTGCACGACTTAAGGAAGTAGAAGAACATTTGAGAAGGTGTGAACAAGCTGCGCACAGAATGACCAAAAGGGAAAAGAAAGAAAAATAGGAAAAAAAAGAAGTGAAACTGAATAGCAGCTTAAAAACAGAAGAGAAAAAAAAAGAGAAGAAGAAGAAAAGAGAAGAAAAAGAGAAAAGTAAACACGAAGTAACAGGAGATGGGTTAGATTTCTGAAGTGGAAGATGCTAACAAGAAGCTAGATGAGTTTGAGATGTAGTATTGATTGAAAAGAAGTGATTCAGGCAGAAGGCAGTTAAGGATTTAGCTCAGTTTCAGCTACTGATCAGACTCTGATCGGTCACCAATCTGATCAGGGAAGAGACTGATCGGTCACTCAGTCCGATCAGAAGGAGCCAGACCGATCTTCAGACCGATCACGCAGAAGACTGATCGGTCTCTGGACCGATCTGCAGAGTTGGCACAGAACAGAACACTGAATTCAGTAATGTTTCTCATCCAAATCAACTGATTCCTACTCACCTTAGCTCTGATTTCATTTAGAGGACCATCAAAAGGGGCAAAGTTCATTTAGATACATTTTTGAGTATCCAAGTCTTCCACTTTCCTTAATTTTTCCATTATCTAAACTTCTTTTTCATTCTTATCATTACATGTCTCCTAAACTTGTTTGAATAAGCTTTTGTAGATGTGAATCCAAGTCAAGAATGATGGTAGAGAGTAGAGCATAAACAAGCTTATGGTAGTGCAAGAACCATGATTGTGTTTGAGTGAGCTCCACTTTCATCAAAACTTAGAACTTAGGAAGAGAGCCACTTTAAAATTTTCCTTGAGAGGTTTGTGTGTTTAGTTCATCTCACTGAGTCATGAAGGATGAAGTATACTATGTTGTTGATTTAAGGACAAGATACTAGTCGATTGAGTTTAGATTTTTGAGAATTGACAACCTTACATAATTTCTTTTCAATTGCTTCTAACTATGATTGAGAATAATCTAGGGGGTTCATGGTTAGTTAGTTGTGCGAGACGCCCAAGAGTAAGTGTGGGGGAATTGATAATTACCATTTTGTTGATCACTTTAGGCTCTCAAATCCATGTTTAGATCTCTTTTATATGCTTAATCTTGTATTTATATTAGGTTCCATGACAATGTCTATTTTAGCTTTTGAATTCAATTCTTTCTATATTCGAGATATTTTGGCATTAAAATTGAACTAATTTTATAGGCTTTGAATGATCATGGACCTGGATCATATTGGATCGAGTTTGAGCCAGAATTGGATTCGGATCAAGATGATCAAGCATTAGATTAATATAGACCGTCCGATCAAGAAACGGTGAGATCTGAGCCATCTATCAGCTTCTGATCAATCCGAGCCTAAGATAGAGTTAATCAAGTTCATAGATCATGATCTGAAGCTTGGAGCCAAATCAGAGTCCATCTGATCGTTGGATCAAGATTAAGAGGAGTCTAGACCATCCATTCAAAGGCAAGGAGATCTGAGCCATCCGTTGCAGATCCAATCGATCCCAGCTGAGGAGGAGCAGATCCTGGCCATTGATGGAGATCTGGGAAGTTTGGTTCAGATCTGAGATGATCTAATGGTCGGATGAGTGGAGGAGGATCACAACCGTTCAAATTCAAATGGGATAATTAAAACAGAAACTCCCTCTCCCGAGCTGCGTCGTCGCGAATTCACTCTGTTCTTCGTTGTTCTTCATCGTTTTCTCCATTCGATCGCACGTGACCGCATCAGATCTAATCCTTGTTCAAGATCCAAATCATCAAGGGAGTTTCCGGCGAAGTTGCAAGCAATCGCATAACTGCCAAGCTCTGGTGAGGGTTTCGCCGAGAGTTTGCTTCATCCGACCAGCTTCTACTCGATCGCCAATCTTCATCAATCTAAGCGCATTCAGAGGGGTTCTCTGAAGAGCTCTGAAGGTCCCTAAGCCACCATCGCAATCCAATTCATCAAATCTAAGGAGATCGGAGGAAGAAGTCAGCTGAACACCAATTTTATGCTCATCGATCGCTGGAGGGAAATCTTTGTTGATTTGTCAAGCTAGGGGGTTCTTAGCTGATTCTTGTGTGACGACAAGAAAGATCTAGATTAAGGGAAGAATATGATGCTTAGTGCTTGTAATTTCTAGTCCTGAATTCTTGTTTCTTACTTCTGTTGATTCTGTATCAGTTTACTTTCAGAAACTGATCGGTCTGTGTGACCGATCAGGAGAGCTTCTGACCGATCTGTCGATCGATCAGACTTGTATTTGATCGGTCTATCGATCGATCAGGCAAAATCACTGCAACAATTCAACCCTATTTTTGTATTCAGTTTTTTCTAACATTTCATTTTTCAAAATAGTTATAGATATATTGCTGATCTGTATTTGATATTAGTTTTTGTCCTTCAATTACACAATTTAGTATTGAATTGCTCAATTTCCAAGTAGGTTAAGTTTAGTGTTGCAATTTCCTAGTTTAATCTTGCTTTAGTTAAGCCTATTTCATTTCAACTTGAATTTTCATTCCTTGTTGCAAAATAAACCCCCGATTTAATTTGAAAACCCAAAAACCTAAACGACAATTTTCAAGCTTGAGTTAAACATTCACAACTAGTCCTTGGAAAAATACGACTTGAGGGCCCTGTACTACATTTAATTTTGTGAGCTAGGGTTTTCAATTTATAAATATCTAAATTTGAGACTCATTCGTGACACTTGCTATTGGGTTAGTCATCAGCTCTTCATCTTCATCTTCATCTTCATCCTCATCCTCATCCTCATCCTTAACAATCTCTTTGCCTTTGCCTTTGACCTCGTACGTTTGTTTTCTCTCAGTTCTCTTTCTTTTTGTTTGGTAGTAGCTCAGTGTCATCTGAGCCTTTGCTTTCGAATTGTTTTTCGAGCCTTCGGATTCTCTTGTCAGTAGTCTCTATGACTTTATTTTGTACAGATAATAATTTTGTACAGATAACATCTTTCTCTTTAAGCTGGGATTCCTTCTTAGCAATTATTATATCCTTCTGAGCAATTATTGCATCCTTCTCACTTATGGCGGTTGCTATCTCATTTTTAACATCCTCCAAACATTTAAGAGCAATAGATAATTGTTGCTATAACGTATCAATTTGTTCTTGCTTTTCCATACACTGATTGCAGCCTTCCATATTTAAGGTCCGAAGGCTTACTTCTGTTGCCTGCTGTAATACTTCAAACTGTACCTCAAGTGCTTGAGTTAGAGGAGAGTAGTGAGGTACCAAATTTAGCTCTGACTCTGTCGGAATTAAATCAATAATAATTTTATGTGGACCCAGACGGTCTATCATCTTTTTGACACTGTCAACATGATACTTAGGCCAACTCCATCGAAGGATTCTTGGCAATCTATCAGGATGTTCTGGAGTATCAATACTGATATATTCACTCACCCATACTTGCAAAATGATTATATTGAGTAAATAATATCGATCAAAAAATATATGATCAGCTATATATACTCTAACTTACAGCCAAAATATTTGAAAATCCCTTGAGCAAGGGAGCCTTGGACGATTGGGTTGAATCATCTACATGTGGTCTTTGCCTCAACGTAGCCTCCTTTCTAATGGCTTCCAATTGAGGAGCCATGAAATTGTATACAACATTGCACCAATTATAGGTAGCTAGGTTGTCAAAATCATCTACACAGTCAATCAGTGAGAGCACAAGAATAGTAACTATGTTGCTAGTACCACAAAATAGAACAGTAGCAAAAAAATACAATAGATACAACTGACAGTAGAGCTTGTCATTGATCTTGACTTTATTATGAGTTTCTCCAAATGCTTTGCAGAACAACCTCACTCTTCAAAAAATTGCTTATACAGTGGGTTGGAGGCCTCATTTAAATCAAGTTGGACTATCTCTCTAGTGTCGGGTAGCCCTAGAATCAGTGAAATATCAACCTTTGTGAAATTGAGTTTTTTCCCATGGAAGATAAAGCTATGTTCTTCTTGATACCAATTATTGAACATATTCTGGACTTGGGGTCTTACACAAGAATTATTTGGGAGGTCGAGGACCCAAGAAAAGGGTGTATCTTGAATCAACTGTTCTTGTGCTGCTGTGGGTTTAACAAAATCAATAAAGTTTCTAAAATGACAAAGGCTACTTTTCCAGTTCATTTTTTTTACTTCGTCCTTTGTTGACAAAACTTGTATAATTGCAAAGCATTTTGCTTTTTTCTAGTGTCAACTGTCTTTTTTTTACTTCGACCAGCACCTTGCTGTTTAGTCAATTTTTTTGGAGCGCCTTGCTTTGATGACGATTTTGTTAGAGCCATTCCAAACTTAGCAACCCTAAAATAGCAATGAGACACAAAAAAAATTAACACTTAGATTTCGTAGATAATGGGCCTGCTCAGATTCGGTCAGTCACTATAGACTATCGCTAACCCTAGGTGAATAGCCATTAGTGAAATCAAAAACTAAATATTAGGGTACGTACATTCCCACTGGTCCGATGACGAGGATGTTAACCACACGACTCCAATGGAGGAAAACATACTACCTTCAATTACGAAGAAAACAGGAGGAAGAAGACTATTACTAACCACAAGGCTCCGGAGGACGCTATACACCTCGCTCAATGCTGGGCCTGATATCCCCAAATTTCAGGCACTATGCGGTCCTTATTTCTTATATATATTACTTTTTATTATTTGAACAATATTTATTTATTAAGTATTTCTAATGTATACTATATATTATTTGGGATTTATCATAATTTTCTTATCTTTATAAAATGTATAAAATATTTTTACTCTGATTTTATTTTAATTTTATTGATTATGTATTTATCTATAAAAATTATTTTTCTCTATAAACTATATATATTTATTCATATTTTATATTTCATTCTTTATAGTTTAGTTTGTTTTATATCTTAATTTAAATCATAGGTTTTTATGGTGTCCAAACATATATTTTTTATTATTTTGTTTATATCTCAATTTTTTAATTTTTTGCAGAGGGCGTGAAATCTACTGATTTCAAGCCCAATGTGGGCTTGAAATAAGTTGGGCCTGAAATCAGAGAACTTTAGGCCTAATGGGAACAGCAGGCCCACGCAGGGCCTGAAATCATCTGATTTCAGGCCCAACGTGGGCATGAAATCAGAGATATTCAGGCCCAAGTTGGGCTTGAAATCACATGACTTCAGGCCCAACGTGGCTCAATTTTTTTTTTCATTTTAAAGATAATTTTTACAATATTTTATGATCATTTATTAAATTAAATATTTTTAAGATAATCTTTTATATAACTTTACAAGTTGTGACAAAATGCTCTCATTTTATTGAAATACTCAGGTATGATCAAAACAAGTTTACATTTGTTTAAACTTGAAACAAGAAGGTTCCATCTGGAGACTACCTAAATACACAATGCATAGTAAAATTTGATTCCTTATAGACCATGAACTCATATTTTCAGAATTTGACACAGAAGAAGTTTTGTAGGTCCATCAGTGGGTTTTGGTGTAAACCCACTGATAGACCTAGGATATTTGGATTTCTCAAAATTCGATATCACTAGTTAGAGTAGAGCTAGGGGATGGTATTTTTGGTGTCCAAACTTAGTCTTAATGAATATCAATTATGTTCTCATACAGTATCAGTTGGCACAAAATAATGCAACAACAAAATAGAATCAGAGATTATTTTAATAAATCATCCTTATCTTTTTAATTTTGCTCATCTTTATATTTTATTTGAACTATCTTAATTATTTATTATCTATGTTCATATCTTATTATCTATATTTGTTTTTTCCCCACATTTATAATTTTATTGTAATATATTTTATTAGTTTTTCTTAGTTATAACATCCATAACCACTATTTTTTTTGTTTCTATATGTTTATATTATAAAAATCAGTAATATGGAATCAGTAATCTGTAATTGTTGTCTATACAATCAGTAATATGGAACCTTGCTTTTGGTTATCAGAGAGCCTGAAATAATCTGATTTCAGGCCCACGTTGGGCCTGAAATAATCTGATTTCAGGCCCACGTAGGGCCTGAAACCATCTTATTTCACACCCATGTAGGGCCTGAAATCATCTGATTTCAGTCCCATGTTGGGCCTGAAATTAGATGACTTCAGACCCAACGTGGTCTTAATTTTTTTTTCTATTTTAAAAATAATTTTTATAATATTTTATCATGATTTATTAAATTAAATATTTATAGGGCAATCTTTTATATAATTTTACAAGTTGTGACAAAATTCTCTCTTTTTATTGAAATACTCAGGTATGATCAAAATAGGCTTACATTTGTTTAAACTTGAAACAAGAAGGTTCCATCGGAGACTACCTAAATACATAATGCATAACAAAATTAGATTCCTTGCAGACTATGAACTCATATTTTCAGAATTTGGCATAGAAGGAGTTTTGTAGGTCAATCTGTGGGTTTCGGTGTAACCCACTGATGGACCGATATTTGGATTTCTCAAAACTCGATAACACTAGTTAGATCAGAGCTAGGAGATGGTATTTTTGGTAAATTATCCTTATCTCTTTCATTTTGCTCATCATTATAATTTATTTGAACTATCTTAATTATTTATTATCTATCTTCATATCTTATTATCTATATTAGTTTTTTTTACCACATTTATAATTTTATTATAATACCTTTTATTAGTTTTTCTTAGCTATAACATCCATAACCACTATGTTTTTTATTTCTATATGTTTATATTATAGAAATCAATAATATTGAATCAGTAATCTGTAATTGTTGTCCATACAATCAGTAATATGAAACCTTGCTTTTAGTTATCAGAGGGCCTGAAATAATCTGATTTCAAGCCCACGTTGGGCCTGAAATCATCTTATTTCAGGCCCACGTTGGGCCTAAAATAATCTGTTGGTGCAAGATACATCGGTGATATTCTCCTCTAGTGTTTCAATATTTAACAATATGCTTAAGTTAGTGATACACTAAACAAGGAAAGGGTGAGTCAAGAAATCAGTACCAAAGTAAAACAAAGTCCTAGTTAACCTAGGCACTATGTCCTTATCATGGATTGGGCACTGTCCTGGCCGCAGGCTGGGCACCTAAGACCTGACCGAGGGTTGGGCACGAAGTCATGATTCGAGGAATTGGGCAATAAGTCCTGGTCGAGGGCTGAGCACCGAAGTCCTGACATAGGTTTGGGCAATAAGTCATGTTCGCAGACTGGGCACGAAGTCCTGATTCGAGGAATTGGGGAATAAGTCCTGACCAAGAGCTGGGCACCGAAGTCCTGGTGAGAGAAGCTGAGCAATTGGTCCTGGTCGTAAGATTGGGCAAAAGTCCAACCGGAGGAGCTGGTTGGCAAACTTCTCCTGAGTGGAATAGGCAAAAGGCACGTTCCCTGGGAAGGGAATACTAGGCGTTGGTTCGACCTAGGGTTTCGCGGGAAATCCGATGTCAGAACCAATTCGTTAAGGCTAAGAATATATATGTGCTTGTCTTGTGTTTGTGTATCTTGCAGGTACCTAGAATAGAAGGCAAAGCAGGCGAACAAACACACAAAAATAGCCTGGAAAGTGCTCCTGGGCGCCTAAATGGATACAGGCGTCCCCAAGCATTCAGGCACCCTGGAAGCCAGGCGCCTGAATGAATCAGGTGCCTAATAAGCTCCTAGGTGCCCAAGACTGGGTCCTGAAGCAGCTTCGTGAAGTTCATGATTTGGATGGATTTTTGACCGCTACTGAGGCGCCCCATAGCAACACAGTCGCCCTAGCTAAAGCTATAAAAGGGGCTTCGACCCCTCAACTCAGTACATCAACTGCTACGACATTCTGAGCATTTTGAGCGAAGAAAAAGTGCTAGAGACGAAGCTCTGCGACCAAGGAGGCTCCAGGGGGAAGTGCGCGGCACTTCGGAGTTCCAGATCGGCCAGGATCGTCGACTCTTGTTTGGTTTGATTTATTTTATGCACTTAATTTCCTTATCATTTTGACTGTAAAACTTAAACTGTAAGACGAGTTTCTCCACCTCCGAAAGTCCGGAAAGGAGACCATTAGTGGACGGGAGCTTCCCGTGCTTAGGCCTTAGACGTACTGACCCTGGGGGGTTGGGAACCAAGTAAACCCGCTTGTCGTCTGTGTTGTTCAGTTTTTCGTTCTTTCTATTTTTTCGCTGTGCACTAACTCTTTGTCTAGAACGAATGAACCTCGAAAGTTTATGACTAGTTCCCGACAAAATTTTTAACGAGTCGATATTCACCCCCCCTCTATCGACGGCATCGGTCCCCACAAGTGGTATCAGAGCCTGGTAGCTCTTCACCGAACTAACAGCTGACGAAGCAAAGATGCCAGGAGTTGAGGGGGAGCCCAGTGGTGAATCAGGTATACTTTTTAATTATGGTAAATTTTAAATTTCATATTACATGTTTTAAGTGTAGGGAGAGAGGACACTATAAAAACCAGTGTCCTACTCGTAAGACTCGATCATCACCACCGCGGTAAAGGAGGTACCAGCGCCAGGAGTCCGGAGGGACAAGAGTCACATCAAGTGCTTCTAATGTCAAAAGCACGAACACTACAAGAATCAGTGTCCGACCAAGGTACGAAAAGTTTATTTTTGTAAATATTTTCAAATTTCTGCACATTCATACAATAATGTTGATAATTTAGATAAGTTAGATAATTTTTTTGGTAAAATAGACTTTTTGCAAAATCAACTTAATATATTGCATGACCAATTACCAAATATAGACAATATTAAAATATCAAAAATTAATTCTTTAATCTTTAATATCAATGCAACAATTTTGAGAATTAATTCCAATATATTATCAGATAATGTTAAGGATAATAATATTTCTCATAATATTATTGATAATGATGAAATTAACATTAATCCTTTAATTTCTAATATTTATGAGGATATTAAAGATAATTCTGAGGATATTAAGGATAAGTCTGAGGATATTGAAGATAACTCTATTAAAGATGAATCCTCTTCAGATAATGATTTAATTAATAATTTTTTTGGATAATCCTGAAGTTTATTATGAATCACTAATTAACAACCCTGAAAACTATTCTACCTACTATGAAGATGTAGAAGAATAAAACCATGATGATGAGGATGAGGAGGAAGAAGAAATTTTTAGAATTAAGGCTACATTTAATAATGTCTACAAAAATTCAAACAAAGCTGAAGTATTAGAAAAACTTGAAAAAGTAAATAAAAAAGAAATAGTAGATAAGTCAGATATTTTTGAATTAATGAAAATAATGCATTTAGACCCACAACTATTAACTAACATAGAAATTCTGAAACTTAAATCTAATTAAATCTTAACAACCTTAATTAAATATAATTATTTTAACCTTAATTAAATTTTAATTATTTTAACTTTAATTAAATTTTAATTATTTTAACCATAATTAAATCTTATTTATTATAACTTTAATTAAATCATAATTATTTTAACCTTAATTAAATCGTAACAACCATAATAAAATTTTAATTATTTTACCTTAATTAAATCTTAACAACCTTAATTAAATCTTAATTATTTTAACCTTAATTAAATCTTAATTATTTTAACCTTAATTACATCTTGATTTTTTTAACCTTAATTAAATCTTAATTACTTTAACCTTAATTAAATCTTAATTATTTTAACCTTAATTAAATCTTAATCATTTTAACCATCATTAAATATTAATTATTTTAACGTTAATTAAATTTTAATTATTTTTACCTTAATTAAATTTTAATTATTTTAACCTTAATTAAATCATAATTATCTTAACCTTAATTTAAATCTTAATTATTTTAACCTTAATTAAATCTTAATTATTTTAACCTCTAATTAATCCTTAAAAATTTAATTCTAATTTATTCTTAATTCAAATTAAATCTTAATAACTTAAATCAAATCTTAATAACTTAAATTAATTAATTCTTAAATAACTTCAACTTTTAATGATTTCAACTTTAATTAATTCTTAAGAATTACACCTAATTAATTCTACAAATTAAATCTTTATTCAATACTTAATCCACGAACTGAAATTAAAATTAATTACCTTTAAGTATGAAACTAATAAAATTCTACCCAACTGAAACCTCTAACTTAATATTAAATATGTCAAAGTGGGTTAACATATTCGCGGGTTCACACGATATGTATCAAATCGGGAATTTGATATATTTTTAGAAACTTAAGTAAAATGTGTTGACTTGTTTGACTCATTCATAACTGCCATGTACATGCATTTGCTTTTTTTTTTTTTAAATATATGGCATGTCATTCATGTTTAATTTTTCGCATGATTTAGAATAGTTAGATAGGATAAAGACTGACTGACACTTGTCTAACCTAGTACCAGGGTGGGGCGAGATGATAGTATGTTAGGAACGCTTGGCCTAGCTAAGTGGAACTAGCCGAAGCTACCTCGCCACATCCTAGACTAGTTAGACCAGAGTTTTTTCAAAGAGTAAAATAAAGGTATTATTTTGTTTAAAAGGCTTTGTCTAAGGAAAGGGTTAATGATCTAATAAGGCTACGACCAAAGAAGGCCTCTGTGCCTCGCCAAGACCTGGAAGCCAATTATTGAAATATACTTTTAGATTACAAATTGATTAAACTCAAATCTAACTCAAGGTGAACCAGTCTATAAATAAATTGAGAAAAATTATTCAAGCATCTCACAATACACCCATAAGATAATCATGCTTGCTTGTATTGAGACATTTAGAATGGGTGAAATGTTAAGGACGAATTAATTGACAGATGTTTCAAAAAACCTTATTATATCCTTTTCGAAAACGATTTCATTGAAAAATTATCATACTGTCATTTCAAAATGTCTCTCGAAAACTATGCTTTAAAAATTACTATCATTTCAAAATGTGTTTTCGAAAAATGTCTCAAAAGCTCATTTCATCCTTCAAAATATTCTTTTGAAAATTATGTCTTTTATCATAATATTTCAAAATACATTTCAAGAATTGTGCTTAATGCTCTTTTGATTTTGATAAACCCTAAAGACACATAGGAAAGATTCTTCATGATCTACAAGAACTCCTAGAATTGTGTCAGATTTAGGGGGAGTCTAAGTCAAAAGAGATTAATTTTATTTTCTGACGATTGCTGTTCAAAATTATTACATAATTCTTTTGATTTGAATCAAACTCTAAGACTCAAAGGAAGATCACTTGTAGTCAACAAGTTTCCTAGGACTCGGTCAAGCTTAGGGGGAGGTCAAATTAAAAGAAATGTTAAAAGTTTCAAAAAGTATTATGTTTTCATACACTGAAAAATATTTTAAGTATTATGTTTCAAAAAGTATTATGTTCAAAAGTATTATTTTTTTAAAAAATATTTTAAGTGAAAAATATGTTTCAAAGTACAAATACTTTTTAAATGTACAATATTTTTCTAAGTGAAAATCTTTTCTAAGTACACATTTTTTTAAATGAAAATCTTTTCTAAGTGTAAATTTCTTCTAAGTTCAAAAAAATTATATTTTTCAAAGTACAAAATAATTTTCCAGGTGAAATTTAAGTACTTGGTTCTTTTTATAATAGTTTACAAACTAGTACATAGTCTTTTTCAAATAAAAAGGGTAAAATTTTGAAATGTTTTATCAAAAATTATATGATTTCAAAGAATTATCCTAAGTACTTTCAAAAAGAGAAGAAAATTTTTATTGTTGGCGCAAGATTTTTTTGTCAATTTTTTTTTTATGTATGACAAAGGGGGAGAGAGAAGCTTAAGTTAGAAATTTTTTTCATTTTCTCCCAAGGATTAAAACTTAGGGATCAAAACTTAGATGAAATTTTTTCCATTTTATCCCAAGGATCAAAACTTCTTTTTCCAAGGATCAAAATTGAAATCAAAATGTTTTTTCAAGGATCCAAACTTAACCCTCAAATCCAATCTAACTTAAGATATTGTCAAATATCAAAAAGGGGGAGTGTAACGACCCACTCTTGCTAACATTGATCTTATAGGGCCGTTACGTTGACTTTACTGTTGGGCCAGCCAAAATAAAAAAAAAACTTTAATTTTATTGGCTATGCCAGGATTTAACTCCTAGACCTCTTAGTTGCAAGACTGAAGCACTAACCATCAGCCCTACAACACTTTTTGTTTTACACTGGCACCAGTCGACTGATATCCTGCCAGTCGACTGGTACAGTTGACTGCACCTGGGATTCACTCGCCCGAATGTTTCTGTTCTCTCGACCAGTCGACTGATACCTGCATCATTCAACTGATACGCCTGGAACTATAGTTTCTAGGTTTCAGAAACACCATTCAAGTATATATGTACATTCTACTTCAACTACACAACAAGATTATAGACTCACAAACATAATAACCATAATCATACTCCATTTGCATGCATTTCAACTCCAAATTAACCTCTCAAACTTAAAGTCTTTGCAAAAGTAAACTACTAACATAAACTCAAAAGAAAATACTCATAAAGTTCTATTGTTTAGAGTTTTAAACGCTAAACAAAACTCATCTCGAAGGATTCTACTCCACGGTTCCACTGCCACTGACATAAATCATCCATCCTTGAGCCTCCTCGCCTTACATCTTCCCTTACCTTTATCTGCAGTAAAAGGATGCAACTATAAGCAAATAGCTTACTAAGTAGATACCTATCTCACAAAAACATGCAATCGATATCAAACATGCTCTTGGTCAAGAATGCTTGCTTTTAAACATATGTATTGAAAATGCTATGCTTAAAATGGATAAGCTCATGAATACACTTGTAACAAATGTTTGCATTTGGAAACTTTGCTTGAAATGAAAAATGTGTAACATGCTTGAAATGATTTCTTGCTTTTGAAAAACTTGAAACTTATACACTTATACTTCTTATACTTCAAAATAATAAACATCCTCCTTTGGGCCCGACATAGTACCAATGCGTGCATCCCTAATAGGTTCGGGGTAGCTAGCCACCGAATCCTAATAGGACGTCTTACTAGCTCACCTAGATCTCATGGGCTTCGGCCCGGTACATGCCAAAAAGACCTCAGTCTTTCAAAGTAATATACTTAACTTGTACTCATGCTTGTATTTAAAATGCATAACTTAGCACTTAAAAAGGTAATGTTCCCAAAACTTATTTTAGGACACAACAAGACCTCGGTCTTGTTTCTTATCTCATTTCTTAGTCCTAGAACTTGTTCTTGGGCTTAGTAAGACCTTGGTCTTACTCAGAACATCGGTATCGAACACCTTACGTGCCAAAATCCCAAAACCTCGAGTTTGGGCAAATCAAGACCTTGGTCTTGCTATACTAGGTTCACATCATACAAAATACTTGAAAATCATGTTTAAAACTCATTAGAGAACTACTATTACTGCAGGTGAGAGATCTACTTACATCCTTACGCTTAGAACTCACTATTCCAACGTAGGATCTAGCGTGGTACTCCTCGTCCACTTCCTTCACACAATCCGGATCTTGGGCACAAGAAAAGAAGAGGAGAACCCCTAGTTCTTTTCTTGTTTTCGGCAAAGTAGAAGAAGAATGAGAAAACTCATGGTTTTCTCTTCTTCCATTCCTTTATATACGAAGTGAAAGTTGAAGCATCACTCATAAAAGATGCTTACTATTACTTATCTAATATCAATTCCATATTCTAATCAAAAGATCACTAACATGGTTGGTAACTTAAAATCAACCCCAACTCATGGGTTGTAGGTTCGATCCCTCACTCTGACCATTTAAAAGATTTTTATTCTTTTTGTTTATTTGAAAAATTCTGAAAAATTCGGGTGTTACAATCCTCCCTACCTTATGAAAAGTTCATCCTCGAACTTAGAATAACTCTGGATACTTTTGCCTCATGCTATCTTCTGTTTCCTAAGTTGCCTCTTCATGTTTCTGGTTTAACCACAAAACCTTCACTATGGGTATCTCTTTGTTCCTCAGTTTCTTGACTGCTCGATCTATTATCTGAATAGGTTGACTTTCATAATTGAGATAGAGCTTGTACGATCTGTGGCTCAATCACTTGGTTGGCATCGGGAACATGTTTCTTTAGCATTGAGACATGGAACACATTGTGAATAGCTGACATCTCTGGAGGTAGCTCTAACTCATATGCTACCTTGCCAACTCTTTCCGTTACTAGGTAAGGTCCTATGTAACGAGGACTTAGCTTGCCTTTCTTGCCAAATCTCATTACTCCTTTCATGGGGGCTACTTTGAGGAAAACTGTATCCCCAACTTTGAACTCTAGTGGTCTACGCCGCACATCGGCATAACTCTTCTGCCTACTCTGAGCAGTTTCTATATTTTGGCGGATCCTCTTTATAGCTTCTGTGGTATCCTTAATAAGATCAGTCTGAAACCTCATTTCTCTCTTCTCACTACCTTCATACCAACAGATAGGAGATCTGCACCTCCTACCATAAAGAGCTTCATAAGGCGCCATACCAATAGTAGCTTGGTAACTGTTATTGTAGGCGAACTCAGCTAAACATAAGTATTTGCACCAACTGCCCTTGAAATCCAATGCACAAGCTCTGAGCATATCTTCTAAAACTTGATTTACTCTTTCTATCTGCCCATCAGTCTGAGGATGGAAATCTGTACTAAACTTCAGTTTAGTGCCAAGTGTTGTCTGTACACATTCCCAAAAATGCGAAGTGAAACGACCATCTCTGTTGGAGATAATGGTCTTCGGAAATCCATGCAGTCGGATCACTTCCTAAACATATAACTGGGCTAGTCTTTCTATGGAGTAGGACACTTTGATTGCCAAGAAATGGGCAGACTTGGTCAATCTATCTACAATTACCCAGATAGCATCATAGCCATTTGTTGTCTTGGGTAGACCAACAATGAAGTCCATGGCTATGTCTTCCCATTTCCACTCCGGAATCTGTATAGGCTGTAGGACTCCTCTTGGCCTCTGGTGTTCTGCTTTCACTCTTTGGCACGTCAGGTATGTACTGACATACTTAGCTACATCTCTTTTCATTCCAGACCACCAAAATTTTCTTTTCAAATCCTGGTACAATTTGGTAGAACCCGGATGCATAGAGTAGGGAGTTCTATGGGCTTCCTCAAGAATCTTCTTTCTTAGCTCCTCACTGCTAGGGACACATAGGCGGTCTCCATAATAGAGTATCCCACTGTCAGATACTCTAAACTATTTACTTTCTCCTTCTTGCATCTCTTGCTTGATCCTTTGAATATCAGAATCATGCTCTTGCTTTTTCTGTATCTCCTCAATCAGAGTTGACTCTATTGTCAATACTGAGAGTTGCCCATCTATGATTTCCACTCCATAATCTACTATCTCTTTTTGCAATGGTGGTCACAGTGATGACAAGGACATCAAAGTTGCGCAAGTCTTTCTACTTAACGTGTCAGCCACCCTATTTGCTTTGCCGGGGTGGTAGAGAATCTCACAGTCATAATCTTTAACTAACTCCAGCCACCTTCGCTGTCTCATATTCAGGTCCTTCTGAGTGAAGAAATACCTCAGACTCTGGTGATATGTGAAAATCCTGCACTAGACTCCGTATAGGTAACATCTCCACATTTTGAGGGCGAAGACTACGGCGGCTAACTCAAGATCATGAGTAGGGTAGTTCTTTTCATAATCCTTGAGTTGCCGGGAGGCATAAGCAATGACCTTGCCTTCTTGCATGAGTACAACTCCTAGTCCCAACTTTGAGGCATCACTATATATGTCAAAACTTCTATCACTTTCTGGAACTGTAAGAATGGGAGCACTCGTCAATCTCTTCTTCAACTCAATAAAACTCCGCTCACAATCTTCAGTCCATTCATACTTCTTATTCTTTCTAGTAAGGGCGGTTAGTGGAGAAGCTATGTTGGAGAAGTCCTCCACAAATCTTCTGTAGTACTGATGGACCCAAAATAGATGTCACGAAGTGAGCCTCAAATTTAGATATTTATAAAACTGAAAACCCTTGGCTAGCAAGATAAAATGTAGTAGAGGGGCCTCAGGTCGTATTTTTCCAAGGACTAGTTGAATGAATGTTTAATTTGAGCTTTCAAGGTTTATTTGTTGTTTGATGATTTTGGGTTTTCTAATAAATTGGGGGTTTTTGCGATAAGAGGAAATGACAATAAGAAATAGAATGGACTTTAGCTAAAACATGGAGTGAAGTAGAGAATTACAAGAACTAAACTTAACCTATTCAACAACTGAGAAATTAGATTCATCAATGGAATTGAAATGTAAGAATTAATTGCAGAATAAAGGAAACTAGAACAAAACATTCTTAAGAATTTGAATTGGAATATAGTTGAGAACAAACTTAACAACGTGAAGACATAAATGCTTGAAACCAAAATATTATCCTAATTAAACATCAAGTCAAATTCTACTCAAAACTTCCCTTTGCCGTCACACAAAGGATGAGCTATGAACCCCCTAGCTCAAAAACCATTGAAGACAACTCACCTGCTCAGCTTGCTGCGAAGTGAACTGCTCTGCTCTTCCTGATCGGTCAACCGACCGATCAGGTCTTCCTCTGATTGGTCACGGGACCGATCAGAGTCATCTCTGACCGATCAACCCGATCAGTCAGTAGCTGAACGCCGAACTCCTCTTGATGCGCTGATTCGCGTCGAACCAAAAGCTTCCAGAACTACGTCGAAGAACCCCTCCTAACACTCCTTCAGCTTCAGTAGATGAAAACCCCTCGATCAAGTGGACGCAATCGGGTGAATGGAGCTCAGGCGAAACCCTCCCCTTTGCTCCTCTCAGCTGCGAGATTTAGTCATCATAACTGAACTGGAAAGATTACCTGGATGATCCAAAACCTTGAGAAGAAATGAGTTGATGTTGGCCGCGTGATCGGATAAGAAATCGATGAAGAAAAATAAAGAAAAATCGATGAACTGGCGAAGAACAGTGGCTGCTGCGAAGACGCGACGACGACGCGACCTGGGGAATTAATGGCATAAATACTTAGAAATGGACGGCTGAGATCTTCCTTGCTTCATCCGACGGTCGGATCTTCTCCGATCTGAACCAAACCTCCCGGATCTTGATCAATGGTCTGATCTACTTCTCCTCAGCTCGGATCAATCAGATCAACGATGGATGGCTCAGATCATCCTTTCCTTTGAATGGACGGTTGAAACTCCACCTAAGCTCGATCCGACAATCAGATGAACTCTGATTTTGGTTCAAACTTCCAGATCTTGATCCATGGACTTGATTAACTCTATCTTGATCTTGGATTGACCAGAAGTTGATGGATGACTCAGATCTAGCCATTCTCTTGAATGGACGACCCATATTAATCCGATGCTTGATCCCTTTGATCCGGATCCAATTCTGACTCAAGTTTGACCCAATCTGATCTAGGTCCATGATCATTTGAAACCTAGAAAATGATATTTAAATTTAGTGCCCAAAATATCTCAAATATAGAAAGAATTGTATTAAAAGCCAAAATAGAAAGAATTCATGAAACCTAATGTAAATACAAACTTAAGCATATAAAAGTGGATCAAAACATGGATTTGAGAGCCTAAATTTGTCAACAAAATGGTAGTTATCAACTCCCCCACACTTACTCTTGGGCGTCTAGCACAAGCCAACTAGTTAACTGAAGATGTATCCTCCTAGATTATTCTCAATTATAGTTAGAAGCAATTGAAAGAAAATTACCTAGGGTTGTCAATTCTCAAAAATCTAAACTCAATAGACTAGAAACTTGTCCTTAAATCAACAACTTAGCATACTTCATCCTTCTTGACTCATTGAGATGAATTCAACACTCAAATCCTTCGAAGGCAAATGTTGGTGGCTCTCTTCCTAAATTCTACATTTTTGATGAAGTGGAGCTCACTCACACACAACATGGTTCTTGTACTACCATAAGCTTGCTTGTTATAATAGCTTATTCAAACAAGGTAAAGAAGATATATGAAATGATAGAAAGGAAATAGGAGCTTCATGAACTTTGATACTTATGATTAATGATAAAGAAATTAAAGAGATATGACATGGTGAAGGAATATGGAAAAGAAATATAACAAAATAAGGAAATATGGAAAAAGTTTAGAAAGTGGAAGACTTGGATACTAAATAATGCCACCCAATACACTTTGCCCCTTTGATGGTATCTTCTAGTGTAATCAGAGCTGTGGTGGAATAGGGAGCAAACCAGGACTCTTTGATTGCTGAATTTGGTGTGCCAGCGTCTGGAGACCTATCAGCCTTTTCCTATTCAGACTGAAGATCGGTCTGGCTTCCCTTCTGCTCGGACTGGACAGCTACTGATCGGTCTAGGGACCAATCAGACACCTCCCTGATCGGACTGGTGACCGATCAGGTGGTGATTAGTAGCTGATTAAGCAGATTTCTGAACTGTTTCTGCCTGATTTCAATCTTCCAAACAATAACTCACTCTTGAACTTCAATTAGCTCCTTGTAAACAACTTCAAATTCGAAATCTAACCTATCACTTACTTCCACTTCATGTTTTCCTTTCCTTTTTCTTTTCTTTTTTTTCTTTCTTCCTTCTATTTTTCAGCTGCCCTGTTTCTTTTCTGTTTTTGTTTGCAGTGAAATCTGAAATGTACATCAATTATAACAGCAATCTGAAATGTTCAAACTCTCAAAAACTTTTCAACTTGAAAATATGGAATGTGAAGTTGCCAATTGCTTCAATTAGCCTCATTCTATTTTTTTCTGTGAACTTACAGCTTCCTTTTCTTTTCTTTTTTTTTCTGCATCATTTTTTCTGCATCAATTTCCTACGTGTCCTCATTTGCCAAATTCTTCACCTTATCCTCAATACAAGATAGAATGCTTGCATCCACTCCCCCACACTTAAATTTTTGTCCGTCTCGAGCAAAGTAACATCAAGAAACATCAAAGTTACCAAGTCCATAGAGAAGATTATGATGAACATGAAGATTAGGGAAAGGAAAATAGAATATAGAGTAGATGAAAAACAAAATTGCAAAAATGATATGAGAAAGGAAACAAAGTGATTCACCTCTATAAATGTGGTCCAATCATAAAAATATAGCTTTGAAAGAACCTAAGCAAGTTCTAAAGTATAATCACATGTGTGTATCACAATTATTAGCCCAATCCTCACTAGGTAAAAAGAATTCATCTCAAGTTATCAATCTAGAGTTCATATCTAAGAAGTACTCAAGCATCCAAGAATTTTCATCCAATGGCTCAAATCCTATGTTTTAACAACTAAATTTAATTTGCTTTCAAGGGACTCTAAAATCATATAAGAAAATCTAGATGGATACATTTATTCCTAGTCATGCAAGAAATAAAATGCCAAAAGGGATAAAATGGTATCTACAATGACTCTTATGCATTCTACACTACTCAAGCATTTATTAGCAAGGACTCATTTTAAAAGAAAAAAATACTGCTCGAAAACATAAAATGGTATTCACAATGAAATAGAAGTGCAAGAAAAAAACAACTCCCCTTCAAATTGGGTAAAGGGCACGTAGCATCCATCTTGGGAGAACTATCCTCATGTGATCAATCTCATATTGCACAGATTTCTCCCTTATTATCTTCGCATAAGTAGATTCCGGTGGCCGGAGATGATTAAGGTTCAGCATCCATTCTTGGGGTAAATAATTAAAAGTCAAAGTGAACTCGACCCCTCCCACTGCATCTCCTTAGAAGTCCTTCCGGGAGGTTGTAGGATATTAAGTTTGAGTACCCATTCTAGAAGCCTGCGGGATCCTGCAAAACCATGTAAAGAAAATACCTCTCGCACGCATGCAGGGTAAGAAAGGAATGAAATATAAATGACCTCTACATAAAATGAATCGAGATATGCATCACATCCAATAAAATCAATTTTCGGTACCTCCATGAGTTTTTCACAATTATTATCCACATATGATTTATCAAGAATTGCATCATAACCCATGAAATCAATCTGGGGTACCTCTATGAATTTTTCTAAACATGCAGCCTCAGTCTCTACATAGGGTGTATCAAGTAATGAATCACAACCAACAAAATCTATTTTAGCCACCTCTATGGAATTGTCACAATTAGTTTCCACATAAGATGTATCAAGAATTGTATCACAACAAACAAAATCAATTTTAGGCACCTCTAAAAATTTTTCACAATCAAGCTCTACATGGAATGTATCAAGACATGCTTCACATTCAACAAATTCAACACTAGGTACCTCTATGGATTTTTCACAATCAGTATCTACAAAAGATGTGTCAAGTAATGCCTCACAGCCAATGAAATCAATGCTAGGTACCTCAATGAATTCTTCCAAAGAAATAGGAGAAATACTTACCTTATCATACTGGAGAATACCTAGAGGTTCTACAAGAGTGTGTACAACTATGGTCTCCTCCTGGTAATGTAAAGGTTCCTCTTCAAACTCAGGTTCTGGTGGACATTCAACTAACTCAGGTGATTCTTGGGTTCTTGCTTCCACCATGCAAGTCCCTACACATTCTGGCTTATCCTCTGAATCTTCTAATGTATCCATCAATAATGGTGGTCCCTGGGGCTCAGTACAATCCCCTACACCTCTAGAATCATCTCCAATGCATGATTCATCAACCATATCTGCAACAGCCATATTAGAAAAATTAGGACCGACAATAACAGTATCATCACAAAATAAAAGATGAGAAGTGTCCTGTAGAGCTTTAGATTTGAATTCAAGGCTGTCACAAGATTTTCTATCCATCTCCTCCAATGCCTCTGTCTCTTTGCATCTTCAACCTCATCTGAGCTAAAATCTCCTCCTACTATGTCATGTGAAACAACACCAGCAATTAACTCTTCCTCTACAACCTCATCTGAAGTATCCATGTTAATGTTAGGAGGATCCTCTCTAGGGTGCTGGGAGAAGGGTAAAGAGACTTTTGGCTCCTCCTCTTGAGCTAAAAATTTTGAAAGTGAACTCTGAACAGGAATTTCAGGAGGAATAACTGCTATAGGTGCCCTGATTTTTCTAATTTCTTCTTCTTCTTCCTCCAAAATTGCAATATCAATTGAAGAAGGACTTATACTCACACTAGGGTCACCTTGAACTGATATAAAATCAACTTCAGGGCTGTTTTGAGTGGGGAAATAGGATGCTAGAAATTTTTCAGGAAATTTGGCATTTGAAGTGTTTAAACTTGAAACAACCTCTTCATTCCTCAGAGTTAGTTCACAATCATACCCCTCAGAATTAAAAGTAGCTTGAGAAGGGAATTGGCTTGATCCTTGGGCTTGCATTTATTCCATTCCTCTAACCATTTGCTCAAGGCATCTTTCAAAGTCTTTAAGAGTAGAATCATACACTTGTTGTTGTAAACTTTTCTGTTGTATGATTTGTTCCATAATTTCCCCAAGCCTTTGTTGTTGAGCCACAAGCTCACTCGAATCCTCAATATCTCCTTGATTGTTGTGGAACTCCTGTTGAACTTGAAATGTAGCATTAGGTTGCTCAAAATTATAAGTAGGCTGTGAATTCTGAAATTGAAACTGTTGGGGCTGATCAAATGATTGATTTGGTTGCTAGAATTGCTGAAAAGTGGGCTGGGAACTTGGTTGGAATTGTTGAGAATTGTAGCCCTGGAAATTCTGAGTTTGAGGTTGCAATTGTGGTGGTGAAGGCTGAAATATAGTGGGCTGGAAACATTGATTTTGTGGCTGGAAATTTTGGTTGTAAGGCTGAAAACCTTGCTGAGAAAACTGATATCCTTGCTGAAAATTTAGATTACCTTGGAACCCTTGCTGATTTCCTTGAAAAGGTGGCTGATTTTGATTAAAGGGTTGCTAAAATTACTGAATTGGTTGTTGAATGACTGTGAAAATTGAAAGTAGGGCTGTTGGGGCTGATTATAAGGTTGGTTTTGATGACATTATTGACTTGGCTGGAATTGACTATTTGGTTGCTGGAAATTTGAATAGGACTGCTGAAAACTTTGAAATGGAGGCTGTCCTTGTTGTGGGGGCTGTTGTGAATTAAAATGATTCCCCCAACCCGAATTGCAAGTAGATGAATAAATGTTGTGTAATGACCCGCCTTCTGGTACTAAGCTGTAAGGCGGATCGCTATTAACTAACTGGCTGGCTGACTAATTAATGATTTCTAATAATGCTAAACCAACTGGGAGAATTTTAAAAATTCTTATTTCGCTATTTACTGAACTAGAAATTCATAAACATACTGAAGGTACTAATTTGCCCAAAATAAAGCAAAACTTTTATTTTATTATATTGGCAGGATTCGATCCCCTAACCTCTAGGTTGCATGGCTAAAGCACTAACCAGCTGCTCTACACCACCTTTGTTTTACACAGTACCAGTCGACTACTATATGCCAGTCGACTGGTCAGGCCACAGAATGGTTCTGTGCCCGATACCAGTCGACTGGTGTTTTCCCAGTTGACTGGTAGTTCTGAAATTTCAGTTTTCAGATTTCTAGAATGTATCAACCTTGAGCCACAATGTACCAAAATCATATCTAACAAACATAATGACATAAATAAAGTTCCACGACTATTCTAAGGCATTTATTACATGTTTTTGGAGGGTTTCTAGCATGTATAGCAACTTAGAAATCATAAAAACGACATGTAGAAGCATAAACATGAATATGCCAAGTTCGTATCAACTTCTTATTGAAACCATTCATTATTCATATCTAAGGGCATTCTTAGCTACTACATGTCATTCTATATGGTGCATATATCTTAAAACAAGCATATCCTATGTATTTAGCATGTAAATCAAAAGTATCAAGTTCTTATCTCTAAAGCTTAAGCATGGATCTAATTTACCATATTGCAAGTAGTAACTCATATCATTCAACATTCGCTAAGCAAGTATTAACACAGGTAAATAAACTACTTTAATATACTAGGCACCACAAATAACGAGTCAAATTAAGTTCATACATGGTTCACATAACCTATTGCGGAAAAACTAAAAGAAACATAATAAGGACTATTTCTATGCTTTGTAAGTTCCGAAGACTTTTATTCCAACTCCACCATCACACACACTTTGCATCAAGCCCGCCGCCTCCGCTACTAGTGCTTTCCTTTATCTGTATCTGCAGTATAAGGAAATGCAAATTAATAAGCATAAAGCTTAGTAAGTACCATCTAGTCTCACAAAACTATGAAACTCAAATTATGCTTTTGTAAAACATGCTATGCACATACATGCTCATATCCATAAGAAATCATGCTAGGCTCATGCTAAAAAACATATCATAGAATGTCATGACATATAACTGAGACATGGCACATACTGAACTAGAACTGAAAAGTAAGCTATAGCATGACATATATATCTGAACTGGAACTGAAACTAACTAACATAAAACTAATTATTAAATTCACCACATGCTAATATGAATTTCTGAAAACTAAATACATATAGTAGGTGAAAATAATAATCAACTGCTGTGGGCCCGGCAATGTACCAACTGTGCGCGCATCCCTAATAAACCCGAGGTAGCAAATCCCGAATCCATTAGGGTTCTACTAGGTTATCTAAACCTAGGGGCAACTAGGAGCCCATCCCATACTAGGTTATCTGAACCTAGGGGCAACTTGGAGCCCATCCCTGGACCAAAGTCCGGTACAATGCCAACTGAAAATAAAATAGTTCTTTTATATTTTTCTTTTTCTCTTCTGATTCTTGCTTTTACTAGGTTATGTAAACCTAGGGGCAACTAGGAGCCCATCCCACTGGACCTTGGTCCCAATCATAACTGAAGCAAGAATTTCTATTCTTTAATGCTTGCTATAGCATTAACTGACTAACAATTTAACAAACACCTTGCGACTTAACCCTTTCTATTCTTTTAAAGTCGCTCCCTAGGCACTCGAACGTGCTCCTTAACCCGAAACTGAAGGGTAAGTGCACTCAAGCCCATCCAGGGATACCTTTAGACTCTAAAACTAATCTGAAGGGTTGATACAACGTGCTTGTTCATAATCCACGGTATCTAACCGTAGGACATACATATAAGGAACTAAAGCATACGAAACATCAACCGAAACTACTTATACTGTAGGTGAGGGATACTTACATCCTGCGCTAGGTTTTCCTTACGAATAAAATCTGAAATTCCCGAGGGAACGTCGAATTTCGACGTTCTTCTTGCTCCTTGGCGTTCTCCTTGCGTCTACGAGAATTCTCGTAGAGAATAGGGCCTCTTGAGACCTTCCCTTGGCTTCTCCTTTGTCTTGGGCGAGAGAGAGGGCGAGAGGGGAGGTCGCGTGCGTGAGGGAGGGCGTCGGCGTCGCTGGGTTGGGAGAGAATTAACCTAAAACTCGTAACTCCCTCTTTTATACTTATGGGGGCGAATTTAACTAATTTCACCTTATCTATTATTTCCCTTAATCTATTTCAATAAAACCAAACCATCCCAGTTGGTCCGCCCTTTCTCCTCTCAACCGTAGGTTTAGGGATCAAATCCCACTTACGCGTTTTTCTCTTTTTATCCCTTTTTGCCACTTTCGTTTACGAAAAAATTCTATAAAAAAATATCCATAAATTCGGAATAAATTCTAAGATATTTCTAAAATTAGTTTCGAGAATTTTCGGGCGTTATAATCCCCCATATCTTATAAAAAGTTCATCCTCGAACTTAAAACAACTCTGTGTATTTCTGCCTCATGCTGTCCTCTGGTTCCCATGTTGCCTCTTCTACTCTGTGATTTTGCCATATGACTTTCACTAATGGTACCTCCTTATTTCGCAATTTCTTAACTGCTCGGTCTATTATCTGAATAGGCCGACTATCATAACTGAGATCATCGCGAATTTGTACCATCTGTGGCTCTATCACCTGGGTGGCATCTGGGATATGCTTCTTCAGCATGGAAACATGAAATACATTGTGGATAGCTGACATCTCCTGAGGTAGCTCTAACTCATAAGCTACTTTGCCAACTCTTCTAGTGATGGGGTATGGTCCTACATATCTGGGACTTAGCTTGCCCTTCTTCCCAAAACGCATTACTCCCTTCATGGGAGCCACTCTGAGGAACACTGAATCCGCAACTTCAAACTCTAATGGTCTACGCCGTGTATCAGCATAGCTCTTCTGGCGGCTTTGAGCTGTTTCTATTTTCTGGCGGATCTGTCGTATGGCTACGGTGGTATCATCTATAAGATCTGTCTGTAGGCCTAACTCTTGTCTCTCACCACCCTCGTACCAGCAGATAGGAGATCTACACCTCCGCCCATATAAAGCCTCGTAGGGTGCCATGCCGATAGTGGCCTGATAACTATTGTTGTAGGCGAATTCTGCTAAGGACAAGTATCTGCACCAACTGCCCTTGAACTCTAAAGCACAAGCTCTGAGCATATCTTCTAGTACTTGATTAACTCTCTCTGTCTAACCATCTGTCTGAGGATGGAAAGCTGTGCTAAACTTCAGTTTGGTGCCTAGTGCTGTCTGTACGCACTCCCAGAAGTGCGAAGTGAACCTACTGTCCCTATCTGAAATGATAGTCCTAGGGACTCCATGTAGTCTGACAATCTCCTTGAGGTATAACTGAGCTAGCTGTTCCATGGAATAGGAGATCCTGATAGCTAGAAAGTGGGCAGACTTAGTCAATCTGTCAACTATTACCCAGATCGCATCATATCCATTCGTTGTTCTGGGTAGTCCCACTATAAAATCCATGGAAATATCTTCCCATTTCCATTCTGGAATCTGGATAGGCTGCAGAACTCCTTGTAAGGCCCGCCCTTATATCTACTCTCGGGGCGGGGTTACGTAATAATCAATCATATAATAATATTTTTTTTCTATCTTATAGCATAACATTAAAACAACAATGCAAGGACTAAAGACTGAGCATGCTTGTTTAAACTATCAGAGTCATTCTATAACATGACAAGTTCACCAGTAATGCAACTCATAACATAATCAAGTATAAAAGACATCCAAGGGTAATCACTATCATGCAATATCAATCCTAGTCACTAACACTCATTATCAAGGAACATAAACATGAGCATAATAAAGTAGATATAAAAGTCTTTCTTTCCCGAGCCACCACCCCACACATCTTCAGCCTCCTGCCTCTTCCTTTAGTTTAAGTGTTCCTTACCCTTATCTGCAGCATAAGATAACACATAAACTAGTAAGCACAAATGCTTAGTAAAGATCCGGTCCTACTCGCAAAATCCATACGAAAGCATACAACATGTACACATACTAAGTCATAAGCATGAGTTCATCATAGCATACTAAACATCAAGTTTCTAAGCATGCAGTACATAGTATTTTAAGCATACCCATCACATATAATAAATGTTTTCAATGAATGTTTTCAAAACAATTCCATAATGGTATTACTTAAAAATACATCCATATCATATTGGGCCCAGCTGTGTACCACCTGATGCGCGTTCCCTAATGAGTTGGGGTAGCGAGCCACCAATCCCATTAGAGCAGGACCCTTACGTCCTACCGGAGCCATGACCTTAAGTTAACATGCACCCCGGATTTGTTTAACGACCCCCTTACGAGTCGGGTACACAACTTACAAAGTAAAATACTTATCATGTCTTTACATATATGGTAAGGAGTACTCCAAATTCACTGCTCAAGGGACACCCACTTTTCTAGGGTGTTTCTGATCCCTTAGGGACACACCTCACAACATAAGGGTGTTCTTGATCCCATACTTAGTGGAGTATCCTTTCAAGCATTTCATCATACATATCACATGCAATCTCATAAGGGTGCCCCATGGGCCATAAGACATGCTCATACATACATCATAATTCAACCACTTAAACATACTTTAGATATGACAAGATTTGGTCACATAGATCATACTCATATCATAGGAAGTGGTAGCATGCTAACAATTAAGGTTTCAAATCAAACATTTCATTCAAACACCACTTGCATATACATATCATAGGAAGTGGTAGCATGCTAACAATTAATGTTTCAAATCAAACATTTCATTTAAACACCACATGCATATACATATAATTATCCCCAAACATAAGCATATCTCATAGGGTAGTTTAACCTTCACAAACCCTAATCTTAGGGGGGTGGCTGAAACTCAAGGGTAGGGAAGAATTAGGGTTTTTTTACAATGAAACATTCACACAGACATTTATACAAACACCTTGTATACAACATCATACCATATACTAAGCATGAATATATTATAGGATAATCCAACCCTCACTAACCCTAGTTCCATGCTTTGGCCGAAACCCATCCAACCCTAAACCTTAGTTTTTGTCATCACAAAATGAAGGGTCACAACATATGTGTATACTCTAAGTCCCAAGGGTTCTTCTCATGTATCAAAGAGTAGCCAAAGACTTCCCTTTGGAAGTGGCCGAACCCTATACAAGAACAAAACCCTAGGTTTTGTTCACAACATATTGAAGGATACAACATACACATATACCCTAAGTGCTAAGGGGTTTACTTATGTAACAAAAAGTAACCAAAAGCCTTCCCCTAGGGGGGTGGCCGAAACTCATTCAAGGGGGAGATCCCCATTTTCGAAACCAACAAGGAGAAAACATACAATAACCATTACACTGCAGGCGAGGGGATACTTACTTCCTTTCGCTTGAATTTCTCCTTCTCTTACTCCTTAGGGTACCCTTGAAGAATAAGAAGGTGAGTGTTTCCCTTGTTAGCCTTCTCTAGCACTCTTGGCCCTAGTAGAGGGCAAGAACCTTAAAGGGTTCCTTTATCCTTCCAATTTCCTAGGGTTAGAACCCTAGGGTGCACATTTCGAAATTTGAAGTGGGGAAGAAGAAGAAGAAAGGTAACTTCTTTCTCCCTCTCTTATTTATACTCTTCTCATGAAGAGACATGTCTTTTCACTTCCCTCGCTTTAACAAGCATGTTTCTTATTCTCTCAACAAGTAACATGGCTTGGTTCATTGGTTATGACATGATTAGTGCAACTAGGATGTTCAAGGTTCAATCCTTGCTTCCTCCTTTCTTCATTTCCCTTTTTATCACATTTTGCACTAATCCACATCCAAGCCCATTAAGCCAAGCCCATCATGAAATTTCATAGTAATAATTATGTTTCATGAATTTCATAATATTTCATATTCATGAATTCATAATATTTCATAATATTCCATGATAATATTTCATGAATTTCATAATATTTCATATTCATGAATTCATAATATTTTTGGGGTGTTACACTCCTCCTGGTCTCTGATGTTCTGTCTTGACCCTTTGGCATGTCAGACAGGTACTGACATATCTGGCGATGTCTCTGTTCATCCCAGGCCACCAAAAACGTCCTCTGAGGTCTTGGTACATTTTGGTGGAACCAGGATGCATTGCATAAGGAGATCTATGTGCGTCCTCTAGGATCTTCCTTCGGAGCTCTTCTTGGTTCGGAACACATAAGTGATCACCGTAGTACAGTGTCCCATTATCTGATAGGCAAAATTCTCCATTTGCAGCTTCTGCTATCCCCTATTTGATTTTCTGAAGGTCAGGATCTTGATCCTATGCTGTCTGGATGTCTTCAATCAGGGTTGACACTAATGTCAAAGTGGAGAGCTGCCCAACTAAAATTTCCAGTCTGAACTCTGATAACTCCTTTCGAAGGGGTTGTGACATCGTGGACAAAGCTAGTAGGGTGGCACTAGATTTTCTGCTAAGTCCATCTGCCACCTTATTAGCATTACCTGGATGGTAGAGGATGTCAATGTCATAATCCTTGACTAGCTCAAGCCACCTGCGTTGTCTCATGTTCAGATCCTTCTGAGTAAAGAAATACTTTAGACTCTGATGATCTGTGAAAATCCTACACTGAGCTCCGTATAAGTAATGCCTCCAAATCTTGAGAGCGAACACTACTGCAGCTAGCTCAAGGTCATGGGTAGGGTAATTCTTCTTATAATCCTTGAGTTGTCTAGAGGCATAGGCAATAACCTTGCCATTCTGCATCAGGACTGCTCCAAGTCCTAATTTAGACGCATCGCTATATATGTCAAAGTTGTCAGTGGTCTCTGGAAGAGTCAGGATGGGAGCATTAGTTAATCTTCTCTTTAATTCTGTAAAACTGTTCTCGCAGTCCTCTGTCCACTAAAACTTTCTGTTCTTTCTGGTAAGAGCTGTCAGTGGGGAGGCTATTCTGGAGAAATTCTCTACGAACTTCCTGTAGTAACCGGCTAGACCCAGAAAACTTCTGATCTCACTGGCATTCTTCGGTCTGATCCAGTTACTTACTGTTTCTATTTTGCTGGGGTCTACCATCACTCCTTCCTTGGAGGTGATGTGGCCTAGAGAAGACACCTAATCGAGCCAAAACTCACATTTGGAGAATTTCGCATAGAGTTGGCTCCGCTGAAGAATTTCTAATACTGCTTTCAGGTGTTCTGCGTGTTCCTTCTGAGTCCTGGAATATATCAGAATATCATCGATGAAGACGATAACAAACTTATCTAAATATTCTCAGAACACTTTGTTCATGAGGTCCATGAAAGTTGTTGGAGCGTTCGTTACGCCAAAAGGCATAACTACAAACTCATAGTGTCCGTATCTCGGTCTGAAAGATGTCTTGGGGATGTCACCTTCTTTAACTTTCAACTGGTGATAACCCGATCTCAAGTCTATTTTTGAGAACACTGCTGCTCCCTTTAGCTGATCGAACAAGTCATCAATTCTTGGCAAGGGATACTTGTTCTTGATGGTGACTTGGTTCAACGCCCGGTAATCTATACACAAGCGCATGGACCCGTCTTTCTTCTTCACGATCAATACGGGAGCTCCCCAAGGTGAATGACTAGGGCGTATGAAGCCCTTGTCGAGCAGCTCTTGTAGTTGCTCCTGAAGTTCTCTTAATTCTGCTAGAGCCATATGGTATGGTGCTTTTGAAATGGGATTGGTACCTGGAATGAGATCTATCTCAAACTCTATCTCCCTGTCTGGCGCTAAGCCTGGTAACTCGTCAGGGAAGATTGCTGGGTAGTCACATACCACTAGGACCTCTTCTAGCTTTTGGTCTTTCTCTTGTTCGGTATTGACTACATGTGCTAGAAATCTGGTACATCCTGAATCCAGCAGTTTCTGTGCTTTTAAAGCTGAGAGAAATTTCTTGGCTTTTCTCTTGGGTTCTCCGATGTATTCAAACTGCACTCTTTCTTCAGGTTGGAATATGACTTTCCTTTTATGACATTCTATGGAGGCACCGTACTTGATTAGGAAGTCCATTCCAAAAATGATATCATAATCAGTCATATCTATTACTATCAGATCACCATACAGCTCTCTGCTTGGTATACTGACTGGCACTGCACGGAGTCAGTGCGTGGATGTCATAATCTCTCCTGAAGGTAGGGTGGTTAAGAATTGGCTACTGAGTACATCTGGAGGTATAGTTAACTTCTCTGTGAACGCCCTGGGGTTTCTGAGTTCCTGAACTGCCTTGGCCTTTACATTCTATCATGACTGACTTCTGCTGTTGCATGCTGTTCAGGTAGTGCTCGGTGATCAAAGCACTGCTAACTAGTTCTTCTGAGGTTTACGGCCTATGAACGCCGCTAGCCACATTCAATGCTATTTCCGGCCTTAGCATCTTGAGCATTACCCTGACTCGCTCTCGTTCGGTGCTGACTAATTCGGGACCCAGACGCGCCAACCTGTTGAATCTCTTCACGACTTCCTCTACTGATAGGTTACCTTGATGAAATTCAGTGAATTCATCATAATGTCGATTAGTAACCCACATATGAAAGAATTCTTTGAAGAACTCAACTTCGAAGTTGGCCCACGTCATCTGATTTATGTCTCACTTGGCCTTCACCCTTTCCCACCACATTCTAGCATCTCCTGCTAGGCAGAGAGAGGCGCACTTCACTTTCTCTTGTTCTGGCCAGTCCAGAAGCTCCATGGTACTCTCTAGGGTTTTGAACCAGGCTTGTGCATCCCATGGTTCACTAGTGCTTGAAAAGGTCTCTGGTTTGAGCTTCTGCCACTGAACCAGATATGCTTCTCTTCTAGCCCCTACTGCTGGGACTTCTGGTGCTATTGGTGCTATTGGTGGGATTGGTGCTCTAGGTGGAACCTCTATCACTATTGGGGTTTCCACATTTGGTCCTGGCGTAGCAGTAGGTGTGGTCTGCTGATTAGCCCTTAAAGTGACTATCTCTTGCTGCTGTTCAACTATCTGTCTCTGGAGCTGAGCTACTACCTCTGCTAGGTCCGCTGGAGGCACTAAGTGGTCTGCCTCCTGCTGAGGCTCAGTAACTGGTGCTCTTCTAACTGAGCGTCCTCTTGCCATTATCTAGAATAGAGGAGGATCATACAATTCATATTTTAATTCTAAAACATGCTATCAGATATAAACTAAGGTATTAAACATGCTTCCGTTAATTGTAAATAAGAATTGGCTAGAAAACAGATAGCATGAATAACATGAAAATACTATAAATCTGAAAGCAAGAAAATATAGTAATGTGAGAGATACTCTTACTTAGAAGCTGCAGGTCTGATGCTGATGTGTGTGAGGAGGAAAGATGGAACTTGCTCTGATACCACTCTTTAACGACCCGCCTTCTGGTACTAAGCTGTAAGGCAGATCACTACTAACTAACTGGCTGGCTGACTAATTAATGATTTCTAATAATGCTAAACCAACTGGGAGAATTTTAAAAATTCTTATTTCGCTATTTACTGAACTAGAAATTCATAAACATACTGAAGGTACTAATTTACCCAAAATAAAGCAAAACTTTTATTTTATTATATTGGCAGGATTCGATCCCCCAACCTCTAGGTTGCATGGCTAAAGCACTAACCAGCTGCTCTACACCACCTTTGTTTTACACAGTACCAGTCGACTGCTATATGCCAGTCGACTGATCGGGCCACAGAATGGTTCTGTGCCCGATACCAGTCGACTGGTGTTTTCCCAGTTGACTGGTAGTTCTGAAATTTCAGTTTTCAGATTTCTAGAATGTATCAACCTTGAGCCACAATGTACCAAAATCATATCTAACAAACATAATGACATAAATAAAGTTCCACGACTATTCTAAGGCATTTATTACATGTTTTTGGAGGGTTTCTAGCATGTATAGCAACTTAGAAATCATAAAAACGACATGTAGAAGCATAAACATGAATATGCCAAGTTCGTATCAACTTCTTATTGAAACCATTCATTATTCATATCTAAGGGCATTCTTAGCTACTACATGTCATTCTATATGGTGCATATATCTTAAAACAAGCATATCCTATGTATTTAGCATGTAAATCAAAAGTATCAAGTTCTTATCTCTAAAGCTTAAGCATGGATCTAATTTACCATATTGCAAGTAGTAACTCATATCATTCAACATTCGCTAAGCAAGTATTAACACAGGTAAATAAACTACTTTAATATACTAGGCACCACAAATAACGAGTCAAATTAAGTTCATACATGGTTCACATAACCTATTGCGGAAAAACTAAAAGAAACATAATAAGGACTATTTCTATGCTTTGCAAGTTCCGAAGACTTTTATTCCAACTCCACCATCACACACACTTTGCATCAAGCCCGCCGCCTCCGCTACTAGTGCTTTCCTTTACCTGTATCTGCAGTATAAGGAAATGCAAACTAATAAGCATAAAGCTTAGTAAGTACCATCTAGTCTCACAAAACTATGAAACTCAAATTATGCTTTTGTAAAACATGCTATGCACATACATGCTCATATCCATAAGAAATCATGCTAGGCTCATGCTAAAATACATATCATAGAATGTCATGACATATAACTGAGACATGGCACATACTGAACTAGAACTGAAAAGTAAGCTATAGCATGACATATATATCTGAACTGGAACTGAAACTAACTAACATAAAACTAATTATTAAATTCACCACATGCTAATATGAATTTCTGAAAACTAAATACATATAGTAGGTGAAAATAATAATCAACTGCTGTGGGCCCGGCAATGTACCAACTGTGCGCGCATCCCTAATAAACCCGAGGTAGCAAATCCCGAATCCATTAGGGTTCTACTAGGTTATCTAAACCTAGGGGCAACTAGGAGCCCATCCCATACTAGGTTATCTGAACCTAGGGGCAACTTGGAGCCCATCCCTGGACCGAAGTCCGGTACAATGCCAACTGAAAATAAAATAGTTCTTTTATACTTTTCTTTTTCTCTTCTGATTCTTGCTTTTACTAGGTTATCTAAACCTAGGGGCAACTAGGAGCCCATCCCACTGGACCTTGGTCCCAATCATAACTGAAGCAAGAATTTCTATTCTTTAATGCTTGCTATAGCATTAATTGACTAACAATTTAACAAACACCTTGCGACTTTACCCTTTCTTTTCTTTTAAAGTCGCTCCCTAGGCACTCGAACGTGCTCCTTAACCCGAAACTGAAGGGTAAGTGCACTCAAGCCCATCCAGGGATACCTTTAGACTCTAAAACTAATCCGAAGGGTTGATACAACGTGCTTGTTCATAATCCACGGTATCTAACCGTAGGACATACATATAAGGAACTAAAGCATACGAAACGTCAACCGAAACTACTTATACTGCAGGTGAGGGATACTTACATCCTGCGCTAGGTTTTCCATACGAATAAAATCTGAAACTCCCGAGGGAACGTCAAATTTCGACATTCTTCTTGCTCCTTGGCGTTCTCCTCGCGTCTACGAGAATTCTCGTAGAGAATAGGGCCTCTTGAGACCTTCCCTTGGCTTCTCCTTTGTCTTGGGCGAGAGAGAGGGCGAGAGGGGAGGTCGCGTGCGTGAGGGAGGGCGTCGGCGTCGCTGGGTTGGGAGAGAATTAACCTAAAACTCGTAACACCCTCTTTTATACTTATGGGGGTGAATTTAACTAATTTCACCTTATCTATTATTTCCCTTAATCTATTTCAATAAAAGCAAACCATCCCAGTTGGTCCGCCCTTTCTCCTCTCAACCCTAGGTTTAGGGATCAAATCCCACTTACGCGTTTTTCTCTTTTTATCCCTTTTTGCCACTTTCGTTTACGGAAAAATTCTATAAAAAATATCCATAAATTCGGAATAAATTCTAAGATATTTCTAAAATTAGTTTCGAGAATTTTTCGGCATTACATGTTGGGTCTTTGTTGGAATTTCATTTGCTTCACCAACAATTTTAACTCCAACAATGAACTTTTGATCGCTAATTGTTCATTTGAAAACATTTTGAACCTGTAGTCCTGTCACGAAACAAACAAAATGGCAGCAACCGTATTCAAAAAGATAGAGCAAATAAGAATAGAATCAAAGAATATAAATATTAAACACAAGCTCAAATTAAACAAACTCAACTAGTGATTCCCCGGAAACGGCGCCAAAAATTTGATGGGCCCAAAATAGATGTCACGAAGTGAGCCTCAAATTTAGATATTTATAAAACTGAAAACCCTTGGCTATCAAGATAAAATATAGTAGAGGGGCCTCAGGTCGTATTTTTCCAAGGACTAGTTGAATGAATGTTTAATTCGAGCTTGCAAGGTTTATTTGTCGTTTGATGATTTTGGGTTTTCTAATAAACTGGGGGTTTTTGCGATAAGAGGAAATGACAATAAGAAATAGAATGGACTTTAGCTAAAACATGGAGTGAAGTAGAGAATTGCAAGAACTAAACTTAACCTATTCAACAACTGAGAAATTAGATTCAACAATGGAATTGATATGCAAGAATTAATTGTAGGAAATTAATTGCAGAATAAAGGAAACTAGAACAAAATATTCTTAAGAATTTGAATTGGAATATAGTTGAGAACAAACTTAACAACGTGAAGACATAAATGCTTGGAACCAAAATATTATCCTAATTAAACATCAAGTCAAATTCTACTCAAAACTTCCCTTTGCCGTCACACAAAGGATGAGCTATGAACCCCCTAGCTCAAAAACCATTGAAGAAAACTCCCCTGCTCAGCTTGCTGTGAAGTGAACTGCTTTGCTCTTCCTGATCGGTCAACCGACCGATCAGGTCTTCCTCTGATCGGTCACGGGACCGATCAGAGTCATCTCTGACCGATCAACCCGATCAGTCAGTAGCTGAACGCTGAACTCCTCTTGACGCGCTCCAGAACTGCGTCGGAGAACCCCTCCTAACACTCCTTCAGCTTCAGTAGATGAAAACCCCGCAATCAAGTGGACGCAATCGGGTGAATGGAGCTCATGCGAAACCCTCCCCTTTGTTCCTCTCAGCTGCGAGATTTAGTCAGCATAACTGAACTGGAAAGATTACCTGGATAATCCAAAACCTTGAGAAGAAATGAGTTGATGTTGGCCGCGCGATCGGATAAGAAATCGATGAAGAAAAATGAAGAAAAACTGAAGAACTGGCGAAGAACAATGGCTGCTGCGAAGACGCGACGACAACGCGACCTGGGGAATTAATGGCTTAAATACTTAGAAATGGACGGCTGAGATCTTCCTTGCTTCATCCGACGGTCGGATCTTCTCCGATCTGAACCGAACCTCCTAGATCTTGATCAATGGCTCTGATCTACTTCTCCTCAGCTCGGATCAATCAGATCAACGATGGATGGCTCAGATTATTCTTTCCTTTAAATGGACGGTTGAAACTCCTCCTAAGCTCGATCCAACGATCAGATGAATTCTGATTTGGTTCAAACTTCCAGATCTTGATCCATGGACTTAATTAACTCTATCTTGATCTTGGATTGACCAGAAGTTGATGGATGCCTCAGATCTAGCTATTCTCTTGAATGGATGACCCATATTAATCTGATGCTTGATCCCTTTGATCCGGATCCAATTCTGACTCAAGTTTGACCCAATCTGATCCAGGTCCATGATCATTTGGAACCTACAAAATAATATTCAAATTTAGTGCCCAAAATATCTCAAATATAGAAAGAATTGTATTAAAAGCCAAAATAGAAAGAATTCATGAAACCTAAAGTAAATACAAACTTAAGCATATAAAAGTGGATCAAAACATGGATTTGAGAGCTTAAATTTGTCAACAAAATGGTAGTTATCAAGTACCCTGCTAAACCCAGAAAGCTCTTGATCTCACTAGCATTCTTTGGTCGATCCCAATTACTAACTGCTTCAATCTTGGCGAGGTCTACCATAATACCTTCCTTGGAAATGATGTGGCCTAGGAAAACCACTCGGTCAAGCCAAAATTCACACTTTGAAAACTTGGCATATGATTTCTGCTCTTGTAGCGTCTTCAACACTACCCTTAGATGTTCGTCATGTTCTTCCTGAGACTTTGAATAGACTAGGATATCATCAATGGAGATTATGACGAACTTATCAAGAAACTCCTTGAATACTCGATTCATTAGATCCATGAACGTTGCAGGGGCATTTGTCACTCCAAAAGGCATGACCACAAACTTGTAGTGTCCATACCTTGTTCGGAAAGCCGTTCTCGGTACATCACTCTCCTTGACTTTGAGTTGATGGTACCCTGATCACAGATCAATCTTGGAAAACATGGTTGCCCCCTTCAACTGATCAAATAAATCATCTATCCTTGGCAAAGGGTATTTGTTCTTAATAGTCACCTTGTTCAAGGCTCGATAATCTATGCACATCCGCATAGATCCATCCTTCTTCTTGACGAACAACACAGGAGCTCCCCAGGTTGAATGACTAGGGTGGATGAATCCCTTGTCGAGTAACTCCTGTAATTGTTTCAGCAACTTCTTCAATTCTGCTGGCGCCATACAATACGGTGCCTTTGAAATTGGGTTGGTCCCTGGAGCCAACTCAATTTCAAATTCAATTTCTCGATTGGGAGGTAGTCCTGGTAACTCTTCAGGAAGCACCTCCGGATAGTCATAAACTACCGGTACTTCTTCTTACTTTAACTCTTCTCTTTGCCTTGCATCTACTATATGTGGTAAATAACCAGAACATCCATTATCTAACATCTTGTGAGCTTGTAGGTTAGAAAGAAACCTTTTTGTCTTTCTCTTTGGGTGGGTCTACGACAAACTCGTATGGAATTTCTGCTTCTGGTGTGAACTTTATTTTTTCTTTTGCGACATTCAATAGAGGCACTGTAGTTGCTCAAGAAATCCATCCCTAAAATGATATCGTAATCCTTCATCTCAAGGACTACTAAATCATTATAGAGTTCTCGGTTGGAAATCTGGATTAATACAACTCTTAGCCACTGAGTAGATGCCATGACCTCTCCCGAAGGTAAGGTTGTTAAGAACTTCATCGTTCAACATTTTTGGTGTCTTTTATAATGTTTAAGTGCTTAGTGATCAAAGCACTACCTATCAGTTCTTCGGAGGTTTGCAGCCTCCTAGCACCGCTAGCCACATTTAACGCTATCTCAGGCCTTAACATCTTGAGCATTAGCCTGACTCTCTCTTTTTCTGTGCTAACTAGCTCTAGGCACAGATGAGCTAACTGATTAAACTTCTTCACTGCTTCATCCACGGATAAGTCTCCTTGTCTGAACTCCGTGAATTCGTCGTAATGCTTGTTGGTTACTCGCATATAAAAATATTCTTCGAAG
The DNA here is from genome assembly GCA_024364735.1 of Boesenbergia rotunda. Lineage (NCBI taxonomy): Eukaryota > Viridiplantae > Streptophyta > Magnoliopsida > Zingiberales > Zingiberaceae > Boesenbergia > Boesenbergia rotunda. Next base: position 1,292,497 of record JAGFNQ010005198.1, on the reverse strand, counting down.
AACTCAGTCTCGAAGTCGGCCCACGTCATCTGGATGACATTTCTCATGGCCTTGACTCTCTCTCACCACATTCTAGCATCTCCCATAAGGCAGAAAGATGCACACTTTATCTTCTTTACCTCAGGCCAGTCCAGTAGCTCTACTATGCTTTCTCAAGTTTTGAACCATGCTTGAGCATCCCATGGTTCGCTTATGCCTGAGAAGTTCCCTGGCTTTAGTTTCTGCCACTGGATGAGGTATGCCCCTTGCCTTACCCCCCTTGCCAGGACTACAGATGTAATCGATGGATCTTCGGTCACAATTGGTGCCACTACATTCTCCACCGATAGGGTAATGGGAGTGATCTACTGGTTAGCTATTAGGGTGGCAATAACTTACTGTTGTTTTGCTAACTGTCTCTGTAACTGAGCCACCACCTCTAAGAGATTTGGTAGGGGTACTGACTCTGTTGCCTTTTGCCCTCTAGGAGCTCGCTCCTCATTTTGAGCCTTTCTAGGACGTCCTCTTGACATTCTCTTACTCTATTTCTTAAAGAGGGTAATGACATTACTTCGATAAGGACATTTCATCAATAAGGGCATTTCATTACTTCACTATCATCCTACTCATATCATCATACTCATATGGCATATGTCATATAATCATACTATCATCATACTCATATCAACATACTCATATAACATATGTCATATCATCATACTATCATCATACTATTATCATACTCATATTAGATAATATATACTGATCATGCACATAATATCATATGTTAAGACTAATAGTCAAAGAAAGACATGTATATAAAAATTAAATATATACACTTTCTTACTTGGTAGGAGGCTGGACGGATGCTTGCTGTCAGTGTGGTGGAAGGGCGGAACTTGCTCTGATACCAAACCTGTAACGACCCTCTCTTGCTAACTTTGACCTTATAGGGCCATTACGTTGACTTTACTACTGGGCCAGCCAAAATAAAAAAAACTTTAATTTTATTGGCTTTGCCAGGATTTAAATCCTAGACCTCTTAGTTGCAAGACTGAAGCACTAACCATCAGCCCTACAACACTTTTTGTTTTACACTGGCACCAGTTGACTGATATCCTGCCAGTCGACAGGTACAGTTGACTGTACCTGGGATTCACTCGCCCGAATGTTTCTGTTCCCTCGACCAGTCGACTGATACCTGCATCAGTCAACTGATACGCCTGTAACTGCAGTTTCTAGATTTCAGAAACACTGTTCAAGTATATATATACATTCTACTTCAACTACACAACAAGATTATAGACTCACAAACATAATAACCATAATCATACTCCATTTGCATGCATTTCAACTCAAAATTAACCACTCAAACATAAAGTCTTTGCGAAAGTAAACTACTAACATAAACTCAAAAGAAAATACTCATAAAGTTCTATTGTTTAGAATTTTAAACGCTAAACAAAACTCATCCCGAAGGATCCTACTCCACGGTTCTGCCGCCACTGACATGAATCATCCATCCTTGAGCCTCCTCGCCTTACATCTTCCCTTTACCTTTATCTGCAGTAACAGGATGCAACTATAAGCAAATAGCTTAGTAAGTAGATACCTATCTCACAAAAACATGCGATCGATATCAAACATGCTCTTGGTCAAGAATGCTTGCTTTTAAACATATGTATTGAAAATACTATGCTTAAAATGAATAAGCTCATGAATACACTTGTAACAAATGTTTGCATTTGGAAACTTTGCTTGAAATGAAAAATGTGTAACATGCTTGAAATGATTTCTTGCTTTTGAAAAACTTGAAACTTATACACTTATACTTCTTATACTTCAAAATAATAAGCATCCTCCTTTGGGCCCGACATAGTACCAATGCGCGCATCCCTAATAGCTTTGGGGTAGCTAGCCACCGAATCCTAATAGGACGTCTTACTAGCTCACTTAGATCTCATGGGCCTCGGCCCGGTACATGCCAAAAAGACCTCAGTCTTTCAAAGTAATATACTTAACTTGTACTCATGCTTGTATTTAAAATGCATAACTTAGCACTTAAAAAGGTAATGCTCCCAAAACTTGTTTTAGGACACAACAAGACCTCGGTCTTGTTTCTTATCTCATTTCTTAGTGACCTTGGTCTTACTCAGAACATTGGTATCGAACACCTTACGTGCTGAAATCCCAAAACCTCGCGTTTGGGCAAATCAAGACCTTGGTCTTGCTATACTAGGATCACATCATACAAAAGACTTGAAAATCATGTTTAAAACTTATTGGAGAACTACTTTTACTGTAGGTGAGAGATCTACTTACATCCTTACGCTTAGAACTCACTATACCGACGTAGGATCTAGCGTGGTATTCCTCGTCCACTTCCTTCGCACAATCCGGATCTTGGGCACAAGAAAAGAAGAGGAGAACCCCTAGTTCTTTTCTTGTTTTCGGCAAAGAAGAAGAAGAATGAGAAAACTCTTGGTTTTCTCTTCTTCCATTCCTTTATATACGAAGTGGAAGTTGAAGCATCACTCATAAAAGATGCTTACTATTACTTATCTAATATCAATTCCATATTCTAATCAAAAGATCACTAACATGGCTGGTAATATGAAATCAACCCCAACCTATGGGTTGTAGGTTCGATCTCTCACTCTGATCATTTAAAAGATTTTTTTTTCTTTTTGTTTATTTGAAAAATTCTGAAAAATTCGAGTGTTACAGGGAGATTGTTGGTCCAAGATGCATTGATGATGTCCTCCTCTAGTGTTTCAATGTTTAACAATATGCTTAAGTTAGTGATACACTAAACAAGGAAATGTTTAACAATATGCTTAAGTTAGTGATACACTAAACAAGGAAAGGGTGAGTCAAGAAATCAGTACCAAAGTAAAACAAAGTCCTAGTTAACCTAGGCACTAAGTCCTGATCATGGATTGGGTACTAAGTCCTGGCTGCGGGCTGAGCACCTAAGACCTGATCGAGGGTTGGGCACGAAGTCCTGATTCGAGGAATTGATCAATAAGTCTTGGTCGAAGGCTGGGCACCAAAGTCCTGACATAGGGTTGGGTAATAAGTCCTGGTCGTGGACTGGGCACGAAGTCCTGATTCGAGGAATTGGGCAATAAGTCCTGGCCGAGGGCTGGGCACCGAAGTCCTGGTGAGTGAAGCTGGGCAATAAGTCCTGGTCGTAAGATTGGGCAAAAGTCCAGCCGGAGGAGCCAGTTGGCAAACTTCTCTTGAGTGGAGTATGCGAAAGGCACATTCTCCGAGAAAGGAACACTAGGCGTTGGTTTGACCTAGGATTTCATGGGGAATTCAAAGTCAGAACCAATTTGTTAAGGCTAAGAATATATATGTGCTTGTCTTGTGGTTGTGTATCTTCCAGGTACCTAGAGTTGAAGGCAAAGCAGGCGAACAAACACACAAAAACGGCCTGGAAAGTGCACCTGGATGCCTGAATGGATACATGCGCCCCCAAGTATTCAGGCACCTTGGAAGCCAGGTGCCTGAATGAATCAGACGCCCAATAAGCTCCTGAGCACCCAAGACTGGGTCCTTAAGCAGCTTCATGAAGTTCACGATTTGGATGGATTTTTGACCGCTACTGAGGCACCCCATAGCAACACTTGCGCCCTAGCTAAAGCTATGAAAGGGGCTTCGACCCCTCAACTCAGTACATCAACTGCTACGACATTCTGAGCATTCCGAGTGAAGAAAAAGTGCTAGAGATCAAGCTCTACGACCAAGGAGGCTCCAGGGGGAAGTACGCGGCACTTCGGAGTTCCAGATCGGCAGGGATCGTCGACTCTTGTTTGGTTTGATTTATTTTATGCACTTAATTGCCTTATCATTTTGACTGTAAAACTTAAACTGTAAGATGGGTTTCTTCACCTCCGGAAAGTCCGGAAGGAGACCATTAGTGGACGGGTGCTTCCCATGCTTAGGCCTTGGACGTACTGACCCTGTGGGGTTGAGAACCAAGTAAACCCGCTTGTTGTCTGTGTTGTTCAGTTTTTCGTTCTTTCTATTTTTCCGTTGTGCACTAACTCTTTGTCTAGAACGAACGAACCTTGAAAGTTTACGACAAGTTCCCGACGAAATTTTTAACCCTCTATCGACGACACCGACCCCCACATAATCTAATTTCAGACCCATGTTGGGCCTGAAATTAGATGACTTCAGGCCCAATGTGGACTCAAAATTTTTTTCATTTTAAAAATAATTTTTATAATATTTTATCATGATTTAATAAATTAAATATTTATAGGGCAAGCTTTTATATAATTCTACAAGTTGTGACAAAATCCTCTGATTTTATTGAAATACTCAGGTATGATCAAAACAGACTTATAATTGTTTAAACATGAAACAAGAAGGTTCCATCTGGAGACTACCTAAATACACAATGCATAGCAAAATAGGATTCCTTGCAGACCATGAACTCATATTTTCAGAATTTGGCACAGAAGGAGTTTTGTAGGTCCATTAGTGGGTTTCGGTGGAAACCCACTAATGGACCTAAGATATTTGGATTTCTCAAAACTCAATATCACTAGTTAGAGTTGAGCTAGGAGATGGTATTTTTGGTGTCCAAACTTAGTTATAATGAATATCAATTATGTTCTCATACAGTATCAGTTGGCACAGAACAATGAAGCAACTGGAGTTTAATAAACAACACACAATTATTTTTCTTACCATACAATTATATAGATGTGACAAAACTATACACAATTTAATTTGTTTACAACACCATAGAATGTTTTTTACAACAATGCAATGGATAATTAATCAAATGTTTTACAACACATGTCCCTCAGAATTAAAAGTATTACATCAAATCTCATTTTTCTCATGTCTCCTTGTTTGAAGTCCATCTTCTCATTGTATAGGAGACATCAAACGTATTTCATCAAAAAAAAGACACAATCCACACTGTAAATAACATCAACATTTTTAATTTTCATATATTTTATAAATTACTTTTCAATTGAAACTCATCCTCATTTACTTATCTGGCTTCTTGTTAGGGACAATTTGCTGTAACAGAGCCTCATTGGTCAAAGGGATGATAAATTTCTAGATATGGATGAATAGACCTTAGTTGCTCGCGAGTGTAATGTTTTAATTCTTTTACCTGTATGTAAGATCATGAATTTAAAATTCAATATTAATGAGATTTTATACTAAATGATTAACATAGAAATGAATAATGGCTGCTCACCGCTGAGTCAAATTCATATTTATATTTATGGCCACTAGTAAGAGAATTGAAATGATTAAAAGTCATTGATTTTGTATCCACCGACAACAAGTGAAAATGTGCATCATCACTGCACAAAGGTATTAAAATATATCTGAAACCTTCATCTATCATATCATTCTTTATCACTTGTTACAGGCCAAACTTTCTTGAGAATCTTATTGATGACTAATAGAAAAAACACAAACAAAATTATTAATAACCAAATCATAAAATTAGTTCTACTACAATATATATTCTAAATTCATTTAGATCCCTTACTGTGAAGAAGGTTGAACAATATATTGATTTGTTGTATGACCTACCACATGCGGATGCTCCCCTAAATAGAATTTTAAAAAATGCATCAATTACCTCGCCCTTTGTAAAAACCTCTCCATTAAGAATAGATAAGAATGAATGCATATTTAATCCAAAGGGTGCATCCTCCTAAATTAATTGAGTTGTCAACCTGCAAAGTTAATCGATAAGTTAATATATTAAAGAAAAAGATACATTAAATAAACTATGTGTCCTAGCTTACTTTAGGTTCTCTAATTTATTTAGCAGGTAGGCCACATCTTTATCTTGATTTTTCTTCTTTGAATTCATAAAATGCTTCATCACAAACTACATTGATAAATATAAAAAAAATAATTAATGACCAAAATCAATATAATTGACCTATTTTACATGAAAGTAAATCACATACAACAATGTCTTGTTGCCTCATTTTGTAGGGTTTGACGATCCTATTTGTTTCCTCCTCTATGTCTTTTTCTGAAATGACTTCCATTACAGGTATGGTTTCTTTTGCTTTATCCATATCATCCCCACTAATTTTCCTTTTTCCCTAGTCCATTACATCTGATATTTGTTTCTTGCTCCGCTTCCCCTTAGGTAATAGCTGGTGCTATAATGGACTGCCAATTGGAGTATCCTTGTAATCATATCGACTTCGGTCACGTCCTCTCCTTCTCCTTGTTCTACAAGCTACTGGTTCAGAAAGACGATCGACTACAGGATAGCTTGATTGAGCCTCCATGCTTTTTTTTTCAATTATTGCAAGTAATTCCTTAACCCTTTCATTCAAACAAATGCTCTCCACTGTTAGCTCCTTGATTCGATTGTCTTTAAGAATGCAGTCACTACATTCCTGAATACTTTGCCTTATAGCTTCTATGTCATCACCGATATCAAGGTTCTCAAACAATATTTTTTCATTTAGATTAGGAATTATTTCAATCATCACCTGTCAATTAACAAGTACACAAATGTTAACAACTCCATATCAAATTAACATAGGTCATAGTTTAGAATAATTACCTCTTCAGGCATGAGTTGGTCGACAAGGGCCCTCACCCTACTAATATGCGAAGGAATATTTCTCCACTTATTAATTCGGGGTCCTTAAACATTGTATAGTTTTTGAATTGGTACATGTTCCAAAAACTATGCCTATACCAAGTGTTACATACAAATACATAAACGACAGCAAAATATTATAAAATTTAACAATAAAATTATACTCACTATCAAAAGGCCAACAAATCCCTTTAGGTAAGGGAGGGTGGTGCTGGTGTGGTATCTCTGAGTTGATGAAAATAAGTCCTTAATCTTAGGTAATTATGGAGACAAAAATTGATGGATGACTTCAACCCAGTTGAATCTACCAAGATTCTCATAATCAACAAGACCTAGAGGGACCTTGTATGTACTAGACGAAAATAAGATACAAACAAATATATACAAAATATAAAATTTACACACTAATACAACATCATCCTCTGATTCAACACTTTTAGCATAATATTTGAGTAACTCCTCAATTCTTGTTCTGGTAGATTGTTTTTCTTTTGAGAAGTAAGTAAGATAGAGGTCATCCGATGCTTTATTTGAATTAATAGGGATTGAAACACCTCGGTCAGCTATACCCAGTAACAATGCAATATCTCGTCTGGTGAATGCAACCGCTACACCTGAAATATTTAAAATATTTAGTTATTCTCAAGAATATAGGCCTGAAATTATTTTATATCAGGCCCAACATGAGCCTGAACTGAAATCATTTCAAGCCTACAGAGGGCCTGAAATGATTTCATTCCAGGCCCAACGTGGGCCTGAAGTAAAATCATTTTAGGCCCTCAGTAGGCCTGAAATGAAATCATTGAAATGAGTCTGAAATTAAATTATTTCAGACTCTCTTTATCCCTATTTTATCTAACTATAGTTAGTATTTATAATTCATAACTAAAAGTGTTACTTGAGAATCTAAAAACTTGCAAAGTTGAATCCAAACTTTCAAATATATTGACCAAAATTCCACGGATATGTTGCAATTCTTGTATGCCTAAGAAAATATTGAAGGGAGACTCTTTGATCTTCACGATGTGTCGACTATGTAATATTTGAAATGCTTCAAAAAAAATTGTTAAAGTGACCTAACACACTGCACCAATGTAATTTTTGTTCAAAATCATCTGAAGCCTACAGGTTGTAAACATCACAAATGTAATGCCCGCCCCTTACCGTTAGGCGGCGCGTTACCTTTAACCCTTTTTTTTTCTTATTTACTTATATCATTGCGTATGAATCTAACATTGCAGCGGAAATGAAACATAACTAAAAGCATATGCAACGATAAGGAAGTAATAACATCATATAACATCTAATAACATCCATACTTAAATAAACTCCAAAAGAACTAGCAAGTATCATGCATAAAGTAGCAACATATGTCTTATTAAAAATAAGAACTAAGTCTATAGATGACACTAAAGTGGATCGATCAGTCAAGTCACCACCACACACATTAGCCCTTCCTGCAGCTACCCATTCCTCAGAAATTTCTATGTTGATCTGCAACATAAACAAACAAACTATAAGTATAAAACTTAGTATGCTCTTTCATACTCACTAAATCCGTACGTGGCATGCATTTTAAAACATATAACATTTCATGGATAGCATAAAATTCATAAGGCACATAAGATACATGAAGACATATAAACATAGGACATGTGCATTTCAAAACATTAGGATGCTCTTTGGAAAACATAGTAAATAATACTTTAAAATCATATACATCATCTTCTTTGGGGTCCCCGGCTTTGTACCCATTCTTTCTTTTGCACGCATACCCCTATGTAGGATGCGAGGTAGCTAATCCCGACCTACAGGGGTCTATATTCTAGGCTTACTATCTTTCAGCCTAGGGACAGCATCATCGGTAGTCCGGAACCGTGGATCTTTTCAAAATCCGGTACAAGCCAATCTTTAAAGTAAAATACATACATGCATCCTTTTCTTTTCTTTCTTTCTTTCATATAGAACATGCATTCCTTTCTTTCATATTGCATATACTATAGACATTCAACCATTCATAATCATAAGCATACTTTCATATATAGAACATGCATTCTTTCTTTTTCTTTCTTTCTTTCATATTGCATGTACTATAGGCATTCAATCATTCATAAACATAGGCATACTTTCATGGCATAATCATTATCATAAATAGCAAGACATGGAAGGACCTTTCTTTTAACACATGTAAGTGAAGCAACCATCATGCTAGTTTCATCAATACATCATACATATAACATGCTTGTCTTAATCAAGACAATATGTTAGTTTAATCTTTCTTTTCTCATCTTAATACATGCTGGCCAAAACTTCATAGCAAGGATATCATAGCATAAAACCCACATAACATTGGAATAAAGGCATACATTACCTAAGAGGTCATTTACAAGTACACTGGTAGTCTAGACTGCACTAAACACTAGTTTAGGTGCATGAATTGTACTTGAACTTATTCTTAGCCTTTATTCTAGTAATTGGCCAAAATTCATAGCATGGATAACATAGTATAAAAGTCATATAATCATGGAAATAAAAACATACGTTACACATGGAATCATATACAAGCACAAGGGTAGTCTAGGCTTCATTGAACACTAGTTTAGGTGCATGTTTTGTGCTTGAGCTTATTTTTAACCCTTATCCCAGTATTTGTTCGAAATTCACAGCTAGATAACATGGCATGAAAGTCATCCAATCATGGAAATAAAACATAATTTACATGAGAGATCATTAGCATGTACAAGAGTAAACTTAATCTTCACTAAACCTTAGTTTGGGTGCATGAATCGTACTTGCACTTATTCTTAACCCTTACCCTTGTAATTTGCCGATATTCACAGTATGTAAAACATGATATAAAAGTTCATATAACATGTAAACAAAAATATATTTTACCATTAAGGTCATATACAAGCATAAAGGTAGTCTATGTTTCATTAAACCCTAGTTTAGGGGTATGCTTTGTACTCGAGCCTATTCTTAACCCTTATTCTTGTAATTTGTCAAACTCACAGTAGGGATTTCATAGCATAATCATTCACATAACATGGGAATAAAAGCATATTTTTCATAAGAATTCATTCACAAGTGCAAAAGTAGTTTGTACTTCACCAAACACTAGTTTAGGTGTATGATCTAGAGTTCTACTTGGATTATCATGCATATGGGTACATGTAACATTTTTCTAAACATCAATACATAGAATGGAGCATGAGTTTAGGCTCAAACAACTTAGATAAGGTACTAACCCTAAGGAATAAATTATTTCCATCATGAAATAAAACACTCAATCACATGCATATCACTTGATTTAACTATAACTTCATGAAGGTCTATAAAAATCTGTTTTAAGGCATAATTTAAGGTCCCTTGGCCGAATGTTACAGGGGTCCCTTAGCATAGATTCCACAAAATTTCTTAGCCTAAAACATTTATATAGCAAGGAAACAATCATTAGAACAATAGTTTACTTCATGCATCAACATTTATCCATTTCATGACTTGGCCGAATTCTTCCAAGTCCTTTACATCATGGAGGGCATTCAAACACCATGTATCCATCATATATTCATTACAAAAAGGTAGTAACAATTTCATGAACTCTTCCTTTAAGTTTTTTGTGACGGCCCCACTTCTCTACCACTAAAGCGGACGTCACTTTTACTTTACCTTAACTTTAACTTATTCTTAGCCTTAGGTTACAACTACTTGACTTCCCTTAACTTGCTCTGATTTTTTTTTCCAAAAACAACTTTTTTAAAAAAACTTTCATTTTATTTGCTTTGCAAGGATTAACCCCTAGACCTCTTAGTTGTAAAAGAGAAGCACTAACCATCTGCCCTACAACACTTTCTTTTCAATGGTACCACTCGACTGATATATACCCAGTCGACTGGTATCAGCCACAGAAACTTTCTGGGCCCGGCACCAGTCGACTGGCCTCATGGCAGTCGACTGGTGCATCGAACAGAAGGTTCTGTTCGATATCGCAGTCGACTGGTTTTGAACCAGTCGACTGGCACGCCTGAAACCTGCATTTTCAGACCCGACAATTAGTTTCAAAAGTCTACAATTCACATACCTTCAATGTATATAAAGAAATAACTTCATTTCTATACTCTATACTAGTTTTATAAACATCCTAGCCACTCAAAACGAATCCAATAACTTGAAATTAGAATCATTGCGGAATTTAACAAAACTATCAAAACGTAAGCAAAACACTCTAGAGTTTGTACCAAACTTAACCTCTATACATAGTTTACACCATGTTCACATTTTACCAATCAAGATATCAAACTCCATGTTTCTAAATTTCAGAAATTGCCTCTTAAGCTTATACCAAGGATCTCTCCCACAGTTCCACCGCCACTGAACATCAATGCAAGCCCGCTCGCCTCCCTAGCTTATGCTTTTTTTTACCTTTATCTGCAATAGAAGGAAATGCAACTAATAAGCACAATGCTTAGTAAGTAAATCCTAAATCACAAATCCATGCTATCGATAATAAACATGCTCATTTCAAAGAATGCTTACTTCCAAAATACATGCACATGGGAAAACTTACATATACTTATCATGCTCAATCATGTTGAAAACATTACTTGCATAAAACCTTTGCAAACTTAACATGCTCATACATTAAAACACTAACCTCCTTACTCTTACTCCTTATCATGCTTGCAAAGTATCAATGTGAACTTATTGAAATAAAGACATGTACTCAAAGCTAAAACACTTGTAAATACTTATATACTTGAAAATAATATTCAACTTTCTTTAGGCCTTGACCCTGTACCATGGTATCAATGTACCAATGCGCGCATCCCTAATAGGTTTCGGGGTAGCTAGCCACCGCACCCTATTAGAGCTTCTTTCTAACTTTCTGTGGGCCTCTCTTTTGCCCGGTACATGTCACTTTACAAAAGTAAAATACTTTCTTACTCATAAAGCTTATACTTATCAAGCTATCTTTCTTTTTGCATAACTTTTTGCACTACAAAACTTTACCTTTCTTACTTGGAACTTTCATCGAGCACCTTGCGTGCCCTTAACCCAAAACTCATTTTTGTGACTTTTCAAGAACTTGGTCTTATCATGCTTAGGTCACACATACAAAACCTACTCAAATTCAAGTTCTATGATAAAAACATATATTCTTTAGAAACTTAAATCACACAATAAAACAATATTCTCAAATCATGCACTTAGATCACAAAATCATGGTTCTACAATGAGAAACTACATACGAAACTACTTCTATTGCAGGTGAGTGATTTACTTACCCTTATCTTGAAGAAAACTCACTAAGTATGGTTTAAATCCCAACGTAGCACTCCTCTTCCCTTTCTTCGCGCAAATCTCCTCCCTCCTTGACCCTAGGGAAGAAGCCCTAGATGTTCTCCTCAAGAGGAAGAAGAAGGAGGAAAAGATCCTTTGCTTTCTCCCTGTTTTCGCAGCCCCCCTTTGCCTATTTGCGCCGTCGCCCAGCCCTAAAAGGGGATTAAATCGCAACTTAAGCGGGAGTTTAAATACCTCTTCATGAAACGGGCTAAATCAACTATAACATTAATTCGCTTCATCCTTTTCTGTGCTTGATACCCTTGCCCAGCTGGTTACCCCAACTCCCTTAAGGGCTTGCTTTGCCCTGTGGTCGCGAGATCAAACCCGCCTGACCCCCTTTTCTTTTTCTTTTTATCTTAATTCCGAAAAATGCTAGAAAAATTCTGAAAAATCCCTAATAATACCAGAAAATTATTTGGTGTTACAATCCTCCCTACCTTATAAAAAGTTCATCCTCGAACTTAGAACAGCTCTGGATACCTTTGCCTCATGCTATCTTCTGATTCCCAGGTTGCCTCTTCAAACTTCTGATTCAGCCATAAAACTTTTACTAGCGGTACCACTTTGTTCCTCAGCTTCTTATCTGCTCGATCTATTATCTGAATAGGTCGATTTTCATAACTAAGATCTTCTTGAACATGTACCATCTGTGGCTCAATCACTTGGTTGGCATCTGGGATGTGCTTCTTCAACATCGAGACATGGAACACATTGTGTATTGCTGACATCTCTGAGGTAGCTCCAACTCATAAGCTACTTTGCCAACTCTTTTTGTCACTAGGTACGGTCCTATGTATCGAGGACTTAGCTTGCCTTTCTTGCCAAATCTCATCACACCCTTCATAGGAGCTACTTTGAGGAAAACAGTATCCCCAACTTCAAACTCTAACGGCCAACGGCGTACATCGGCGTAACTCTTCTGCCTACTCTGAGCAGTCTCAATCCTCTGACGGATGCTCTTTATAGCTTCTGTGGTATCATTTATAAGATCAGTCTGTGATCCCATTTCCTTCTTCTCACTACCTTCATATCAACAGAGGGGAGATCTACACTTCCTACCATAAAGAGCTTTATAGGGTGTCATACCAATAGTGGCTTGGTAACTGTTGTTGTAGGCAAACTCAGCTAAACACAAATACTTGCACCAACTGCCCTTGAAGTCCAATGCACAAGCTCTAAGCATATCTTCTAAAACTTGATTCACTCTCTCTGTCTGTCCATCAGTCTGGGGATGGAAAGCTGTGCTGAATTTCAGTTTGGTGCCTAACGCTGTCTGTACACACTCCCAAAAGTGTGACGTGAAACGACCATCCCTATCAGAGATAATGGTCTTCGGGACTCCGTGTAGTCGGATCACTTCTTGTACATATAACTGGGCTAACTTTGCAATCGAGTAAAACACTTTAATTGCCAAGAAGTGGGCAGACTTGGTCAATCTGTCTACTATCACCCAAATAGCGGCATAGCCATTAGTTGTCTTTGGTACACTGACGGAACCAAAATATACTAATTAATTTGTCACGAAATGTATGGGCTCATCAAATTTAGATGTAAATGAATGAAATGCTGGAAACCCTTTTTTTTTGCAATCAAAGAACAAAAGCGTAGTAAAGGGGCCACAGGTCGTATTTTTCTCGGGGACTAGTTGTCGTGTTTGATTCGAACTTGTATTTATGTGTCATTTGTGAATTTGGGTTTCAATTAAAATTTGGGTTCTGGATTGCAATCAAGAATGGAATTACAATGGAAATAAAGAAAACTACATCAATGAACAAAACAAGGTGATGGCAATTAACAATTCAATCAATGGGAAATTTAACCAACTGATGCAACCTTATCAAATTTGGAATTCAAGATCTTATCTAATCAAATCTGATTTCGACTAGCACTAATGCAAAGATCTTCTTCAGAAATTACTACTCGAAACGAATTAAATTGCAATCCAATCTTTAACCAAACTAGTACACAATCATTTCCAAGACTCTACTTGATACAAGATGCAAGCCATTTACAAACTTGATACCCAACTGAGTTCAACAGAAATCTATGTTATACTGATTGATTTTAAAACACAATCATCATTAGAAAAACAGGTGAATTCCTGATGAAACCAGTGCCAAATCAGCTTGAGCACAAAAAGGAAAACTCTTGTGCCAAATTTGCCACTTCGGTGCCAAGAGATGAACTAATTGCCACAGCTGTAACCTGGCAATTTAGAAAGGCTGATCTGGTAGAAACATAGCCGAAACTGAAGGAAAAATGCAGCAATTGCTTGGGATGCAAAACTCCACAACTCTAAACAGAACTAAGCTGCAGAACTGCAGAAACTTGGCTGCAGGGATGCAGTGTGCAGAATTTCGGCACAAACTGAACTCAAAACACTCAAGCAAATGAATTCACGGGCTGATATCTAAAGGCAGCACTTCAGTGATACATACTCAGCAATGATGGCTACCATGTTCAGAATGAAACAAACTAGACAGATTTAGGATTCAAGTTGCAGAAATGGAGATTAATGCAACAAGCTGGATGAGAATGCAGAAATAAAATCAGCCTGCTAAACAACTCGAATCAACTGAATTAATAAACTAAATGTTGGCTTTAATTGCAGGGAATAAACTAAACAAGAAGTAAATTGAAAACAAGCCACAAAAGACTTGAAACTGAACTGAAATTCAGAACAGGGAAAAAGGGCTGATACGCAGCTGATACACCAGAATTTGGATAGGAATTCAACCGAAATTAAGAGTAATGGTCCACTAAACAAGTTTCCTAACTATTATACTTGCAGAAAATAAACCTAACTTAAGCAAAACAACCAAGAACCGAAATTACAGTTAATGAAACAGAAAATTCAGTAACGAGACATTGCAGAAATGAAACTACAGCAAACAAACTGAACTTAACTAACTAAACTAGCATCTATCCCTTCTCTGAGCTCAAGTTCGTCTTGCTGTCACACAAGATATGAGCCTCGAACCCGCAAGCTCAACACATCGCCGGAAAACTGCCTCTGCGAAGCAAATCTAGCTCAGCTCTGCTCAATTGCGAAAACCCATCCAATTCCTTCAACTCAGCTGCGATGATGATTTGAGATTGGTCCGAGCACTTCAGGGAACCCCTCTGAACTTCTCAGATGGATGAAATGGTGCGTAGCATTGAATTCCAGGAAGTGATGGCAAAACTGACGAGACCTCGATCAGTCCTGTTCTTGGGCAATTTAGAGCTAGATTCTTCTCGGAAACCCTTTTCCAATGATCTGAAACTTGATCCAAAGGAGAGAATGATGCGGTCACGCCTCGGATTGAAGAAAAACTGAAGAAAACTGAGAAACTATCGAAGAAGAAGTGCGTTGCGGCGAAGACACGACGAGGAGAAGCTGCTGGGAAAATCTGATTAAATAGCTATCAATGGACGGTTGTGATTAATTTGAGAAATCCAACGGTTGATCTTCATCTGATCTGACCCAAACTTTGAGGATGTTGATCTGGTGTCAGGATCTGCCTTGTGGTAGCTCGGATCCTCCAGATATGCAACGGATGGTCCAGATCAACTCAATCTGTGAATGGACGCTCTAGAGCCCTCCTTGCTTGATCCAACGGTTGATTTAGCTCCGATTGGGATGAAACCTTCAGATCTTGATCATAGAGCTTGATCAACCCTAACCCTAGCTCGGATTGCTTCAGATCGTCCCGGATGGCTCAGATCTAGCCGCTCTTGAATCGGAGGGTCCGGATTAATTGTAGGCTTGATAATTCGATCCGGTTCACATCCGACTCAAGTTTGACCCAGTATGCCCTAAGTCCTTGAACCTTTGGTGCCTACAAAAATAGATCCAAAATTTAGTGGCCAATTAATCCAATTTAATGCAAATTTGTAATTAAGTCCAAAATGAAGGTAAGTTCTAAAACCTAGGGCAATTTCACAATTAATCAATAAAAATATGAGTCAAACATGGATTTTAACATCTAAAATAATCAACAAAAATGGTACTTATCATACACCAACTATGAAATCCATGGCTATGTCTTCCCATTTCCACTCTGGAATCTGAATGGGCTGTAGGACACCTCCTGGTCTCTGGTGTTCTGCTTTAACTCTCTGACATGTCAAGCAGGTGCTGACATACCTAGCTATGTCTCTTTTCATTCCGGACCACCAAAATTTTCTTTTCAAGTCCTGGTACATCTTGGTAGAACCAGGATGCATGGAGTAGGGAGTTCCATGGGCTTCTTCAAGAATCTTCTTTCTCAGCTCCTCATTCTTGGGAACACACAAACGGTCACCATAATAGAGTATCCCACTGTCAGATACTCTAAACTCTTTACTCTCTTCTTCTTGTACCTCTTGCTTGATCCTTTGGATATCAGAATCCTTAGCTTGCTCTTTCTGTATCTCTTCAAGCAAAGTGGACTCTAGTGTCAATAGGGCTAGCTGTCCATCAATAATCTCCACTCCATAATCTACTATCTCCTTCTGTAATGGTGGTGCCAATGCTGATAAGGACATCAAAGTGGCACACGTCTTTCTACTTAGTGCATCTGCTACTTTATTTGCCTTACCAGGGTGGTAAAGGATCTCACAGTCATAATCCTTCACTAACTCAAGCCACCTTCGCTGTCTCATATTGAGGTCTTTCTGAGGGAAGAAATATTTCAGACTCTGGTGATCTGTATAAATCTTACACTGCACTCCATACAAGTAATGCCTCCATATCTTTAGAGCAAAGACTACAGCTGCCAACTCCAGATCATGAGTGGAGTAATTCTTTTCATAGTCTTTAAGTTGCCTGGAAGCATAAGCTATGACTTTGCCTTCTTGCATAAGTACGACTCCAAGTCCTAGCTTTGATGCATCACTGTATATATCAAAGCTCTTATCACCTTCGGGTACTGTAAGAATAGGAGCGCTTGTCAATCTCTTCTTCAACTCAAGGAAGCTCTGCTCACAGCCCTCAGTCCACTCATACATCTTATTCTTTCTGGTAAGGGCTGTAAGTGGAGAAGCTATCTTTGAAAAGTCCTCTACAAACCTTCTGTAGTACCCTGCCAAACCTAGAAAACTTCTGATCTCACTGGCATTCTTTGGTCGACTCCAGTTACTAACTGCTTCAATCTTGGCTGGGTCTACCATAATACCTTCCTTGGAAATGATGTGGCCTAGGAAGGCCACCTGGTCAAGCCAAAACTCACACTTTGAGAATTTGGCGTACAACTCCTTCTGATGTAAGGTTTACAATACCATCTTTAGGTGTTCGGCATATTCTTCCTGAGTCTTTGAATACACTAGGATATCGTCAATAAAGACAATGACGAACTTGTCCAGGAAATCCTTGAACACTCTATTCATTAGATCCATAAACGTCGCAGGGGCGTTTGTCACTCCAAAGGGCATGACCACAAACTCATAGTGCCCATATCTTATACTGAAAGCAGTCCTTGGCACATCACTCTCCTTCACTCTGAGCTGATGGTAACCTGATCGCAGATCTATCTTGGAGAACACTGTGGCTCCCTTCAGCTGATCAAATAAATCATCTATCCTTGGCAAAGGATATCTGTTCTTGATGGTTACCTTATTCAAAGCTCGATAATCTATGCACATTCGCATAGATCCATCTTTCTTCTTGACGAGCAATACAGGAGCTCCCCAAGGTGAATGACTAGGGCGGATGAAACCCTTGTCAAGTAGCTCTTGCAATTGTTCTTGCAATTCTTTCAGTTCTGCTGGCGCCATGCAATAAGGTGCCTTCGAAATTGGGTTGGTTCCTGGGGCCAACTCAATTTCAAACTCAATTTCCCGATTGGGAGGGAGTCCTGGTAACTCTTCAGGAAAAACCTCAGGATAGTCACAGACTACCCTCACTTCTTCTCTCTTCAACCCTTCTCCTTGACTTGCATCCACTATATGAGCTAGAAAGGTAGATAAGAACCTTTTTGTCTTTCTCTTTGGGTCTCCAATAAACTCAAATGGAGGTTCTGCTTCTGGTGTGAACTTGACTTTCCTCTTACGGCAGTCTATAGAAGCACTATACTTGCTCAAGAAGTCCATCCCTAAACTGACATCGTAATCCTTCATCTCCAGGACTACCAAGTCACTATAGAGCTCTCGGTTGGAAATCCAGATTGGTACTGCCCTTAGCCTCTGAGTAGATGCCATGACCTCTCTCGAAGGTAAGGTCATTAAGAACTTCATCGTTTAACATTTCTGGTGGCCTTTATACTGTTATCAGTCGTTCCAAGGTCTGCGGCCTACTAACACCGCTGGCCACCTTTAAAGCTATCTCAGTCCTTAACATCTTGATCATTAGCCTGACTCTTTCTCTTTCAGTGCCAACTAGCTCTAGGCACAGACAAGCTAGTCGGTTGAACTTCCTCACTCCTTCATCCACGGATAGTTCTCCAGGTCTGAACTCCGTGAATTCATCATAACGCTTGTTGGTTACTCGCATATGAATGTATTCTTTTAAGAACTCGATCTCGAAGTCGACCCATGTCATCTGGCTGACATTTCTCTTGGCCTAGACTCTCTCCCATCACAATCTAGCATCTCCGGTAAGGCAGAAGGAGGCGCACTTTATCTTCTCTATCTCAGGTCAGTCCAGTTGCTCTACTTTGCTTTCCAACGTTTTGAACCATGCTTGAGAATCCCATGGTTCACTTGTGCCTGAGAAGTTCTCTGGCTTCAGTTTCTACCACTAGATGAGGTACGCTTCTTGCCTTACCCCCTTGCCGGGACTATAGATGTAACCGATGGATCGTCGGTCACAACTGGTGCCACTACATTCTCCACCAGCGGGGTAATGGGAGCGGCCTACTGGTTAGTCATCATGGTGACAATAACTTGCTGCTATTCTACTACTTACCCTTGTAACCGAGCCACCACCTCTAAAAGATTTGGTGGTGGTAGTGACTTTGCTGCCTCTTGCCCTTTAGGAGCTCACTCCTCATTTTGGGCCTTTCTAGGACGTCCTCTTGACATTCACTTACTCTATATCATAAAGAGACTATGTTGCCTCTTGCCCTCTAGGAGCTCGCTCCTCATTTTGGGCCTTTCTAGAACGTCCTCTTGCCATTCTCTTACTCTATAGTGTAAAGAAAATAAAAACTCATTATCTCTTACTAACTTACTTCATTATCTCCTTGCACATATTAGCATAAAATAATACCAATATACTTTTCTATCATCATGCACTTACTGATACTAGCAGTCAATAATAAAAAGCATATAAAACTACAACATATGAACTTCTTACTTGGTAGGCGGCAGGATTGATGCTTGATGTCAGTGTGGCGGAGGGGTGGAACCTTTTGCTCTGATACCACTCTGTGACGGCCCCACTTCTCTACCACTAAAGCGGATGTCACTTTTACTTTACCTTAACTTTACCTTATTCTTAGCCTTAGGTTACAACTACTTGACTTCCCTTAACTTGCTTTGATTTTTTTTTCTTCCAAAAACAACATTTTTAAAAAAACTTTCATTTTATTTGCTTTGCAAGGATTAACCCCTAGACCTCTTAGTTGTAAAAGAGAAGCACTAACCATCTGCCCTACAACACTTTCTTTTCAATGGTACCAGTCGACTGATATATAGCCAGTCGACTAGTATCGGCCACAGAAACTTTCTGGGCCCGACACCAGTCGACTGGCCTCATGGCAGTCGACTGGTGCATCGAACAGAAGGTTCTGTTCGATATCGCAGTCGACTGGTTCTGAACCAGTCGACTGGCACGCCTGAAACCTGCATTTTCAGACCCAACAATTAGTTTCAAAAGTCCACAATTCACATACCTTCAATGTATATAAAGAAATAACTTCATTTTTATACTCTATACTAGTTTTATAAACATCCTAGCCACTCAAAACGAATCCAATAACTTGAAATTAGAATCATTACGGAATTTAACAAAACTATCAAAACGTAAGCAAAACACTCTAGAGTTTGTACCAAACTTAACCTCTATGCATAGTTTACACCATGTTCACATTTTACCAATCAAGATATCAAACTCCATGTTTCTAAATTTCAGAAATTGCCTCTTAAGCTTATACCAAGGATCTCTCCCATGGTTCCACCGCCACTGAACATCAATGCAAGTCCCGCTCGCCTCCCTAGCTTATGCTTTTTCTTTACCTTTATCTGCAATAGAAGGAAATGCAACTAATAAGCACAATGCTTAGTAAGTAAATCCTAAATCACAAATCCATGCTATCGATAATAAACATGCTCATTTCAAAGAATGCTTACTTCCAAAATACATGCACATGGGAAAACTTACATATACTTATCATGCTCAATCATGTTGAAAACATTACTTGCATAAAACCTTTGCAAACTTAACATGCTCATACATTAAAACACTAACCTCCTTACTCTTACTCCTTATCATGCTTGCAAAGTATCAATGTGAACTTATTGAAATAAAGACATGTACTCAAAGCTAAAACACTTGTAAATACTTATATACTTGAAAATAATATTCAACTTTCTTTAGGCCTTGACCCTGTACCATGGTATCAATGTACCAATGCGCGCATCCCTAATAGGTTTCGGGGTAGCTAGCCACCGCACCCTATTAGTGCTTCTTTCTAACTTTCTGTGGGTCTCTCTTTTGCCCGGTACATGTCACTTTACAAAAGTAAAATACTTTCTTACTCATAAAGCTTATACTTATCAAGCTATCTTTCTTTTTGCATAACTTTTTGCACTACAAAACTTTACCTTTCTTACTTGGAACTTTCATCGAGCACCTTGCGTGCCCTTAACCCAAAACTCATTTTTGTGACTTTTCAAGAACTTGGTCTTATCATGCTTAAGTCACACATACAAAACCTACTCAAATTCAAGTTCTATGATAAAAACATATATTCTTTAGAAACTTAAATCACACAATAAAATAATATTCTCAAATCATGCACTTAGATCACAAAATCATGGTTCTACAACGAGAAACTACATACGAAACTACTTCTATTGCAGGTGAGTGATTTACTTACCCTTATCTTGAAGAAAACTCACCAAGTATGGTTTAAATCCCAACGTAGCACTCCTCTTCCCTTTCTTCGCGCAAATCTCCTCCCTCCTTGACACTAGGGAAGAAGCCCTAGATGTTCTACTCAAGAGGAAGAAGAAGGAGGAAAAGATCCTTTGCCTTCTCCCTGTTTTCGCAGCCCCCCTTTGCCTGTTTGCGCCGTCACCCAGCCCTAAAAGGGGATTAAATCGCAACTTAAGCGGGAGTTTAAATACCTCTTCATGAAACGGGCTAAATCAACTATAACATTAATTCTCTTCATCCTTTTCTGTGCTTGATACCCTTGCCCAGCTAGTTACCCCAACTCCCTTAAGGGCTTGCTTTGCCCTGTGGTCGCGAGATCAAACCCCGCCTGACCCCCTTTTCTTTTTCTTTTTATCTTAATTCCGAAAAATGCTAGAAAAATTCTAAAAAATCCCTAATAATATCAGAAAATTATTGGGTGTTACATTTTTTTTGGGCATAGAAAAGGGGGGGTACCCCTTTATGGCCGAAACTTCCCTCAAGGTTTTCTTCCATTCTCTTTCGCCCAACATCATAAGCAAACATAAAAATCATAAAAACACATAAAAAGCCATTATGTTGTAGGTGAGGGAGTCTTACCACTTGTGCTTATGTTTCCAAAAGATCTCCAAATTTTTTTTTTGAGAAGAAAAGACCTCTTAAACTCTAGCACTCCTCTTGTTCTTCTCTTCTTTTGGTCCGATTTTCTCTAGGAGGTGAACGACTTGATTTCGGTGAGGAAGAGGAGGAAGGGGAAGAGTTTGGTGGAGAGAAATGGGGGGTTTCTTGGCCGAAAATGCCTTAGGCATTTCCTCCTCTTCATGGCCTTTTATGGTGACTAAAGAGGCAAGCACCTCTTTAATGGTGTCTCTTCAATTTTTGTGTCTCTTCATCTTCTTTCCCACTTATCTACAATTTCCCATCCTATTCTAATAGCACTCCCCTGCTGGGTCAATTGGTTATATATGCATTTTTAAGGCTTGGCTTTTCTTTGAGGTCCAAGGTTCAATCCTTGGCACCTCCTCTTCTTTTCGCTTTCTCCTCCTTTTATTATTTTTTTTCCAAGCCCGAATAACCAAAGCTCACCTAGAGAATGCTACTTATTTAATTCATACACATGCATATTCATATCATTATTCATTCATACATGTGTAGGATATTTAAGCATAACATTAAATATAATACCTAAGCATAATTATCACACATCCACTACGTGTCAAGATAATGCCTAACATTTCTTTATTCACAACTTTTCCTCCTAAATTCATAATATTATTCTTGGCCACATGTTCCATTATTTCTACGCTAGAGCGGAAAATTTGGGGCGTTACAACAAATTTATTAAGAAACAAACCCAAACATTTTCATATTTGATAAATCAATATAAAATTTTTTATGAACATGCGCAAAAACAGTCCTATTTTGACCTAATCTGCTCACTAACATATCTTGGTGGATAATGCTAAGGAAGAAGAAGCTGAAACACCCACAAACTTTTTTTCCGCCATTCTGAAAATTAATCAATGCAGAAACCCTAACTGGAGAGTGCCGATCAATGTGGACTTCCACGCAAACCCTTAAAGCCGACTGAGGGACACACGAACACACTTGCCTAGGGTTTTGGTTGGGGGAAGGGATTGGGGGGGGGGGCAGTGAGCTTGCCACTATAACACAGCTAGGGTGCCCACAATGTTCTCTAACTTCAGTAATGATAATTAGATTGCTGGGCTGAGTGAGAGAGGAGAAAAAGTCGACTCCCTGGGGAATCCGAACCATAATATGTTATTTTGATTTGAAAAGTCTGAAAAAGTGGTTCGGATGTCTTAGAATTATTAACTGAGAAAGAGAATTTTTGGCGGGAAGGGTATAAGAGGAAAAATACTAATTTTGATGTGCCTTTGGTAAAAATGAAACCTCAATACGCGTTTTAGTAATTACGAATTCTTAGGTCCGCCGTTTGGTAAAAAGCAGCCTAAAATCGGATGGAAGCCTCTTTCCATCCTTCCTCGTGTGATGTGGTCATGTCCTCGAGCTCTTGCCACATCTGCAACATCGATGACGCACTAGCAGTAATCCGTCGTTCCACCACGGTGTCCGTGGGAGGCGACCTCCATGACTCCCTAAGAAACGAAGAATCAAACATGGACACTATATGAAGACTGACAAGAGCCATCAGTTCGGGCTTGCGGTTCCGCCTCTCCATGGTCGTCACCATCGAGGTCGAACCGGCGGTGCCTACCCACATCCTTCCCTTCCTCATCGTCTTCACCGGCGAAGGTGACGCAGGAGGAGGAGGAGGAGGAGGAGGATGAGGATGAATAAACACTTGATATACTAACAACTATCACAACCTTGGGCCGCCTTATGATTGAAAAAATGAGGCTCAGTGGAAGCCATGCGAACAGTTAATTGATCACGAATTTGTTCGATTTTAAGGATCAAACATGCCAGTTATGAAAATGACAATGATTACCAAAATCTCATTATCGTTCTTATTTGAGTAAGAGAAGTAGAGAGAGAGAGAAGAGAGGTAGAGAAGAGGTAACAAAATAACTTTCATGATTATTTGTAAAAACTTGTCCATGAGATATACAATTTATAAAGACTTTAGGATACTTAGTCAAATGAAAAATTAATAAGGAATCTGTTAATTAACAAATTCATAAAGAAACTGTCAATTAACAGATTAATAAGAAAAATATCTAATAATATTTGACGCGGTCAAATATTAAATTTATACTCTTTTACCCCCCCCCCCCCGATTGACTTAACGGGAGATCTCTGACATTGAGTTTACATGATAATCTGCTAAAACATTGTCTGGATAATGGCTTAGTAAAGATATCAGCAATTTGATCTTCTACAGAGATATAAGAAACAAATAATTGTTTGCTTGCCACCCGCTCTCGAACAAAATGAAAATCAATTTCAACATGTTTTGTACTAGCATGAAATATTGGATTTGATATAAGATATGTTGCTCCAATATTATCACACCAAATTTTTGGTGCAATATGCGATGCAAGATGAAGTTCCGAAAGAAGGGATTGAAGCCAAATAATTTCTGACGTTGCATTGGCTATAACTTTATATTCAGCTTTAGTGCTTGAACGAGATACTGTAGGTTACTTTTTCGAATTCCAAGAGATAAGATTTCGTCCAAGAAATACTGCATATCCACTAGTAGAGCGTCTATCTTTAGGAGAACTCGCCCAATCCGCATCTCTATAGGCATATAAATCTCGAGATGATTGTCGATATAAAAGAAGACCACGTAGAATATTGTCTTTGAGATAACGAAGTATTCTTTTCACACCTTCCCAATTTTGTTCAGTGGGTGTATGCATGAACTGACAAGCATGATTTACTGCAAACGTAATATCAGGGCGGGTGATAGTAACATACTGTAAAGCTCCAATAATACTTCGATAAACCTGGGGATCATCCATCACCGAAGAGGAAGAAGGTGTAGAGACAATATTTGGAGCAATTGGTGTAGAAACCGGACGTGCTCCATCCATTTTAGCTCTTTGAAGAAGCCCAGTAATATATTTGCTCTGAGAGAGGATATAACCTTCATCATGTGGAATGAGTTCAATACCAAGAAAAAAATGAGCATTTCCTAAATCTCGAATAGGAAATTCATTATTGAGAAGGCTTAATAAATTTATGATGCCCTTTTGATCATTGCCAGTTAATAGAATATCATCAACATAAATAATAAAAAATATCATAGATCCATCATTATGTCTATAGAATAGAGAGGAGTCAGTTTTTTATCCAAAAAATCCTTGAGCCTATAACCATTTAGATAATCGATGAAACCATGCACGAGGAGCTTGCCGAAGACCATATAAAGATTTCTTGAGATGACAAACATGAGATGGAAATTGTGGATGAACAAACCCAGGTGGTTGCTTCATAAATACCGTTTCCTCAAGAATACTATGAAGAAATGCATTAGAAACGTCTAATTGTCGGATAGTTCAATTAGAACTAATAGCTGTTGATAACAATAATTTGATAGAAGTAATTTTGATGATTGGGCTAAAGGTATCATTGAAGTCAATACCTGGCTATTGACTAAATCCTTTGGCTACAAGTCGAGCTTTGTACTGTTCAAGAGAACCATCAGCTCGATGCTTAAGACAGAATATCCATTTCGAGCCCACAACATTCATGGACGGAGTGTGCGGAACTAGGCTCCATGTTCCATTGCGAAGAAGTGCATCAAATTTTGTAGTCATTGCATTACGCCAATTTGGATCCTTGTTTGCCTGTGTAAAGCAAGTTGGTTCAATAGCTTTTGAGGAAACCACTAGAGCTCGAGGAAGAGGATATCGAGTAGCCATTGGTGGACATCGTGTATATATGTCACTTAAGGGAAGCATGCGACGAGGAGAATTATCATCTGAAACACTTGTTGATGGTGATGAGGAAGTGGGTTGGCATGGTGAGTTTGTTGCCGAACTTGTATTATCCGAGGATCCAGGGCTAGAGAGCATATTATCTTTGGCTAGTGAGACTTCTAAGATTGGAGCAATAACTTGAGGTGATTCTGATGGTATAGGAGAGTTATTAGGGAGCTCCGGAGCAGGACCTAGGATGTCATCTCTTCTAATAATGTTGGGTGACATCAAGAAAGTATCACCTGTATCTGGAGGAGAGATTGAAGAGGCTGCCAAAAAAGGGAATAGAGATTCATCAAAAGTAACATGTCGTGATGTATATATCCGTCCAGTTGGTATATGTAAGCAACGATACCCATGATGCATATTACTATAACCAAGGAAAACACATAATAATAAACAAGGGTCAAGTTTGTGTTTAGAGTAGGGGCGTAACCATTGATAACATACACAACCAAAGATTCGAAGAAAAATGTATTCAGGAGTTTGATTATAAAGTTTTTCCAAAGGACACATATGATTGAGCAATGGGGTAGGAAGTCGATTTATGAGATATACTGCAGTACAAACAACTTCATCCCAAAATTTATGCGGAACTGATGTATGATGAAGAAGAGCTAAGGCAGTTTCAACTATATGCCTATGTTTTCTCTCAGCAGATCCATTTTGTTCTGGAGTGTGAGGGCAAGCGACTCGATGAACAATCCCAAAAGAGACAAGATGACGATGAAGAGCTTGATATTCTCCTCCCTAATCAGAAGGAAGAGAGAGTATTTTACGATTAAAATATTGTTCAACTTGTTTTTTAAAATTACAGAATATATTAAATAAATTAGATTTTCTTCTCATAGGATAAAGCCAAGTGTATTTACTAAAATGATCAATAAAAGTAACATAATATAAGAAACCTTGGTTAGACAAGATAGGTGCAGGACCCTAAATATCCGAATGAATTATTTCAAGTGGAAAATCAGAAACACGTTCAGATGAAGAAAAAGGTAACTTATGACTTTTAGATTCCATGTAAGCTTGACATGAATGAGATGGAGATGAAGTAAAGGAAGTAGGTAAATCATACCTATTTATGATCGAATGAACAATACGAAGGGAAGGATGACCAAGTCGAGCATGCTAGGCTGGTTTATTTGCGCGTTCACCAATAAAAGCTTTGATTGAAGAATTTTCAAGATAGTAGAGGTCATTTTTTATTTTTCCAAGAAACACAGTAGTATTTATTCATCTATCTTTTATAAGATAATGATTATGATGAAATTCAAAAAAGACATTGTTATCAAGGCAAAACTGACGTATGGAGAGTAAATTTTTAGTAATGGATGGAATATGAAAGATATTGCGCATGTGAAAAGTACGATTGGGCAAATGAATGTATGTGTTTCCAAGATTAATAATATGCAAACTTGAGTCTGTTGGTGCAATTTGCACTAATAGTTAAACCTGAGTTTTGATGAATGACAAATAGGTTAAAGTTAGACTTACTTTTGGTTTTTGACCTCTTTACTAAGTGTACAGGGTTGAAAGACTTAGGACCTGACACCAGGCTGAAGTCCAGGGTGGTTGAGTCCTGGCGAGAAGTCCAGTTGGGTTCACGGGGCCTGACAACTGGCTGAAGCCCAAGTTGGTTGAAACTTGGCAAAAAGACCAGGGTGGTTGAGCCCTGGCAGGAAGACCTGGTGGGTTAAGAAGTTGAGTAGAGCTGCACGAGGTAAGTGAGGTAAGTCACTGGAGGAGCGAACCAGTGAGGACGGGTCCTATTTTTGGACTGTAGGCGCGGTCCAACTTAGGCCCATTTGGGTGACCTCGGTTGAGTCCTGGTTAGATCCTTATCCAGGTTTGGACGGGGTCTAATTAACTCTAAATAAATTAACTCTATTTTACAGAATTTATTTAATTAGATTCTAAATACATTAACTCTATTTTACAGAATTTATTTAATTAGATTCAAAATGCATTAACTCTATTTTACAGAATTTATTTAATTAGAATTTTGTAGTTGAATTTTATAAAATTATTCCTTATCTAAAGCCTTGGTGGAGGATAAATTATCATTTAAATTATTCGTATTTCCTTCTTTTTAGAGAATAAAATTATTCCTACTAATGCTTAAAATTCTCACGTAAAGCTTAGTTGGAAGGATAAAATCTCCTTTTAAATTATTAATAAAATTGTAAGAGGATAAAACCTCTCGGTTAACTTTTCAATATTCTGTATTTATATTTTATTTAAATTATTTTCTTAATTGAAGCAAAGGATAGAAACATTATCTTTTTTTTAATTATTTTATCTTGTTGATGGATAAAATTTGAGCTGAGAAGATCATGCATCGAGGCACTATAAATAGAAGCAAGCAAGCCCTCTAACATATAAGAAAATTTGATTCTGGTTCAAGCTTTGGCGCTCTCTTGCTTCCACGCTCCTCTGCTGCGGTTTGTGCTTTGACTCGACGCTGTCCGACCGCTGCTGGAAGATCGCTCCCAACACCCAAGCTACTTCAGATAAATCTAAGTGTTGGGTAACGAATTCTTTTTCTGCACTTAAATTATTTAAGGGGGAAGTGTAGGGCTGTTACACTTCCGCCCAATCTTGTATTCGAATCACTCTATCGGTAGTTTGTCGGTAGAGGTTTTTAGTGGATTGCCCACAGGAAAGGTTCAAGGAACCTGGGCCTTCGAGTAGGAGTCGGCGAAGGCTCCGAACGAAGTAAAACTCCTCGTGTAATTTTTTTTATTATTTTTCGCTTTCGCATTTCGTTTTAATTTTTCCGCTGCGCACGTTATAAAAAGCATCGTACAATTTTCTATCAACTCTGATTTTATAACGAAGATTTTAAAAGTCACGTGATTCACCCCCCCTCTCACGTGCATCGGTCCTACAAGTGGTATAAGAGCCAAGTTCGCTCTGTATCGGTGCAACCACCATAAGAGCCGGGGAAATCCAATTCTTTTTCGTTTGTTTTTGTGTTTTCGCTGCACGATCTAAATTAGGTATTGTTGCCTAAATTTAGATATTTTCTATCGATTTTACTCGAATTTGGGCAACACCATTTCGAGTCGTTTTTTGTTTCTTTCTTCTCCTTTTCCTACCACACTACTAATCCAAGACCTAGTCTTGGAACAAGTGTTTTTGTTGTTGTCTATTTCAGATGGCTCAAGGTGAAGGATATAGTACTGCCCGTCCTCCGCTCTTCAATGGGGAAGACTTCCCTTACTGGAAACGAAGTATGGAGGTGTACCTAAAGACTGATACGGATCAATGGTTCGCGGTGCAATCTAGCTACGAACCACCAATGGACGAGGGAAACAATGCACTACTGAAGCATGACAGATGGAACCTAGAAATGAAGAAAAGGGCTCAGATTGAGTTCAAAGCACAGAACACACTCCAATGCGGACTAACCAAAGAGGAATTGAACCGTATCGGCCCAACTGAATCTGCCAAAGAACTTTGGGACAAACTGATTGAACTGCATGAAGGCACCTCAGATGCGAAGGTAACAAAAAGAGATTTGTTATTGAATAAATTATTTAACATAAAAATGCAGGAAGGTGAGTCTGCAAGCCAACTCCACGCCCGGATCAAGGACATACTAAATGGACTCCACCTCATTGGGCACAAACAAGAAAATAGAGATATTATAAGGTATGCACTAAATGTCTTTCCTAGAAACTCTTTATGGGCATCCATCATAGATGCTTATAAAATTTCTAGGAATCTTTCCAAAATAAATTTAGATGAACTATTCTGTGAATTAGAACTGCACGAACAAACTAACGCCAAGGCCGAGAAAAGATTTGCTTTGTTTGCAGGTTCTTCAAAAGAAGTCAAGTCGAAGAAGAAAATTCAAGAATCAGAAGAAGAGTCAGACTCAGACTCAGATGACGAGGAACAAATGGTTAACTTAGTAAGAAAAGTCCTCGCCAAAAAGAAAAGCAAATTCTCGAAAAGAGATTTCCAAAAGATAATGAAGCCAACCAGTTATGGAGACAAAAGCAAAATAACCTGCTTCGGTTGCAACAGAAAAGGACACTTCAAACATGAATGTCCCTACAAAACGGAGGACCAATCAAAGAAAAGCAAGAAGAAGAAGGCTCTTCAAGCCACCTGGGACGAGAGTTCGGATGACTCTGACTATGAACCACCAAAGAAGACAAGCTACCTCGCGCTAATGGCAACTGGACCCGGGTCAGACTCGGAGCACGACGAAGATTCCGAATACGAGTCGAGTCAAGAGATCGGACTCTTTTCGGACGACTCGACTAAGGTATATTTAGATTCAGTTAATGAAAAATTTTTTAAGATTATTTCCATTTTAAATAAAAAATTACTTGCATCTGAATCTAGGAATGACCAGCTCCTTAAGGAAAATCAAGACCTTAAGGAGCAATTAATTAATACCAGAACAATAACTGAACAAACTCAAAATCAAAAGACAATTGAGCTTGAAACTGAAAACTCCACTCTAAAGGGCGAAGTCCTAAAACTTAAGGATCTACTAGCAACTTTCACAACCCGATCCAAGAACCTTGACCTCATTCTTGGATCACAAAAGGGCATGTACAATAAATCTGGGATAGGATATAAATCAGGATCAGCCCAAAGATCCTTTATCTCCTTTATCCACCCCCGCAAAAATCAACGAAAAGCGTGGGTTCCAAAAGCTTACCTAACAAAGCAATTAGGTCAGAATCAACTTTATGTCCCAAAAAGGGACATCCACTACATTGACCCTAGACACCCAGTCTACAATTTAGGGGGAAGCTCCAAATTAGTTGGCACCTCAAAGTCACCCTTTACCCGTCTGGGTACCTAGGACTAGTTTCAAAAGTTAGTCTGACACTTGACCTACTCAGTACCAGGGTAGGGCGAGCTGATAGTACGTTAGGGAAGCTGATCTAAGGAGTCAGGTAGGGGAAGGCGTCCTCTATTTGGTCTTCTTAGCCCAGTGGAACTAGTCGAAGCTACCTCGCCACATCCTAGACTAGTTAGACCAAGGAGTTTCACTAGGTAGGTTAAAAGTACAACTTCCTTAAGCGGTTTTGCCTAGAAAGTGGTTGTTGATCCAATAAGGCTTCGGCCAAAGAAGACCTCTGTGCCTCGCCACGGCTTGGAAACCAATTATGGAAGTATACTTTTAAACTGCTTCTTGTCAAACCTGAATCTAACAAAAGGTCAGATTAACTTTTATAAATCAAACTCAAACTTATCTCACACAAATCATAGGATCCCTTTGATTGACAACTTAGATCAAGTGAGATGAATAAGGACAACTAAAATCAAATTCAAAATTCAAATTAACAAAATCAAAATTCAAAATTCAAATTAACAAAATCAAAATTCAAAATTCAAATTAACAAAATCAAATTTCAAAATTCAAATTAACAAAATCAAAATTCAAAATTCAAATTAACAAAATCAAATTTCAAAATTCAAATTAACAAAATCAAAAATCAAAATTCAAATTAACAAAATCAAAATTCAAAATTCAAATTAACAAAATCAAATTTCAAAATTCAAATTAACAAAATCAAATTTCAAAATTCAAATTAACAAAATCAAAATTCAAAATTCAAATTAACAAAATCAAATTTCAAAATTCAAATTAACAAAATCAAAAATCAAAATTCAAATTAACAAAATCAAAAATCAAAATTCAAATTAACAAAATCAAAATTCAAAATTCAAATTAACAAAATCAAATTTCAAAATTCAAATTAACAAAATCAAATTTCAAAATTCAAATTAACGAATTCAAAATTCAAAATTCAAATTAACAAAATCAAAATTAATAAAATTCAAATTAATTCAAAATTCAAATTCAAAAATTAATAAAATTCAAATTCAAAATTTAAAATTAATAAAATTCAAATTCAAATATTCATAAAATTCAAATTCAAAATTCAAATTCAAAAATTCATAAAATTCAAATTCAAAATTTAAATTCAAAAATTAATAAAATTCAAAATTCAAATTCAAGTTTTAAATTCTTTAGGATGTTTAAGATTTTCTTAAATTCTAAATCTTTTACTTAACTGTAGGTAAATAAATGGATTATTGACAGTGGGTGCTCCAGACACATGACTGGGGATCCCACCAAATTTACAGAACTCAAGTACAAAAGACTAGGGACCGTTGCTTTTGGAAATAACGGTAAACCTAAGGTAATTGGCCTAGGTAATATTGAACTTGAGTCTGATTTTATAATTACAAATGTATTACTTGTTGAAATTTTCACTTCAATTTACTGAGTATTAGCCAATTGTGTGACACTGGTTATAAGGTTAGGTTCCTATCCAATGAATGTCTGATTAAACACAATGACAACCCAAACATCACACTTAGAGGACTTAGGCACAATAACATTTATGAAATTAAGTTAACCTGTCCCTTAGAAAATTGTCTTTTAACCCATAAGGATGAGACTTGGCTCTGGCATAGGAGACTTTCACACACTCACTTCAGAAAACTACCTAAACTAAAAGGTTTAGTTAGAGGCCTACCAAAGTTATCTAACCTTGAGTCAACCTTATGTAAAATGGGCTAAACTTTCTTACTTGGTTCAGGGGGAGCTTGAGTTTATATTTTGTATTCTAACTCTCAAAAATGTTTAGTGAAAACTGTTTTAGAAAATATCTTCTTTAATTGAACAAGGATTTTTAAAAAAATATATATCTTGAAATTTTTTTCTCAAATTAATCCTGAAAATATTCTAAATGATCCTTTGAAAAGAAAATTTTGGAAAATCTTCTCTTTTTCATTAATTTACCTTGAGATATTCTTTATTTTGGAAAAGATTAAGATTTTGAAGGTAGCCTTTTTAATTTTTGGAAATGGTGTTCGAAAAGTCATTTCTAAATTTACACCTAGTCATTTCCTTTAACATTTATGCTCTCAGATTGTTTGTGTTAAATTAAGAATTTGACTTACCCCTCTGAATCAGTTCAGAAACTTAGTATGCTTGTTAAGCATTTTTTCTTCCCCAAATACTTAAAGTATTTTTTACTTGGCTGGCATATTACTTGATTGCTTGTTTTATTTCTGATGCTTGCGCACTTATTATTTCTTTGTTTTGATGAATGCCAAAGGGGGAGGGTTTAAGGGTTGAGTTAGAAAATTAAAAATTTCTGATCTTAGAGCATGTCATTTGCATATTATTCTTGGACTCATTGCTTTATCTGGTATTTTCTAACTTTAACCCAGGTTGTCATTGCATCAAAAAGGGGGAGATTGTTGGTGCAATTTGCACTAATAGTTAAACCTGAGTTTTGATGAATGACAAATAGGTTAAAGTTAGACTTGCTTTTGGTTTTTGACCTCTTTACTAAGTGTGCAGGGTTGAAAGACTTAGGACCTGACACCAGGCTGAAGTCCAGGGTGGTTGAGTCCTGGCGGGAAGTCCAGGGTGGTTGAGTCCTGGCGAGAAGTCCAATTGGGTTCACGGGGCCTGACAACTGGCTGAAGCCCAAGTTGGTTGAAACTTGGCAAAAAGACCAGGGTGGTTGAGCCCTGGCAGGAAGACCTGGTGGGTTAAGAAGTTGAGTAGAGCTGCACGAGGTAAGTGAGGTAAGTCACTAGAGGAGCGAACCAGTGAGGACGGGTCCTATTTTAGGACTGTAGGCGCGGTCCAACTTAGGCCCATTTTGGTGACCTCGGTTGAGTCCTGGTTAGATCCTTATCCAGGTTTAGACGGGGTTTAATTAACTCTAAATGCATTAACTCTATTTACAGAATTTATTTAATTAGATTCTAAATGCATTAACTCTATTTTACAGAATTTATTTAATTAGATTCTAAATGCATTAACTCTATTTTACAGAATTTATTTAATTAGAATTTTGTAGTTGAATTTTATAAAATTGTTCCTTATCTAAAGCCTTGGTGGAGGATAAATTATCATTTAAATTATTCGTATTTTCTTCTTTTTAGAGAATAAAATTATTCCTACTAATGCTTAAAATTCTCACGTAAAGCTTAGCTGGAAGGATAAAATCTCCTTTTAAATTATTAATAAAATTGTAAGAGGATAAAACCTCTCGGTTAACTTTTCAATATTCTGTATTTATATTTTATTTAAATTATTTTCTTAATTGAAGCAAAGGATAGAAACATTATCTTTTTTTTAATTATTTTATCTTGTTGATGGATAAAATTTGAGCTGAGAAGATCATGCATCGAGGCACTATAAATAGAAGCAAGCAAGCCCTCTAACATATAAGAAAATTTGATTCTGGTTCAAGCTTTGGCCCTCTCTTGCTTCCACGCTCCTCTGCTGCGGTTTGTGCTTTGACTCGACGCTGTCCGACCGCTGCTGGAAGATCGCTCCCAACACCCAAGCTGCTTCAGATAAATCTAAGTGTTGGGTAACGAATTCTTTTTCTGCACTTAAATTATTTAAGGGGGAAGTGTAGGGCTATTACACTTCCGCCCAATCTTGTATTCGAATCACTCTATCGGTAGTTTGTCGGTAGAGGTTTTTAGTGGATTGCCCACAGGAAAGGTTCAAGGAACCTGGGTCTTCGAGTAGGAGTCAGCGAAGGCTCCGAACGAAGTAAAACTCCTCGTGTAATTTTTTTTAATTATTTTTCGCTTTCGCATTTCGTTTTAATTTTTCCGCTGCGCACGTTATAAAAAGCATCGTACAATTTTCTATCGACTCTGATTTTATAACGAAGATTTTAAAAGTCACGTGATTCACCCCCCCTCTCACGTGCATCGGTCCTACAGAGTCATCACCTACTTGTACCGTGTTTGAACCAGTGTATGGTAGTACTTCTGTAAAGATATTGTAGTCTGATGTGACATGATGAGTTGCTCCATTGTCAATATATCATTCAGTAGATAAAAATTTTGAAGGTTTGCCATTAGTAGGCACAGATGAGAGAACTTTAGGATGGACATGTGAAGTCGTTGCGTGTCTTAAAGATCTTCTTAAACCTGAAGGACCATCAATGAAGGTTCTATCGAGTCGTTTAGAATATTGAATACCAGTATGTCCAATTTGGAGACAAATTTGACATCTTCTTAAGGCTGAAGGACCACCGATGAAGGTTCTGTCGAGTCTTTTAGGACATTGAATACCAGTATGCATGTCCAATTTGGAGACAAATTTGACATCTCTGAATATTCGACAAAAAAAAACAACAAAGAACCAAAAGTTGTTTTAGCTTGGGCAAAAAACACAAAAGTTACTCCTCTTCTCCCCTACTATCCCGTCATGAGTGGGCGGGTGATAGCAATGAGGAAGGAGGTTGGCGAGCAAAAATATAGGAGGAAGAGACAAAGCACTTTAGAAGTTGCTAGACCCTTATTTTTTCAAATAAAAATAAAAATAAAAACGGTGATATCAAGCGTCACATGAAGAAAAAGAAAGACGTCGTATAAAAAGAAGTGACGCATAAGATAAGAAGAGCTATCGCTCTGATACCATATTAGAGTAAGAGAAGTAGAGAGAGAGAAGAGAGGTGGAGAGAAGAGGTAACAAAATAATTTTCTTGATTAATTGAAAAAACTTGTCAATGAAATATATAATTTATAGAGACCTTAGGATGCTTAGTCAAATGCAAAATTAATAAGGAATCTGTTAATTAACAGATTCATAAAGAAACTGTCAATTAATAGATTAATAAGAAAAATATTTAATAATATTTAATGTGGTCAAATATTATATTTATTCTCTTTTAGTTCTGTGTGTTCTTTGCGGGTAGATGCCGTTTTTTTAAAACATTCAATTTTGAAGAAAGAAGAGGAAGTAGAAGAAGAAGAGGAGACGAAAAGGCACCCCCAATTTCTTCATGTTCGTCTTTCTTCCCTTTTTCTTAACGTGGCACGCGCCACCAATTTCTCTCTCTGCTTGTGCATATGGTATTTTTTTCTATCCCGAATGATTCTTTTTTCTTCCCTTATCTACTTTTCTCTTCCCCTTCCGCAGGGATACAAATCATTATTTGATTCTTTTCCCTCACTCGTTCGTCTGTACTAGTAAATAAGCCTTCGGCGAATGGTTAGAACATTGTCATACGTGTGAATAACTCAAAGCCATACTGGCCATTATCATCTAAAGGCCATTATTATCTTGAGATGATTGTAACCCAGGAAAACCCTTGAGCTATATCAGCGGGAGAGATGCCTCCACACAAAGGTACATAATAAACACCCACCTTATCAAGGGGAAATCCTCGAGGGCAAAAATGATTAAAAAAACATCTTTAATTATTATTTTTATTAAAAGATTAAAATAGTATCTCACGATATTTTTTTTTAGCATTGTTATAGCAATTGCAACTTAGCTGTTATAGAAATTAAGAAATAGTTTTGTCCTAATTACTCATTGCGTTAAAGTAAATTATTTTTTTTAGTTCAATTTTATTAAAAATATTATATGTAACATTTTTATATTATTTTTTTAACTTAAACAAAATTATTTAAACTTAATTAAAATCCATTTAAAATGATTTTTAAAATACTTTATGTATACGTAATTAATATAATTTAAAAATGATATTAAAATCCATTTAAAATGATTTTAAAAATACTTTATGTATACGTGATTAAAAATCATTTAAAATTGATTTTGATTAAATTTAAAAATAATTTTAATCAAGTTAATAAAAAATTAATAAAAAATACTTTATGTATAGTTTTTTTAATAATCAATCTATTTTAATAAATTATATATAGCTTCTGCAACAACATTGTAATAACGGCAATTTACCAAAGGGCACATCCAAGAATTGATATTTACCAAAAAGCGTACCATGGTTTCTTTTTCACCAAACGACACACTCATTTTAGTGAACTTCCTCTTATACCCCTCCTGCTATGTACTGCCTTTCTCTTTCTCTCTCAGTAACAAATTTCGAGACGTCTGCAAATGCTTTTTCAGACTTTTATTTTAAAATAATATATTATGGAATCGACGCTAAACTAAAAAACGTAAGATAAAATCGAAAAAATATTTCAGTTAAAAAATATCTCATCTAACTTATTTAAAAATATAATTAAATAATTTTTATATTTGATTAATAGAAATTAATATATTAAATAATATTTAATAAATATATTAATGTAAAAAAAATTTGAAAAAAAAGAGCGTGGGCCTGAAATATTTTATTTCAGGCCTAGCATGAGCCTGAATTTTTTATTTCAAGCCCACGTTGGGCATGAAATCTTTTGATTCAGGTCCGACGTGGACTCAATTTTTTTTCTATTTTAGAAATATATTAATATATAAAAAAACCTATCAAAACACTTAATTTCATATTAAAAAGCAGGGTCTGAAGTTACGCTAGGAGGGCCTGATATATGGTTTTCAGAATTCCAGATATGGTAGGTCCATCAGTGAGTTATGCTCAAAACTTACTGATATACCTAAACCACTCCTATAACATTGGTGATACAGCAAGATTAGAGGTTTGGGCACCCAAAATCTCATCTCCTAGCTCAACCCTGTCTACTGATATAGAGTTTTCAGAATTCCAAATATGGTAGGTCCATCAGTGAGTTTTGCTCAAAACTCACTGATATACCTAAACCACTCCTATAGCATTGATGATACAGCAAGATTAGATGTTTGGGCACCCAAAATCTCATCTCCTAGCTCAACCCTGTCTACTGATATAGGGTTTTCATAATTCCAAATATGGTAGGTCCATCAGTGAGTTTTGCTCAAAACTCACTGATATACCTAAACCACTCCTATTGCATTGGTGATACAGCAAGATTAGAGGTTTGAGCACCCAAAATCTCATCTCCTAGTACAACCCTGTCTACTGATATAGGGTTTTTAGAATTCCAGATATGATAGGTCCATCAGTGAGTTTTGCTCAAAACTCACTGATATACCTAAACCACTCCTATAACATTGGTGATACAGTAAGATTAGAGGGTTGGGCACCCAAAATCTCATCTCCTAGCTCAACCCTGTCTACTGATATAGGGTTTTCAGAATTCCAAATATGGTAGGTCCATCAGTGAGTTTTTCTCAAAACTCACTGATATACCTAAACCACTCCTATAACATTGGTGATACAGCAAGATTAGAGGTTTGGACACCCAAAATCTCATCTCCTAGCTCAACCCTGTCTACTGATATAGGGTTTTCAGAATTTCAGATATGGTAGGTCTATCAGTGAGTTTTGCTCAAAACTCACTGATATACCTAAACCACTCCTATAGCATTGGTGATACAACAAGATTAGAGGTTTGAGCACCCAAAATCTCATCTCCTAGCTCAACCCTGTCTACTGATATAAGGTTTTCAGAATTCCAGATATGGTAGGTCCATCAGTGAGTTTTACTCAAAACTCACTGATATACCTAAACCACTTCTTCAGACCCTGCTTTTTAATATGAAATTAAATTTTTTGATAGATTTTTTTATATATTAATATATTTTTTTTAAAAAAAATTTGAGTCCACGTCGGGCCTGAATCAAAAGATTTCAGGTCCAACGTGGGTCTGAAATCAATAGATTTCAGGCCCACGCTTTTTTTTTCAAATTTTCTTTTACATTAATATATTTATTAAATATTATCTAATATATTAATTTCTATTAATCAAATATAAAAATCATTTATTTATATTTTTAAATAAGTTAGATGAGATATTTTTTAACTGAAATATTTTTTCGATTTTACCTTACGTTTCTTAGTTTAGTGCCGATTCCATAATATATTATTTTAAAATAAAAGTCTGAAAAAGCATTTGTAGACGTCTCGGAATTTGTTACTGAGAGAGAAAGAGAAAGATAGTACATAGCAGGAGGGGTATAAAAGGAAGTTCACTAAAATGAGTATGCCCTTTGATGAAAATGAAACTATGGTACGCCTTTTGGTAAATATCAATTCTTGAGTGCGCCCTTTGGTAAATTACCGTTGTAATAATCAATCTATCTTTATGACGATTCTAATAATCCAAGTTCCCTTTTAATTTTTGCCTAATCCTTGAGCTATAAGCTATAAAAGCAAAATTCTGCCCCTGGGGCTATGGTGCAGCGGTAAGGTCACTAGTTGTTAACCCAGGCATCCGTGGTTCGATCCCCAGCTATGGCGCATTTTGCAGGAATTTTTCCTCCAAATGTAGATTGGTCACCACGAGTGCTTCCCGATTTACCCTGGTGACCGGTGGGAAACTTCCGTGGGGCCGGACCGATCACCCCAGATTCAATTTGTCTGCTGCCTGGTTCATTATTTTTTTTTTATAAAAGCAAAATTCTTCTACAGGTATTGATCTCCAAGTTGATTTAAAATTGCGCAGAGGCATTGATCAGACAACAAATGAAATTGCTCCTTGTCATTTGGTGTTAGCGATATACTTTAAGACAACATATATACGAAGCAACATAGGGACAAAAATAATTTCTCGATGGCTAGTAGAAACTACCAACCTAGTCTAAGAAGCTTCAACTAGTACCAATATGGACTGTGTTGTCCATGGTTGACATTCTAATTGGAATACAAGACAATCAACACTAAATTTTAGGTGGAATCTCTAATTTAAAGGGCTAGCTACCATGTCTTGCTCAAATAAGGCAAACATGTTCATGCACGATAAGTATGAGATAATAATTGTCTTCCATATTGAAAGGATGATAAATTCATGCACTCAAAAAAAAAAAAGATTAACGAAGTTTTTCTAATCTCGAGCGATCGGTTCGGTCCCACGGAAGTTTCCCACTAGCCGCTAGGATAAATCGGGAAGCGCTCACAGTGGGCGGTCTAAAATCCCAGCATCCCAGGATTCACACTCCATTTGAAATAAAAATTCCTGCAAAACTCAAGCTTATATATGGTGGTGCTCAAGACAAAATCTTAAGGTTACATAAGCCAAATGATAACACCAAGAGATGTACTAATAAGAGTGAATTTACCTTTTCTACCACTTTCGTCTCATATCCTTGAACTTAGATTAGAACCCCATTGGGTTCATTCTCAACATCCCATGATCCTTGTTCGTAAATACTAAGCACTCGTAGAATTAGAAGTTATGTAATAGAATGCTTCTATAATATTATACCACAACACTTTGGTTACTTAAAGAAATGAACCACTCATTCTAGATGACAAAAGGTGATTTGCTCGTCTTTAGCATCCTCGCCAATCTATTTCAGGGCCAACACGGAGGAGATAAATTACGAGAGCTACTAGTCTGGATACTATAACTAGTGCGTAGGAAGGTTGAACACACTGACTTTGTTAGATTTTAATGAACCACTCATTTTAGAACCACTCATTCATGTGACAATCCCACCAAATGATTGGTGGCGTGAGCCATATGATTGGTGGCGTGAGCCATATATCTGTAATGATATAGTAATTAAGTATATTGGTTAGGTTCCACTTATAGTGTTGAAGTCAAAGGATTTATATATCTCTATAATGATATGAGACTTTTAGAATATAGCTCAAGAATAAAATCATGAGAGTTTAGGTCCAAAGTGGATAATATCATGTCATTTTATAGATATACAAATCCTTGGATCCCAACAAATGATATTAGATCCCTAGTCAAGATCGAGTGACATATGGGTGGTCCTTGAACGAAGTTCAGAAGAGGCTCGGAGCAGGTCAAGAGTGATCAGATGCTCTTAGAGAGGCCCAGAGTAGGTCAAGAGTGATCGGATGCTTGAGAGGAGGTCGGGCCATCAGAGTAATAATGGTTCTTTGTTTGAGGGGAGGATTGTTAGGGATACAATCAAAACCCCACATTGATTAGAAATGGAATAGATCACGAGTTTAAAAGGATATAAGATTTTTCCATTGATATGAGGTCTTTTGAGTAGAGTGCAAGACCAAAACTATGAGGACTTAAGCCTAAAATGAACAATATAATGCCATTATAGAGATATACAAATCCTTCAGTCTCAATTGTGGAGATATCTAAATTTCTTTGGTCCTAACAAATAGAGCTTTCATTATTTTTAGGTAATTCAGATATCTGAGCCTTGGGCTCCACTAATTTTGGGTGACCTTCTCCCCTATTCGTTCATTGAGTAAATTAAAAAATGTGAGTGACTCCACGCTTAGCAGCCAATCTTCTAGATTTTCATTCAACCAGAAGAAAATATGCTATAATGTGCCATAATTAGGATTAGAACTGTGAGTGCAGGGATAGTTTGTCGAACTCTTTGCCTGCACCATGCTCGGAGGCTTAGAGCCTTTCAATTTAAGTTCATTTCTTAGAAAAATCAATTGAAATTAACAACCAAGAGAGTGTGGTATTCAACCTCATCCTGTCCACTTGACCACTCTGGAGTAATAGTAGCAGAGTGCGTACAGTTATCACAACCTTACCCATTTGGTCTCACAGATGAGATATGACGACGGCTTGACTGACATCAGGGGTGACACATGACATTACGTCATGTGCATATGATGCATCATTATATTTGGTTGTGTTTGGTGCATTTGATTGAGATATGGTTGCTGCATATGGTTGACATGTACATATAGGTGGTATATTACATATGATTATGTGATCTTGCATTGCTTGTGTGGTATGAGTGTACTCATGTAGGATTTTCAGGGGTTAGGATCATGCTACCCCACAGGATAGACTGATTCTGATATGTACATTTATTCAGTATTTCTGTTATGAATCTGATACACCTATGAGACTGTATCTGGTTTATTTTTATACTACATGAATAGCTTTTATTGTCATGCATATCTTATCTCTACATCCGCGGAGTTCGCCTGGACTCACTCCCGATTGATATGTTTTTTATTTTTCAGGCTAATATACTTGGAGTTGCTAGGAGAGACTCAACAGCTAGTCCCTAATGTCCTAGTCTCGGTTTTGTTTTCCAATGATGTTATTGTGTTTGTTTTTCCTATATATGTGGACTTGCATTGTGGTTGGTCTATGTTCTGTGTGTTTGTATGCCCTGGGGGCTTGTGGTGTTGTTTGTTTGTCGTAAGTCATACCAGTCCGTGACTTTCTTATGTTGTGTGGTTATTTTCTTTCTATTATGTATTGTGGCCAGCCATGTGTGATGAGGTATTGTGTGTGTCCGTGTAGACCTGTATTATGGTTTCAGATTGACTGTCGTACATGGAAGATGCTGCCCGATTTTCTATTTGACAAGCAACTCCTTGGGATATGATAATTTATTTGGTATCAGAGCCAAGTTTATGAGGTTTACCTGGGTAATTTTGGATTTATCGAAGTCATTTTCTCGACGTGGTCGTGTTTTGAGACTTGACAACGATGGGACTTCTCCAAGCGATGAGTAAGTAAGTTGGTAAGGTTGTAACGACCCGGCCCATTTGGCGGCCCATTCGGCGGCCCCTTATTTTTCTGTTGGTCGTCGATCGTCGACCGTCGACCGTGTCGTTACCATACTAGGTCTTCCCACTGCCTGGTCGGTGGATTTTTTCCTTTCCAGGATTCGAACCCTAGACCCAGGCTTAAGTTTAGTTCTTTATGAATCCTGGTAGCTCAATTAGTTACCAGGATTCATAAAGAACTAGACTTAAGCCTGGGTCTAGGGTTCGAATTTTGGGAAGGCAAAAATCCACCGACCAGGCAGTGGGAAGACCTAGTATGGTAACGACACGGTCGACGGTCGACGACCCACAGAAAAATAAGGGGTCGCCGAATGGGTCGCCGAATGGGCTGGGTCGTTACAATACTAGGTCTTCCCACCGCCTGGTCGGTGGATTTTTGCCTTCCCAGGATTCGAACCCTAGACCCAGGCTTAAGTCTAGTTCTTTATGAATCCTAGTAAGGCAAAAATCCACCGACCAGGCGGTGGGAAGACCTAGTAAGGTAACGACACGGTTGACGGTCGACGGTCGACGACCCACAGAAAAATAAGGGGTCGCCGAATGGGCTGGGTCGTTACAAAGGTTTAGTATATTTTTACCTTTAGTGATATTTGACTAATATCTTAATAGGTATGACTCGTACTGAGCTAACCCCCGCTCATAGACGTTGTCCAAGGTGACCACGTAAGAGTACAGTCAAGTCTGTGAGAGCTGAGATAACCAGCCAAGAGGTGAGACTTCGGAGAAACTGGTAGAGGTAGAGCCTGTCAGCTAGGGACAGACTTGTAGGGATCTATAGGCAAAATATTCAAAAATCGCAGTGGAAATAAGAGATCCCATGAGCGATCTATGTGAAAGAAAACTCATACAAAGTTAATTTACAAATTCCTATCGTATAGGTATACCTTTGGCGCGTACCCTTTGCTTATCACGCTTGTCCGAGGTATGCCGGATCTCTTGCACGTTCAAGTGTCCGTGCCTCTATGCATATCCACACGAACACGATCTCTCAAGCTTCGGAGAAGAATCACCATTGTGGTGCTAGTCATAAAAGGAGATTCACAAAGCAAGAAGGAGAGGGAGAAGAGGGATTGTGGCCAAGAGAAGGAAGGGAAGGAAGAATGACAAGTTCATCATCCAAATGACAAGAAAAATCTTTTATACTCATCCCATGAATATAAAGAGTTTTTGTCCCTTTAGCTTTCCTCCATTAATACTAATACACTTAGAGTATATTTTCTCATGTGACTCTTCAACTTCTCTTCATCCAATGAAGAGAAACATTTCATCTTTCTCTATTATTAATTTATTAAATATTTTAATAAATTAATATCTCAATCAAATGTGGTTGAATCTAATCTAAATGAATCAAACTCAAATTAGATCTCAATCTCATAATCTAATTGGATTCACTTAAGTCTAACTCAATTAATCCAATTCAGATAAAATCTTAGTCAAACTAAGATCAATTAATCTCCGAAGCATCGTGCCCTTAGTATATGACCCAATAGGTTCTCGTAACGTTGGCAATACGTCTAAACCGCTTTAGACACATAAGCAATGAGCGACATCTAGCAATGCATCATTGCTACCCAAGTGATGAGAAAATTGAGATTCGACTTAACCTCCATGACTATGACAATATATGACCTTGTTTTTCCATCCTCGATATCTAGATTGACAAATGAGGCATAGACTGTGTCATCCTCGATCAATCTTTGTGTTTCTTGATCCCCGAGTAGACTAACTCAAACAAATGAGCTCAATCTCTCATATTGACTCATTTGAGCATTACCATGCGTTTTAGTAGTCCTACTCGATCAAGGGGCCCACAGATATCACTCTCGTCATATGAGAGGGATAGATTCCATCTACATCACTCACATCCCTTTGCATAATTCATTACATACCCAGTGATCGCCTTTATAGTCCACCCTGTTACGGGTGACATTTGACAATACCAAAGTACATAACTCCTTATGTAGGGAACCGTTGTGACTTCAGGTCTAAGAACTATTCATATTAATAGTCACATGAGAAAGTTTATGACACTCATAAGACAATCTATGACACTTTCTCATGGCAGGTCAATTCAGTACACATTCTCTAATGTATACCCATGTATCAACTCGATATCATATATCCATGACTTGTGAGCTCAAGTCATCAAATTGTTGGTTTCGGTTGCGTTGGTTCCTCTCTATATCCTCGGATTAAAATTCTATTGATTAGAACTAATCCGGATGGAAAGAAAACTTTCCGAACGACCTACTTCATCATCGTGCTATTCGATTGAGTGATCGCTTGAATAAACTTGTTGTTCAAGCAATCTAACTCCTTTATCGATTAGCCGTGGAATAGATGACGAATTATGGATCGCCGGTTCTTGTGTTCAATTCAGAGTCCAAGATATAAACAATAATTAATGCAAGAATGAAACAAGAACAAGATTATACCTCTTGTTTTATCTCTTGATCTTCTATTGTATTCCTATCCTCTTCTTGGACGTCCTGTGGGCGATGATCTTCCAAGAACGAAAGCCACCAAAACCACCTATCTTCTCCTTCCAACTTGCGCCACCCCCTCTTCCCTTTCTTGTTGCCACACACCCAAAGGAGGAAGAAGAGAACTTCTCCTTGTTGATGCCGCAAGCCACAAAGGAAGAAGAGAAGAGAAGAAGATAAAGAAGAAGAAAGAGCACTCTCCTTCTCCCTTGCTCCAAGTTGCGCCGACCCTAGGGCTTCTTGCACCGCCGCCCAAGCCAAGGAGAGGAAGAGAAAGAGAGTGTTGGTGCAAGTTGCATCAATGATGTTCTCCTTTAAGTGTTTTAATGTTTGACAATACACTTAGGTCAGTGATACAATGAATAGACAAAGGGGAGCAAAAGAGAAGTAACCAAAGCTGAAGAAAAGTCCTAGTTAATCTAGACATTGAAACCCTAAGTCCCAGCGAAGGGCTGCTGGGCACCTAGCGAAGGGCTGCTAGGTATCGAAACCTTAAGACCCAGTGAAGGGCTGCTGGGCACCTAGCGAAGTGCTGCTATGTAACACCCAATAATTTACTGGTATTATTAGGGATTTTTAGGAATTTTTCTAGCATTTTTCGGAATATTATAGCATTTTT
This sequence comes from Boesenbergia rotunda, assembly GCA_024364735.1. Classification (NCBI taxonomy): domain Eukaryota; kingdom Viridiplantae; phylum Streptophyta; class Magnoliopsida; order Zingiberales; family Zingiberaceae; genus Boesenbergia; species Boesenbergia rotunda. The sequence goes on along the minus strand of JAGFNQ010005198.1, from coordinate 1,247,713 downwards.
TTCGGAATGAAATTAGAAAAAAAAATTATTGAAGGGCAGCAGGGGTTCGAACTCACGACCACAGGAGGAGCAAGTCCCTAAGGGCGCGCAGCTGACCAGACGGGCTAGGGTATCAAGCACAGAAAAAGGTGGAGAGAAATAATGTTATAGGGTAGTTAGGCCGTTTCATTAAGAGGTATTCAAACTCCCACTTAAGTTGTGTTAAGACCCCTTTTAGGGTTTCGGGAGGCCGCGCGAGCAGGGGTTGGGAGCTGCGAAAACAGGGAGAAAACAAGGGGTTTTCTTCCTCCTTCTTCCTCCTCTTGAGTGGAGAGCCTAGGGCTTCTTCCCTAGGGCTAAGGAGTGGAGATTTCTTGCAAAGGAAGAGGAAAAGAGCCCTACACTAGGAATTTCGAGATACTTAGTGAGTTTTCTTCAAGAAAAGAGTAAGTAAATCACTCACCTGCAATAGAAGTTGTTTCGCCATGTATTTCTCGTTATGGAACCATGTTTGTGATATAAATGCATGCTTTAAGATTATGGTTTTCTTATTTGTGTGTTTTAAGTTCGTAAATAATACATATTTTATCATAGAATATGAATTGGAGTATGTTTTTATGTATGTGACCTAAGTATGACAAGAGTAAGTTCTTGAAAAGTCCCAAAATTGAGTTTTGGGTTAAGGGCACGCAAGGTGCTCGATGGAAGTTCCAAGTAAGAAAAGGTAAAGGTTTATAGTGCAAAGTTTATGAAAAAAGAAAGTTAGCTTGATAAATACAAGCATTATGAGTAAGAAAGTATTTTACTTTTGTAAAAGGACATGTACCGGGCAAAAGAGAGGCCCACAGAAAGTTAGAAAGAAGCTCTAATAGGGTGCGGTGGCTAGCTACCCCGAAACCTATTAGGGATGCGCGCATTGGTACACTGATACCAGGTACATTGTCAAGGCCTGAGAAAGTTAATTATTATTTTGAAGTATATGAGTATATGTAAGTGTTTCAATTCCCTTAAGTGTATGTTTTGTTATGTATGATAACATGGTTATGTTATAAGCATGTTAAAGGGAAAGAGCAAAGAAGTTGTGTTTTAAAGTATGGAAAAGTATTATTAGTAAGTTTCAAAAGAAGTTATGAGCATGTTAGATTTGTCAATGTTTTAGTGCTAGTAAATGTTTTCAAGTATGATTGAGCATGATAAGTATATGAAAGTTTTCATGTGTAAGTATTTCAAAGTGCATGTGTTTTTAAGCAAGCATTATTTGAAAAGAGCATGTTTATCCCTTATCGTTGGATTTGTGAGTTAGGATTTACTTACTAAGCATTTTGCTTATTAGTTGCATTTCCTTCTATTGCAGACAAAGGTAAAGAAAAAGCATAAGTTAAGGAGGCGAAGGGACTTGCATTGATGTCCAGTGGCGGCGGAACCGTGGAAGAGATCATTGGGCTAGTCTCGTAGAACATGTGTTTTGGTGTTTCGAAGTGGTAGAATGAATGACTTTGTTTAAACCTTGCATAGATACAAAATTTGGTACAAACTCTAGTCTAAAGTTCACATAGATTTTGATAGCTTATTTACTTCCGCAAAAGTCCTAATTTCAAGTTTATGAAGTGGTTTTGATTTGCTAAAATGTTTAGAAAACTAGTATAGAGTATACAAATGGTGTTATGTCTTTGTATGACTTGAAAGTATATGTTTTGTGGATGGATGGAGATGAGTTTCAGGTCTGAAATGCAGGTTTTCAGGCGTGCCAGTCGACTGGTACAGGACCAGTCACCTGCCCTATCGAACAGTAGCTTCTGTTCGATGCACCAGGTGACTGCCAAAAGGCCAGTCGCCTGGTACCAGGCGACTGCTATATAGCAGTCGACTGGTACCATTGAAAAGAAATGGTATAGAGCAGCTGGTTAGTACTCTAGTGTTATAACTAAGAGGTCTAGGGGTCAAATCCTGGCAAAGCAAATAAGATGAAAGTTGTTTTGTTTTTTTTTTGGGAAAAAAAAAGAGAAGAAAAAAAAAATTTAGAGCAAGTTAAGGGAAGTTAAGTTGTTGTAACTTAAAGCTTAGTGGGAAAAGGTGGGTCGTCACAGAGTGGTATCAGAGCAAAAGGTTCCACCCTTCCGCCACAGACATCAAGCATCAATCCTGCCGCTTGCCAAGTAAGAAGTTCATATGTTGTAGTTTTGTATGCTTTTCATTATTGACTGCTAGTATCAGTAAGTGCATGATGATAAGGAAGTATGTTAGTATTATTATATGCTATTATGTGCATGATCAGTATATGCTATATGAGTAAGATGACATGATGTAACATATGCTATATGAGTATGATGGTAGTATGAAGATATGACATATGCTATGACATATGATGATATGAGTATGATGATAGTATGGTGATATATCATATGCTAGTTGAGTATGATGATATGTAATGTCATTACCCTCTTTATGATATAGAGTAGGAGAATACCAAGAGGACGTCCTTCATGTTGTGATCTTAGTATAGCAAGACCAAGGTCTTGATTTGCCCAAAAGCAAGTTTTGGGATTATAGCACGCAAGGTGCTCGATAAAAGGTTCGAATAAGACCAAGGTCATACTAAGCCCTAGAACGAGTTCTAGGACTAAGAAATGAGATAAGAATCAAGACCAAGGCCTTGTTATCCTAAAGCCAATTTGGGAACATTATTGTTAAGTGTTAAGTTATACATTTTAAGCAGACGTCCTATAAAGACCCAAAACGAGGAGCAAGCTCTTAGAGGGCAAGAGGCAATAGAGTCAATATCACCATCAAATCTTTTAGAGGTGGTGGCTTAGTAACAAAGGCAAGTAGCAGAATAGTAGCAAGTTATTGCCACAATGATGGCTAATCAGTAGACCACTCCTATTACCCCACCAGTGTCAAATGTTACGACACCAGTTATGACCGAAGATCCATCGGTTACATCAGTAGTCCCGGCAAGGGGGGGTAAGGCAAGAAGCGTACCTCATTCAGTGGCAGAAACTGAAGCCAGAGAACTTCTCAGGCACAAGCAAACCATGGGATGCTCAAGCATGGTTCAAAACGTTGGAAAGCAAAGTAGAGCAACTGGACTGACCTGAGGTAGAGAAGATAAAGTGCGCCTCCTTCTGCCTTATCGGAGATGCTAGATTGTGATGGGAGAGAGTCTAGACCAATAGAAATGTCAGCCAGATGACATGGGCCGACTTTGAGATCGAGTTCTTTGAAGAATACATTCATATGCGAGTAACCAACAAGCATTATGATGAATTCACGGAGTTCAGACCTGGAGAACTATCTGTGGATGAAGCAGTGAAGAAGTTTAATCGGTTAGCTCGTCTGTGCCTAGATCTAGTTGGCACTGAAAGAGAAAGAGTCAGGCTAATGATCAAGATGTTAAGGACTGAGATAGCGTTAAATGGGGCTAGCGGTGTTAAGAGGCCGCAAACCTCCGAAGAATTGAAAAGTAGTGCTTTGATCACCGAGCACTACTTAAACAGTATCAAGGCCACCAGAAATATTGAACGATGAAGTTCTTAACAACTTTACCGTCTGGGGAAGTAATGACCTCTACTGAGAGGCTGAGGGCAGTCCAACCGAGAGCTCTACAGTGACTTGGTAGTCCTTGAGATGAAGGATTACGATGTCATTTTAGGGATGGACTTCTTGAGCAAGTACAATGCTTATATAGATTGCCGCAAGAGAAAAGTCAAGTTCACACCAGAAGCAGAACCTTCATTTGAGTTTATTGGAGACCCAAGGAGAAAGACAAAGAGGTTAATATCTACCTTACAAGCTCAGAGAATGTTAGAGAAGGGGTGCTCTGGTTTTCTAGCTCATATAGTGGATGCAAGTCAAGGAGAAGGATTGAAGAGAGAAGATGTGAGGGTAGTTTATGACTATCCCGAGGTGTTTCCTGAAGAGTTACCAGGACTCCCTCCCAATCGGGAAATTGATTTGGCCCCAGGAACCAACCCAATTTCGAAGGCACCTTATCGCATGGCGCCAGCAGAACTGAAAGAATTGCAAGAACAGTTGCAAGAGCTGCTTGACAAGGGTTTTATCCGCCCTAGTCATTCACCTTGGGGAGCTCCTGTATTGTTCGTCAAGAAGAAAGATGGATATATGCGAATGTGCATAGATTATCGAGCTTTGAATAAAGTAACCATCAAGAACAGATATCCTTTGCCAAGGATAGATGATTTATTTGATCAGCTGAAGGGAGCCACAGTGTTCTCCAAGATAGATCTGCGATCAGGTTACCATCAGCTCAGAGTGAAGGAGAGTGATGTGCCAAGGACTGCTTTCAGTACAAGATATGGGCACTATGAGTTTGTGGTCATGCCCTTTGGAGTGACAAACGCCCCTGCGACGTTTATGGATCTAATGAATAGAGTGTTCAAGGATTTTCTGGACAAGTTCGTCATTGTCTTTATGATGATATCCTAGTGTATTCAAAGACTCAGGAAGAACATGTCGAACACCTGAAGATAGTGTTGCAAACCTTACACCAGAAGGAGTTGTGCGCCAAATTCTCAAAGTGTGAGTTTTGGCTTGATCAGGTGGCCTTCCTAGGCCACATTATTTCCAAGGAAGGTATTATGGTAGACCCAGCCAAGATTGAAGCAGTTAGTAACTGGAGTCAACCAAAGAATGCTAGTGAGATCAGAAGTTTTCTGGGTTTGGCAGGGTACTACAGAAGGTTTGTGGAGGACTTTTCAAAAATAGCTTCACCACTTACAGCCCTTACCAGAAAGAATAAGAAGTATGAGTGGACTGAGGATTGTGAGCAGAGTTTCCTTGAGTTGAAAAGGAGACTGACCAGCGCTCCTATCCTTACAGTACCCGAAGGTGATAAGAGCTTTGATATATACAGTGATGCATCAAAGCTAGGACTTGGAGCAGTCCTTATGCAAGAAGGCAAGGTCATAGCTTATGCTTCCAGGCAACTCAAGGACTATGAAAAGAATTACCCCACTCATGATCTGGAGTTGGCAGCGGTAGTCTTTGCTCTAAAGATATGGAGGCATTACTTGTATGGAGTGCAGTGTAAGATTTATACAGATCACCAGAGTCTGAAATATTTCTTCACTCAGAAAGACCTCAATATGAGACAGCGAAGGTGGCTCGAGTTAGTGAAGGACTATGACTGTGAGATTCTTTACCACCCTGGTAAGGCAAATAGAGTAGCAGATGCACTGAGTAGAAAGACTTGTGCCACTTTGATGTCCTTATCATCATTGGCACCACCATTACAGAAGGAGATAGTAGATTATGGAGTGGAGATTATTGATGGGCAGCTAGCTCTATTAACATTAGAGTCAACTTTGCTTGAAGAGATACAGAAAGAGCAAGCTGAGGATTCTGATATCCAAAGGATCAAGCAGGAGTTGCAAGAAGGAGAGAGTAAAGAGTTTAGAGTATCTGACAGTGGGATACTCTACTATGGTGACCGTTTATGTGTCCCCAATCATGAAGAGCTGAGAAAGAAGATTCTTGAAGAAGCCCATGGAACTCCCTACTCAATGCATCCTGGTTCCACTAAGATGTACCAGGATTTGAAGAGAAGATTTTGGTGGTCAGGGATGAAGAGAGACATAGCTAAGTATGTCAGCACCTGCCTGACATGTCAGAGAGTTAAAGCAGAACACCAGAGACTAGGAGGTGTCCTACAGCCCATTCAGATTCCAGAGTGGAAATGGGAAGACATATCCATGGATTTCATAGTTGGTCTACCAAAGACAACTAATGGCTATGATGTTATTTGGGTGATAGTAGACAGATTGACCAAGTCTGCCCACTTTTTGGCAATCAGAGTGTCTTACTCAATTGAAAAGTTAGCCCAATTATATGTGCAGGAAGTGATCCGACTACACGGAGTCCCGAAGACCATTATCTCTGATAGGGATGGTCGTTTCACTTCACACTTTTGGGAGTGTGTACAGACAGCGTTAGGCACCAAACTGAAATTCAGCACAGCTTTCCATCCCCAGACTGATGGACAGACAGAGAGAGTGAATCAGGTTCTAGAAGATATGCTCAGAGCTTGTGCATTGGACTTCAAGGGCAGTTGGTGCAAGTATTTATGTTTAGCTGAGTTTGCCTACAACAACAGTTACCAAGCCACTATTGGTATGACACCCTATGAAGCTCTTTATGGTAGGAAGTGTAGATCTCCCCTCTGTTGGTATGAAGGTAGTGAGAAGAAAGAAATGGGGTCACAGACTGATCTTATAGATGATACCACAGAAGCTATAAGGAGTATCCGCCAGAGAATAGAAACTGCTCAGAGTAGGCAGAAGAGCTACGCCGATGTACGCCGTAGGCTGTTAGAGTTTGAAGTTGGGGATACAGTTTTCCTCAAAGTAGCTCCTATGAAGGGTGTGATGAGATTTGGCAAGAAAGGCAAGCTAAGTCCTCGATACGTAGGGCCCTACCTAGTGACGAAAAGAGTTGGCAAAGTAGCTTATGAGTTGGAGCTACCCTCATAGATGTCAGCAATACACAATGTGTTCTATGCCTCAATGCTAAAGAAGCATATCCCAGATGCCAACCAAGTGATTGAGCCATAGATGGTACAAGTGCAAGAAGATCTCAATTATGAAAGTCGACCTATTCAGATAATAGATCGAGCAGATAAGAAGCTGAGGAACAAATTGGTACCACTAGTAAAAGTTTTATGGCTGAATCAGAAGTATGAAGAGGCAACATGGGAATCAGAAGATAGCATGAGGCAAAGGTATCCAGAGCTGTTCTAAGTTCGAGGACGAACTTTTTATAAGGTAGGGAGGATTGTAACACCCAATAATTTCCTGGTATTATTAGGGATTTTTAGGAATTTTTCTAGCATTTTTCGGAATATTATAGCATTTTTTCGGAATGAAATTAGAAAAAAAAATTATTGAAGGGCAGCAGGGGTTCGAACTCACGACCACAGGAGGAGCAAGCCCCTAAGGGCGCGCAGCTGACCAGACGGGCTAGGGTATCAAGCACAGAAAAAGGTGGAGAGAAATAATGTTATAGGGTAGTTAGGCCGTTTCATTAAGAGGTATTCAAACTCCCACTTAAGTTGTGTTAAGACCCCTTTTAGGGTTTCGGGAGGCCGCGCGAGCAGGGGTTGGGAGCTGCGAAAACAGGGAGAAAACAAGGGGTTTTCTTCCTCCTTCTTCCTCCTCTTGAGTGGAGAGCCTAGGGCTTCATCCCTAGGGCTAAGGAGTGGAGATTTCTTGCAAAGGAAGAGGAAAAGAGCCCTACACTAGGAATTTCGAGATACTTAGTGAGTTTTCTTCAAGAAAAGAGTAAGTAAATCACTCACCTGCAATAGAAGTTGTTTCGCCATGTATTTCTCGTTATGGAACCATGTTTGTGATCTAAATGCATGCTTTAAGATTATGGTTTTCTTATTTGTGTGTTTTAAGTTCATAAATAATACATGTTTTATCATAGAATATGAATTGGAGTATGTTTTTATGTATGTGACCTAAGTATGACAAGAGTAAGTTCTTGAAAAGTCCCAAAATTGAGTTTTGGGTTAAGGGCACGCAAGGTGCTCGATGGAAGTTCCAAGTAAGAAAAGGTAAAGGTTTATAGTGCAAAGTTTATGAAAAAAGAAAGTTAGCTTGATAAATACAAGCATTATGAGTAAGAAAGTATTTTACTTTTGTAAAAGGACATATACCGGGCAAAAGAGAGGCCCACAGAAAGTTAGAAAGAAGCTCTAATAGGGTGCGGTGGCTAGCTACCCCGAAACCTATTAGGGATGCGCGCATTGGTACACTGATACCAGGTACATTGTCAAGGCCTGAGAAAGTTGATTATTATTTTGAAGTATATGAGTATATGTAAGTGTTTCAATTCCCTTAAGTGTATGTTTTGTTATGTATGATAACATGGTTATGTTATAAGCATGTTAAAGGGAAAGAGCAAAGAAGTTGTGTTTTAAAGTATGGAAAAGTATTATTAGTAAGTTTCAAAAGAAGTTATGAGCATGTTAGATTTGCCAATGTTTTAGTGCTAGTAAATGTTTTCAAGTATGATTGAGCATGATAAGTATATGAAAGTTTTCATGTGTAAGTATTTCAAAGTGCATGTGTTTTTAAGCAAGCATTATTTGAAAAGAGCATGTTTATCCCTTATCGTTGGATTTGTGAGTTAGGATTTACTTACTAAGCATTTTGCTTATTAGTTGCATTTCCTTCTATTGCAGACAAAGGTAAAGAAAAAACATAAGTTAAGGAGGCGAAGGGACTTGCATTGATGTCTAGTGGCGGCGGAACCGTGGAAGAGATCATTGGGCTAAGTCTTGTAGAACATGTGTTTTGGTGTTTCGAAGTGGTAGAATGAATGACTTTGTTTAATCCTTGCATAGATACAAAATTTGGTACAAACTCTAGTCTAAAGTTCACATAGATTTTGATAGCTTATTTACTTCCGCAAAAGTCCTAATTTCAAGTTTATGAAGTGGTTTTGATTTGCTAAAATGTTTAGAAAACTAGTATAGAGTATACAAATGGTGTTATGTCTTTGTATGGCTTGAAAGTATATGTTTTGTGGATGGATGGAGATGAGTTTCAGGTCTGAAATGCAGGTTTTCAGGCGTGCTAGTCGACTGGTACAGGACCAGTCACCTGCCCTATCGAACAGTAGCTTCTGTTCGATGCACCAGGCGACTGCCAAAAGGCCAGTCGCCTGGTACCAGGCGACTACTATATAGCAGTCGACTGGTACCATTGAAAAGAAATGGTATAGAGCAGCTGGTTAGTACTCTAATGTTACAACTAAGAGGTCTAGGGGTCAAATCCTGGCAAAGCAAATAGGATGAAAGTTGTTTTATTTTTTTGGGAAAAAAAAGAGAGAAGAAAAAAAAAATTTTAGAGCAAGTTAAGGGAAGTTAAGTTGTTGTAACTTAAAGCTTAGTGGGAAAAGGTAGGTCGTCACATGCTAGGTATCGAAACCTTAAGACCTAGCGAAGGGCTGCTAGGCACCTAGCGAAGGGCTGTTAGGTATCGCAACCTTAAGACCTAGTGAAGGGCTGCTAGGCACCTAGCGAAGGGCTGCTAGGTATCGAAACCCTAAGTCCTAGCGAAGGGTTGCTAGGCATAGAAGACTTAGCGAAGGGCTGCTAGGCACCTGGCGAAGGACTGCTAGGGAATCAAGACCTGGCGAAGGACTGCTAGGCACCTGGCGAAGGACTGCCAGGGAATGAAGTCTTGGTCCGAGGGACTAAGCAACGTAGCTGAGTGATGACTAAGGACAGGAGTAGAGACGGGTCAGGGTTTGGGTGTCTCGAGGTCCGAAAGTATCGGAAGCTAAGCAAAAGTCCACCCGAAGGGCTGGGTGGCAACCGTCTCCTGAAAGGAGTAGGTGAAGGGCGAGTTCTCAGGGATAGGAACTCGTGCCGGTTCGACCTAGGGTTTCGTGCAAATCCGAAGTCCGAACCAAGTCCTTAAGGCTAACATCATATGTATCTATGCTTTGTGTTTGTGTATCTTGCAGGTATCAAGAACCGGAGACAAAGCATGTAAACCAGGCAAAAAGTGCTCTTGCAGGCTCTAAGCAGGGCGCCCCCATCATTGGGGGCGCCCCCATGCAACCAGGGTGCCCCCAACAGTGGGGGCGCCCCTAGACAGAGCTAAGAAGGGCAGTTTCGTGATGCAGTCAAAACAGGTGTCAACCGGGGTGCCCGGAGCGTCCGGGGCGGCCGGAGCGTCCGGGGCGCCCAGATTCGTAGCTGTTTTGCTGTTTCGAAGTCAGAACACAGGTTAAGCACTCACGGGGGCACCCGGAGTGTCCGGGGTGCCCTGGTCAAAGAACTTATCACCTACTGCGAAGTAGGCACAAGGATAAAAGTTAACCGAGTCTTCCGGGGCGCCCCCAGCGTCCGGGGCACCCGCAGGAGGCCTATATAAGGGGCTTCGACCCCTCTGCTTCACAAACAACATTCCAGAGCCATTCTGATCATTCCGACCGACGACAACGCGCTAAAGACTAGGCTCTACGATCGGGAGGCTCCAGGAGGAAGTGCGCGGCACTTCGGAGGTCCAGATCGGCTGACGCTTCGACATAAGTTGTTTTGGTTTGATTTACATTCTGCAATTAAGTTTATTTATCCTTTTGCTTGTAAATCAAACTGTAAGACGAGTTTTCTCTGCCTCCGAAAATTCCGGAAAGGAGACCAATAGTGGACTCACGCCGAGTACATAGGCCTTGGACGTACTGACCCAGGGGGGTCAGGAACCAAGTAAATAAATCCCGCGTGTCCTTCTGTTTTGCATTTATTTTCTGTTTTTACTTTTCCGCTGTGCTACTAATATTCTAAGTCTAGAACGAACGAAAGCTTTACGAAGATTTCCGAAAGATTTCAAACGGTCGATATTCACCCCCCCCTCTATCGACGGCACCGGTCCTACAATTGGTATCAGAGCCGAGCCGCTCTTCACCGGACTAACCGCCGATGGAGCATCGACGCCAGGAGTTGAGGGGGAGCCCAGGGGTGAATCAGGTATATTTTATTTGAAATGTCCATTTGTAAATTCCATATTATTTGTTTCACGTGCAGGGAGAGAGGGCACTATAAAAATCAGTGCCCTACTCGTAAGATTCGGTCTACAACACCAGCGGCAAAGGGGGTACCAGCGCCAGGAGTCCGGAAGAACAAGGATCACGTACGATGCTTCAAATGTGAGAAGTACGGACACTACAAAAACAAGTGTCCGGCAAAGGTACGTAAGATTTATGTTCCAAAAGTTTTACAAATTCCTGCAATGTCTTTTAATAATTTAGATAATTTCCCTGATAAGTTAGAATTATTGCATAGTCAATTAGATATTTTAAATAATCAGTTACAAAACGTGAATATGACCAAAATAAAGAAATTAATTGTTTAATTCAGAATATCAATTCAGAAATTAATAAAATTAATTCTGATAATTTTTCTGATAAAATTAGTTCTGATAATTTTAATTCAGACAAAATTAATCCTAAGGATAATTCCGAATTCAAATTTGAAAATTCTAAGGATAAAACCGAATTCAAATTTGAACATCCTAAGGATAAAGTTGAATTCAAAAATCTTAAGGATAATTCTAAGTCAGAAAATCCTTTAGATAATTACAAATTCAAATTCGAAAATCCGTTGTATAAATTTGAATTCGAATCTAAAAATTATAAAGATAACTCTGAAAATCTCAAGATTAATCCAGAAATTAATTCTGAAAATCTCAAGATTAATCCAGAAATTAATTCTAAAAATCTTAAAGATAATCTAGAGATTAATGTTGAAAATATATCTGAGGATAATTCTAAGGATAATGGTGAAGATAAAATTCTCCTAGATAATAACTTAATCATAGATAATATTGAATATTATTATAAAACTTTAACTAGTTGCCCAATTTACTCCACCTACTGTGAGGATATTGAAAATTTTAATCTTGAGGAGGAGATAGAATTTTCTAAGATAAAGGCCATAATCAATAAAAATTACAAAAATTCAAATAAATCAAAATTATTAGAAAAACTTGAAAAGAAAGATAAAAATGAAGAAGAAATTTTCGAAATAATGAAAATGATGAATTTAAACCCACAATTATTAATTAATCATTATAACCTAAATTAAATCCAAATTAAATTCAAATTAAATCCAAATTAAATCCTAATTAAATTCAAATTAATTCAAATTAAATCCAAATTAAATCCTAATTAAATTCAAATTAATTCAAATTAAATCCTAATTAAATTCAAATTAATTTAAATTAAATACTAATTAAATTCAAATTAATTTAAATTAAATCCTAATTAAATTCAAATTAATTCAAATTAAATCCTAATTAAATTCAAATTAAATCCTAATTAAATTCAAATTAATTCAAATTAAATCCTAATTAAATTCAAATTAATTCAAATTAAATCCTAATTAAATTCAAATTAATTCAAATTAAATCCTAATTAAATTTCAAATTTCAAATTAAATCTTAAATAATTTCAAAATTAAATCTTAAATAATTTCAAATTAAATCATAAATAATTTCAAATTAAATCTTAAATAATTTCAAAATTAAATCTTAAATAATTTCAAAATTAAATCTTAAATAATTTCAAATTAAATCTTAAATAATTTCAAAATTAAATCTTAAATAATTTCAAATTAAATCTTAAATAATTTCAAATTAAATCTTAAATAATTTCAAAATTAAATCTTAAATAATTTCAAATTAAATCTTAAATAATTTCAAATTAAATCTTAAATAATTTCAAATTAAATTTTAAATAATTTCAAATTAAATCTTAATTAAATTAAATTAAATTATTCAAGTTAACCTTAATTCAAAGTTAAATTAAATTCAATTTTAAACTTAAATCAAATTCGAAATTCAAATTTAAATTTAAATTAAATTCAAAGTTAAATTAAATTCAAATTTAAATTTAAATTAAATTCAAATTCAAACTTAAATTAAATTCAAATTCAAATTTAATTTAATCCAAATTAATTGAAACATAAATTCATTAATTCTCAATTGATTAATTAATTCAATCAAATCTTAATTAACCTGAATTCAACTAAAATCTTAAATAACTTAAACTCAAACTAAAATAAAATTTTACCCAAACTATAACAATTAAAATTAATATCATTAAATATGTCAAAGTGGGTTGACATATTCGCGGGTTCACTCGACATGTATCAAATCGGGTATTTGATACATTTTAGAAACTTAAATAAAATTATTTGACTTGTTTGACTCATGCACAACTGCCATGACATGCATCTGCTATTCTTTTAAAATATATGACATGTCATTCATATTTAAATTTCATGCATATATTAGAACAGCTATAGGAAAAAGAATAATTGAAACTTGATCCACCTAGTATTGGGTGGCGGTGAGATGATAGTACGTCAGGGAAGCCAATTCTAATAAGATCAAGTATACTTGGTCTCTTTAGACTGGTGAAACTAGCCGAAGCTACCGATCCAAGACCCAAACTAGTTAGACCAGAATTTTTCAAAAAGTAATTTTGAAAATGAAATTTCATTAAAAGGCTTTGTCAAGGAAAGGGTTGATGATCCAATAAGGCTACGGCCAAAGAAGGCCTAGTGCCTCGCCAAGACCTGGAAGTCAATTTTTAAAATTCAAATTCAAGTTACTTCTTGTCAAATTCAAATCTAACACAAGCTTCAATTAATTCTTAGAGTTACTAAATTAAAAAAAATGATTCAAACATCTCACAATACACCTATAAGGCAACTATGCTTGTTGTTTGATACATCTAAAATGGGTGAGATGTTAAGGACTAATAAATTGAAAAATATTTTTCAAAATTGTTTTTCAAAATCATTAGAATATTTTTCTAAAAATATATTTTCAAAATAATGTTTCAACATAATAATGTTTTTATGGAATTCATGCTTGTCTGATTGAATATACATATTATACGTTTTTTAAAAATTATATCTTTTCAAAAATTGTTTGACTCACGCAATTAGACACAAGCCTCTTAGGACAACACTAAAGTTCCTTAAGGCACTTAGATAGAGTCAAACGGTATCGGATACAGGGGGAGTGATTTTTTTTATTTCGAAAACTACACTGTAAAAATTACTATTATTTGAAAATACTTTTCAAAAATTGACCTTTAAATCGTTATCACCTGTGTTTTTTGAAAAAGGTTTATGTTGTAAAATTTATCTGTCTTGTTTGATTTTGATAAACCCTAAAGACATAGAGGAAGGTCCACTTCATGATCTAAAAGGACTCCTAGGACGTGTCAGTTTTAGGGGGAGTCTGAGTCAATATTCTGACAAGTATTAAATTATTTATTTTAAAAATTATTAGATTATTCTTTTGATCTGAATCAAACCTTAAGACTCAGAGGAAGAATACTTGTGGTCAACAAGCTTCCCAAGACTGAGTCAAGTTTAGAGGGAGGTCAAATTAAAAGAATTATTGAATATTTCAAATATTTTCATGCGCGGTATTTTCAAATCCTATTGAAAACATACGTATTATTTTAATATGCTATCAATTTTTATAAATTTTTTTCAAAAATTCATCTGATTTTGATCGATTTGAAATAATATCTTGAGTTTGAAAAATCCTCCAAGACACTTAGGAAAATGTCCTTGTAGTCAACAAGGTTTCCTATGATTGTGTCAGACTGGAAGATAAACCGAATCAAGTATTATAACTTTAAAATTTTTATATTTTTCAAAATTAACTTACATTCTGCAACTTATGAAATTTCTTAATAATATTTACTTGGGTTGGAAAATTTGTCTTTCAAAGCCAAATATTCTTTCAAAAGTACTTAATTTTGAGAATACATTTTGAGAATACCTATTTTTCAAAAACTCAATACATTTTTCAGAGGCACTTATATTTTTCAAAAATTACTTAGTATTTTTCTGATCCTTCTTCAAAAATATGTATTTTTCAAAACTGCTCAATCTATACTCTCAAAAAGTACTTGCATGCTTCAAAAATCATCTTTAAAAATATTTGTGCTTTCAAAAATCCGGCAAAGTATACTAAGAATTAGTTTTATGCTATGCTTTCAAAATCTTATACTAAGTATTTTCAAAAATACTCTCATTGTTGGTGCAAGTATTTCTATTTATTTTGATGTATGACAAAGGGGGAGAGGTGTGCCTTAAGTTAGAATTTTTTTTTATTTTTCCTAGAGGATCAAAATGTTTTATAAGGTCAGGTCACACTTTAGTTTGATCCCAAAGATGGTAAGTTAGCCCCTTAAACCAATCTAACTTAAGTTATTGTCAAACATCAAAAAGGGAGAGATTGTTGGTGTAAGTTGCATCAATGATGTTCTCCTTTAAGTGTTTTAATGTTTGACAATACACTTAAGTCAGTGATACAATGAATAGAAAAAGGGGAGCAAAAGAGAAGTAACCAAAGCTAAAGAAAAGTCCTAGTTAATCTAGGCATCGAAACCCTAAGTCCCAGCGAAGGGCTGCTGGGCACCTAGCGAAGGGCTGCTAGGTATCAAAACCATAAGACCCGGCGAAGGGCTGCTGGGCACCTAGCGAAGGGCTGCTAGGTATCGAAACCTTAAGACCTAGCGAAGGGCTGCTAGGCACCTAGCGAAGGGCTGCTAGGTATCGAAACCTTAAGACCTAGCGAAGGGCTGCTAGGCACCTAGCGAAGGGCTGCTAGGTATCGAACCCCTAAGTCCTAGCGAAGGGTTGCTAGGCATAGAAGACCTAGTGAAGGGCTGCTAGGCACCTGACGAAGGACTGCTAGGGAATCAAGACCTGGCGAAGGACTGCTAGGCACCTGCGAAGGACTGCCAGGGAATGAAGTCTTGGTCCGAGGGACTAAGCAACTTAGCTGCGAGATGACTAAGGATAGGAGTAGAGATGGGTCAGGGTTTGGGCATCTCGAGGTCCGGAAGTATAGCTAAGCAAAAGTCCACTCGAAGGGCTGGGTGGCAACCGTCTCCTGAAAGGAGTAGGTGAAGGGCGAGTTCTCGGGGATAGGAACTCGTGCCGGTTCGACCTAGGGTTTCGTGCAAATCCGAAGTCCGAACCAAGTCCTTAAGGCTAACATCATATGTATCTATGCTTTGTGTTTGTGTATCTTGCAAGTATTAAGAACCGGAGACAAAGCAGGTAAACCAGGCAAAAAGTGCTCTTTCAGGCTCTAAGCAGGGCGCCCCCATCATTGGGGGTGCCCCCATGCAACCAGGGCGCCCCCAACAGTGGGGGCGCCCCCAGACAGAGCTAAGAAGGGCAGTTTCGTGATGCAGTCAAAACAGGTGTAACCGGGGCGCCCGGAGCGTCCGGGGCGCCCGGATTCGTAGCTGTTTTGCTGTTTCGAAGTCAGAACACAGGATAAGCACTCATGGGGGCGCCCGAAGTGTCCGGGGCACCCTGGTCAAAGATCTTATCACCTACTGTGAAGTAGGCGCAAGGATAAGAGTTGACCGAGTCTTCCGGGGCGCCCCCAGCGTCCGGGGCGCCCCCAGGAGGCCTATATAATGGGCTTCGACCCCTCTTCTTCACGAACAACATTCCAGAGCCATTCTGATCATTCTGACCGACGACAACGCACTAAAGATGAGGCTCTACGACCGGGAGGCTCCAGGAGGAAGTGCGCGGCACTTCGGAGGTCCAGATCGGCTGACGCTTCGACATAAGTTGTTTTGGTTTGATTTACATTCTGCAATTAAGTTTATTTATCCTTTTGCTTGTAAATCAAACTGTAAGACGGGATTTCTCCGCCTCCGGAAATTCTGGAAAGGAGACCAATAGTGGACTCACGCCGAGTACATAGGCCTTGGACGTACTGACCCAGGGGGGTCAGGAACCAAGTAAATAAATCCCGCGTGTCCTTCTGTTTTGCATTTATTTTCTGTTTTTACTTTTCCGCTGTGCTACTAATATTCTAAGTCTAGAACGAATGAAAGCTTTACGAAGATTTCCGAAAGATTTTAAACGGTCGATATTCACCCCCCCATCGACGGCACCGGTCCTACAGAGAGAGGGGAAAAAACCCGACCCAAGCCAAGGGGTTTTGGCTTAATGGCTTATAAGGCTATATATATGCTACAATAGAGACCATGATGAGGAGTTAGTTTTGGTCTCCTAACGGATCCTCAACCCGACTCGTTAATAATAACCCGCTCCACTAATGGGTTATTATTGAACTACCGCACCAACCCCTTATTAATATATGGGCTCCTTCTTATATGTGTACATTTTGTCCCCGTGTTTAAGATATCGCATGCCTATTAATTAATTAAATTGTCAGGACTTGGTCCAACATGATAATAAGGTTGAGTGGTACTACTCTAGGAGTTAGATATTAATTAATTAAATTACTGACAATTTAATTAATTAATATCTAACTCCTAGAGTAGTACCACTCAACCTTATTATCATGTTGGACCAAGTCCACCTGCAGGATTTACATGATAATCTTTATGAGCTCCTCAAGGGGACATCATCATCCTAAAATAATTAAGACACGGATTCCTTCTATAATCAACGACACACCATATAAATAATATTATTTCCTAATTTACCAGGCCTATTGATTTAACGAATAAATCTTGCACATTGGTAAATTAAAGAAATAAATATTAAGTACATGTGCCCATTATTATATCGGGATTAAGAGCATGTACATCCATAATAACCTGAGGTCTTGTTTGATTATATAGTTAGTATAAATCGAATCATCTTAAATCGGTCATGTTCAATACACTCAAAGTGTACTAGTGTAATTCTATAGTCAAGATAGACTAATACCAAATTACACTACAACCATTTCAATGGTTTGTCCAAATCCATCTCGGTTGTGTGCCACTACTTATACTTTACAAGGAACTGATAACATGATCATCTGTGTGACACCACACACCATGTTATCTATAATATAAAGTAACAAATAATTGCATACATATAACGAATATAAAATGCAAACACATGACCATTGTGATTCTTATTCCAATAGAGATGTTTATACAAAAGCTAGGCTTATAGTATACATCCTAATAATCTTCCGCTTATACTAAAAGACTATGCTGCCATAAAACTTCCATACATCTGATTCCCATCCCTTCAACATGCCTATCATAAGCTTTCGTTGGAAGAGCCTTAGTGAAAGGATCTGCCAGGTTATCCACTGATGCAATCTTGGCGACAACAACTTCTCCTTGCTTTACGATGTCACATATCCGGTGGTACTTGCACTCAATGTGTTTACTTACCTTATGGGCTCGTGGTTCCTTCGAGTTTGCTACTACATCACTATTATCACAATAAATTGTGATAACTTTGGGCAAACCAGGAATCACCTCTAAGTCCATCAAGACATTCCTGAGTCATACAATTTCTTTGGTTGCCTCAGAGGTTGCCACATACTCAGCTTTCATGGTGGAGTCCGCAACACTTTTCTGCATGTTACTCCTTCATACTATGACTCGACCTCCCAAAGTAAACACATAACCTAAGGTAGACTTATTGTTATCCCTATTTGATTGGAAATCAGAATCCGAGTAACCCATAGGGAGCAAATGATATGCCTGGTAAATTAGCATATAATATTTAGTCCTTTTCAAGTACTTTAATATATGCTTTACCGTAGTCCAATGTCCTTGTCCTGGATTACTTTGATATTTGCTAACCATGCCCATGGAAAAACAGATATCCGGTCTCGTATATAACATAGCATATATTAAGCCCCCTACAACCGAAGCATAAGGAACTGCCTTCATCTCCTCTATTTCCTTTGTTGTTTTAGGACACATCTCCTTAGATAAAGGTACTCCATGTTGAAAAGGTAGAAAACCTTTCTTGGAGATTTGCATGCTAAAATGAGCTAAGATAGTGTCAATATATGAAGCTTGAGATAAGCATAACTTCCTTTTCTTGCGATCCCTTATAACTTTGATCCAAAGGATGTGTCCAGCTTCTCCCAAGTCCTTCATATCAAATTGTTTGGACAACCATACCTTTACGTCTGACAACACTGTTAGGATGTATACTAAAAGCCTAGCTTTTGTATGAACATCTATATTTTGGAATAAGAATCACATGGTCATTGTTTGTATTTTATATTTGATATATGAGCTATTGTCCTTTACATTACATTGTAGATAACATAGTGTGTGGTGCCACACAAAAGATCATATTATTAGTCCCTTATAAAGTATAAGTAGTGGCTCACAACTGAGGTGGATTTGGACAAACCATTGGAATGGTTGTAGTGTAATTTGGTATTAGTCTATCTTAACTATAGAATTACACTAGTACACTTTGTATGTATTGAGTAGGACCAACATAGAGGTAATTCGATTTATACTGACTATATAATTGAATCAGACCTCAGGTATTATGATGTATATGTTCTTAATGTTGGTGCCGGAAGCACCAAAGTCAAACCTGTGTTTTGATAATGGCAAAGGGTTCAGAAGTTAAGGTTTGTTGTGATTTGATAATGCTAATCAAGTGTGCAGGAAAAGTCCTAGGTACACTAGGCACGACGTCCTGGTTCTATGAATTGGGCACTATGTCCTGGCTGCGGGCTGGGCACGAAAGATCTGGTGAGTAAAGATGGGCAATAAGTCCTGGCCGAGGGCTGGGCACCGAAGACCTGGTGAGTGAAGTTGGGCACTAAGTCCTGGTCGTGGAATGGGCACGAAGACCTGATCCGAGGGATTGGGCAAAAGTCCAACCGGAGGAGCCGGTTGGCAAACAGGTAAACTCTCCTGAGAGGAGTAGGTGAGGACGCATTCCCCGTAGGAGGGAACATTAGGCGTCGGTTCGACCTAGGGTTCCATATGGGAAGCTCAATGTCAGAACTAAGACAACTCAGGCTGTAAATTATGCTTAAGTCAATATTATTTATATGTTACTCATGTTTTGGAACTAACTCTGGTTGCAGGAACGAAGGGATGGAGGTTTCTGCTCCCAATCGCCTCAATGGAATGAGGCACCCTGGTTGACTAGGCGGTTGTGTTGAGACAGGCGCCCTAGACAAAGGGGTATTCCAAAGCCACTGCGAAGCAAGCCTCAAGATTGACATAGGCGGCTGTGTTAACGCAGGCGCCCCAGTTAGCTCAGGCGCCCTGGTTGATGGGATAAGCGCTGGCTGAGTCTGCGGATTGAGTTTCACGCAGTGAGGGCTGTTGGTGCCGGAAGCACCATATCGAACCTTGTTTTGATATTGGCAAAGGGTTCAAAGTTAAGTATTATTGGTGATCTAACGATGTTACTCAAGTTATGCAGGAAAAGTCCTAGGTACACTAGGCACTAAGTCCTGGTTCTATGAATTGGGCACTAAGTCGTGGCCGCGGGCTGGGCAACTAAGTCCTGACGTAAGGTTGGGCACTAATTCCTAGCCGAGGGCCGGGCACCGAAGACCTGGTTCGAGGAATTGGGCACTAAGTCCTGGCCGAGGGCTGGGCACCGAAGACCTGGTTCGAGGAATTGGGCACTAAGTCCCGGTCGTGGACTGGGCACCAAGACTTGGTCAGTAAAGCTGGGCAAAAGTCCAACCGGAGGAGCCGGTTGGCAAAAAGGTAAATTCTCCCAAGAGGAGTAGGTGAGGACGCGTTCCCCATAGGAGGGAACATTAGGCGTCGGTTCGACCTAGGGTTCCATTTGGGAGACCCAAAGTCAGAACCAAGACAGCTTAGGCTATAATGAATGGCTAACATGTTTGCTTCTTTTTGTGTTGGAACTAACCTTGGTTGCATGGATCAAAGAACTGGACTTCTGCAGCAGAGGCGCCTCAACGGAGTGAGGCACCCCACTGGGGCTAGGCGCCCGTATGGATACGGGCGCCCCAGTTGAAGGCTAAAATAAAGAAAGCAAAGCAAAACTACCATGAAGCCTCTGGACATACTCAGCTCAGGCGCCCGGGACCATACGGGCACCCGCATTAGCTCAGGCACCCCAGTGAAGATGGATATGCGCTGACCGAGCCTGCGGATATGAGATCGCGCAGGGAAGGCCACGTGTAGGCGCCCCCATCGACACAGGCGCCCCCATGGGTGCTATAAAAGGGGGTTCACCCCCAAGGCTTCGAAGAACATCATTCACAACGCTCCAAGCACTTTCGTTCAAGCGCTACGATCCGACAAGCTCCGACTTCGAGATTCCAGCACCGACGACGACCCTCTGCTCCGAAATTCGATCCACCTCAGGTGTCGGTAACGAAAAGTGTTGCAAGTTTAATTTTCAATTCTATTTCTGTACTCAATTTGTAAAACTTTTTTTATGACTATAGAATTGCCCAAAGTAAACGGTTAAGGACCATGGGCCTTGGAGTAGGAGCCGACCACGACTCCAAACCAAGTAAAACCAACTTGTGTTCGCGTTTGTTCTGTTATTTTCCGCTGCGTATATTCTCTAGCTTTCCGAAAAATTTAATATCGATATTCACCCCCGCTCAATCGATTTCTCCGATCCAACAAGTGGTATTAGAGCGGATGACTCAAACTTGGTGCAACCACCAGTTTGAGGATTTTTTTTCAGATTTTTTCGCTTTTTATTCCAAATAAATAATATTTGTTTATTTTCACCTTTTTCAATTTTGAATTCTTATTTTTTCACCATAAGTCAGAATTGATATAACGATCAATTTTTTAAAATTTGTCATAAATTTTTTATTATTATTTTAATATTTTTTCTCGAAATTCGTGCAACACCTTTTGAGCTAGTTTTTTCTCTCTCCCGCACTACTAATCCAAGATCAAGTCTTGGTACATTTCTATTATTTCTTTTGTGTGCAAGGATTATTTTAAATGGCCAGTCAAGAATGGAATAGTGTCCGTCTACCGCTATTCTCTGGCGAGAACTTCAGAACCTGGAAGGGTCTAATGGAATCCAACCTAAAGGCCCATCTGGATTTATGGATGATAACCCAAACAGGATTTACAATACCTACAGAAGATGGAATGTCGATTGCCTAGGATAAATTGGGTGAACCAACTTTGAGGAAGATCGAGGCAGATGCAAAGGCGACTGCAATTCTATAATGTGGTCTAACCAATAAAGAATTGTATAGATCAGACCATTCGAATGTGCTAAAGAGATGTGAGAGAAGCTAATCAACCTACATGAAGAGAGTTCCGATATTGAGGTCTTTGAAGGAGTGATGTTTGAATCATCGAACGAATCAGACGAAGAAGAAGAAGATCACCTAAGTTATCTTGCACTCTCAGTCCAAGCACAAATATCCGAGTCAGAGTTTGAACCCTAATCCGAAGCCGAATCCAAACCAGAATCAAAAGATGAGTTTAGATCCGAGGCGGCAAGAATCAAGGGGGAGATTCCCAATAAGGAATCAAAAGGTAAAATTGTAAATTCAATTTTTAAAAATCATGTAATTTGTTACACATGCAGGGAGAGAGGGCACTACAAAAGTAAATGTCCTACTCGTAAGATACGAACGACACCACCGACGGTGACAAAAGAACCAGTTCCAAGAGCACGAAAAGACAAAAGTTGCATCCAATGCTTCAAGTGTCAGGAGTTTGGGCATTATAAAGATGAATGCATAGATAGAAGAGCCAAAGATCCAGGACAACCTACCAAGATGGGTAACTTTAATTTATATGAAAATCCACTTTTTACAATGAATGCTGATAGTTTATTTAATCACTCTTGGTCAAACTTAAATATGGATGCATACATAAAAAACATAATTAATTCATGCAAATTAATTAATTCAAACTTCAGAAAATTAAGACACGAAAATGTGACTTTGAAAATTAAAATTGAAATATTAGAAAAACTAATTAATCTTGCTAACTTAGAAAATCCAGAAATTTCCCCTCATTGTAATTTTACTTAAAGTTTTTTTAAAATTGTTATTCTTAGGACTAGAAATGGTTAGATAAGGACCTGACCTGATTGATACTTGAACAACCTAGTATTAGGACAAGGTTTGATGATAGTATGTTAGGGAAGCCTGTCTAAGGAGTCAGGTAGGTTAAGGAGTACCCTATTTGGTCTTTTTAGTCCGGTGGAACTAGCCGAAGCTACCTCTCCGAATCCTAAGCTAGTTAGACCAAAGTTTCTCAGAAAGTAATTTGAAAATAAAATTTCTTTAAAAGGCTTTGTCTAGGAAAGGGTTGTTGATCCAATAAGGCTACGACCAAAGAAGGCCTCTGTGCCTCGCCAAGACCTGGAAGCCGATTATCGAAACTTACTTTCAAATTGTCGTTTGTTAAACTTGAATCTAATACAAGCTTCAATCAAATCATAGCTTTTAATTTAAATTCAAAGATAAAATTTAACGCATCTCATAAAACAGATAAAGATACCTTGTCTTGTCACTTAGAAATGGGTGAGATGCTTAGAACTTAAAAGCCTAGTCCAACCCAATCAACCTTACAAAACAAATTAAATTCAACTTAATTATTCTCAAAATTCAACTAAATTATTCTAAAAAATTCAACTCAATTACTCTCAAAATTCAACTTAATTATTTTCAAAATTCAACTTAACAATTTTTAAAATTCAAAGTTAAATTTCTAATTAATTTCAAAATCCTCAAAAATCATTTTAAACATAAAATCTCCCATTGCAATTCTTTATCATTTTCAAAAGGAGGGAGAAAATGAAGAATTGGCTTTTCAAATCATTAAAACAAAATAGTCTTCAAAAGTTTTTTTTAAACATAGCATTTTTTTGTTGAAATTCTTTCTATTTGAATCAAACCCTAAGACTTAGAGGAAGATCAACTTGTGGTCAACAAGCTTCCTAGGACTGTGTCAGGTTTAGGGGGAATTCAACTTATAAGAAGTAATTTTAAACATAGCATTTTTTTGAAGTTCTTTCTATTTGAATCAAACCTTAAGACTAAGAGGAAGATCAACTTGTGGTCAACAAGCTTCCTAGAACTGTGTCAGGTTTAGGGGGAGTTCAAATTAAAAGAAATATTAGAAGTCTCAAAAATACTATATTTTCAAAATAACATTATCATTTCAAAAACACTTTGAAAATACAATATTCTCATTTTCCAAAATATTTTTTTGGACATCTGTGAGCACATTTGAAAAATTACCTGAGTTTGGAAAAATCTCCAAGACACATAGGGATATTTTCCTTGTAGTTAATAAGGATTCCTAGGATTGCATCAGATTGGGGAGGAATCCATACCAAGAAATTTATTATATTTGAAAATTTAAATACATTTTCAAAATGCTTTATTATGATTAGAAAATCTCAAAGACACATAGGAAATTTTCTTGTGGTCAACAAAGTTCCTAGAATTTTGTCAGATTTAGGGAAATTCCAATCTATAAAGTACTTCATATTTTCCTTCTCAGGTACTTAGATTTTCAAATTTTATTCCTTAAAATATTTTCTGAAAAAGGATATTTTTTTAAAGGAAACTTGCTACATAAGTGTAAATATTTTCATAAATACTCCTTGAAAAAAACTCTTTCAAAATCTTTCTACTTAGGCTTTTTCAAAAAAATTTTCCTTTAGCTAAGAAATTTCTATTTTTCTTTATCTTGAGAATTAAAGATAAGTGACTAAAAGTTCTGAACGTAGACTTAAATCATGCTTAGAATCAAATATAGTTCTGAACATAGACTTATTGATTAAATGTTTTAAGATTTGCATATCAAGCTTGGATTTAATAAAAATGTCAACTTGGTTTAACAAATTGTTCTTTAGCATTAATCCTTGCTTAATAATACTTGTTCCCTCTCATTTATGTTTTTTTAAGTAACACTTGATATTTAAAAAAACTTTTTCAAAATTGATTTATGATTTTGCAAAACTAATAGGCTCTGATACACAATTTTTTTTCCATAAACCTTTTTCAAAATATATTTTTCAAAAAGATTATTTTTAAGGGGGAAAGCCGAAAAAGTAAACATAAAAAATTAAATTTTTCCTTAAATTTCTTCCCTTTTTCAAAGAAACTTTATTGAAAATTTCGAGTTGCTCTTAACTAAGAATTTCCTTTGTGATACTCAGAAGTTTTTCAAAATACTTTTTCAAAACTGAACTTAGAATTATTTCTTTCAGAAGTAATGACCGTTTTCATACTTAGAACCTTTTTCAAAAGTTAAAAAAATTTTCAAACTGAAAAATTGCATGTTTTTTAAAGCTTCAAAGGAAAAATTTCGAATCAGGGGGAGCTTTATGCAATGTTTCAATTTTGCAAGGTTTTAAAAAAAGGGAAGAGTTTCATATTAAGGGGGAGCTTCATGAAAACCTCTTTACTTAAATTTTCATATTTCTTGTTTTTCAAAACAAAATTTTCAAAACTTCCAATCAAAAGATTTTTTATAAAAAGTTTTGTAACATGTTTTGTTTGAAAACTATTTTTGAAAAAGTTGTGAACTCCTTTACTTAAATTTATTATGGATAAACTCAAAACTCTCTATTAGAAACCTTGTTCGCCCATGTATATTTTTGATATTGTTGGTGCAAGTTGCATCAATGATATTCCTCTTTAAGTGTTTTAATGTTTGACAATACACTTAAGTCAGTGATACAATAAATAGACAAAGGGGAGCAAAAGTGAAGTAACCAAAGCTGAGGAAATGTCCTAGTTAATCTAGGCATCGAAACCCTAAGTCCCAGCGAAGGGCTGCTGGGCACCTAGCGAAGGGCTGCTAGGTATCGAAACCCCAAGACCTAGCAAAGGGCTGCTAGACACCTAGCGAAGGGCTACTAGGTATCGTAACCTAAAGACCTAGCGAAGGGCTGCTAGGCACCTAGCGAAGGGCTGCTAGGTATCATAACCTAAATACCTAGCGAAGGACTGCTAGGCACCTAGCGAAGGGCTGTTAGGCATAGAAGACCTAGCAAAGGGCTGCTAGGCACCTGGCGAAGGACTGCTGGGGAATGAAGTCTTGGTCCAAGGGACTAAGCAACTTAGCTGAGCGATGACTAAGGACAGTAGTAGAGACGGGTCAGGGTTTGGGCGTCTCGAGGTCCGGAAGTATCGGAAGCTAAGCAAAAGTCCACCCGAAGGGCTGAGTGGCAACCGTCTCCTGAAAGGAGTAGGTGAAGGGTGAGTTCTCGGGGATAGGAACTCGTGTCGGTTCGACCTAGGGTTTCATGCAAATCCGAAGTCCGAACCAAGCCCTTAAGGCTAACATTATATGTATCTATGCTTTGTGTTTGTGTATCTTGCAGGTATCAAGAATCGGAGGCAAAGCAGGGTAAAAAGCATGGTTTGCAGGCCTTAAGGGGGCCGCCCCCATCAAGGGGGGCGCCCCCAGCAAGGGGGGTGCCCCTAGCAAGGGGGGCGCCCCCAGGTAGCACTAAACAGGCAGTTATGGTGAAGCAGAGTGAACAGGTGTCAACCGGGGCGCCCGGAGCGTCCGGGGCGCCCGGATTCGTAGCAGTTTTGCTGTTTCGAAGCCAGAACATAGGATAATCCCTCACGGGGGCGCCCGGAGCGTCCGGGGCACCCTGGTCAAAGGTCTTATCACCTGCAGCGAAGTAGGCGCAAGGATAAGAGTTGACCGAGTCTTCCAGGGTGCCCCCAGCGTCCGGGGCACCCCTAGGAGGCCTATATAAGGGGCTTCGACCCCTCTTCTTCAGACACGACTTCCAAATACTGTTCTGATCATTTTGATCATCAACAACGCGCTAAAGACGAGGCTCTACGACCGAAAGGCTCCAGGAGGAAATGTGCGGTACTTCGGAGGTCCAGATCGGCCGAGTTTCATATTCGTGTTCGGTTTGCTTTTACTTGTTCCGTACTTTAACTTTCAATATCTTTTTGATTGTAATTGTAAACTGTAAGACAGGTTTTCTCCGCCTCTGGAAATTCTGTAAAGGAGACCAATAGTGGACTCACGCCGAGTACATAGGCCTTGGACGTACTGACCCAGGGGGGTTGGGAACCAAGTAAATAAATCCCGCGTGTCATTGTCCTTTGCTTTGTTTTTCGTTCCATTTATTCTTCGCTGCGCCACTAATATTCTAAGTCCAGAACGAAAGTTTTACGAAGATTTTTGAAAGAGTTTTCACGATCGATATTCACCCCCCTCTATCGATGGCACCGGTCCTACAATTGGTATCAGAGCCGAGCCGCTCTTCACCGGACTAAGCGCCGACGGAGCAACGATGCCAGGAGTTGAGGGGGAGCCCAGGGGTGAATCAGGTATAATTTAATTCTAATGTCAAATTTTAAATTCCATATTATCTGTTTCACGTGCAGGGAGAGAGGGCACTACAAAAATTAGTGTCCTACTCGTAAGAATCGTTCGTCACCGGCGGCAAAGGAGGTACCAGCGCCAGGAGTCCGGAAAAACAAAAATCACATCAGATGTTTCAAATGCGAGAAATACGGGCACTACAAAAATAAGTGTCCGGCGAAGGTACGTAAGATTTACGTTCCAAAAATTTTAAAAGTTCCTGCACTGTCTTTAGATAATTCAATTAATCTTTCTAAATTAGATTTACTGCATAGTAAAATTAGTATTTTGCATGAAAACTTAGAAAATATAGACATGACTAAAATTTCAGAAATTAATTATTTAATTCAGAACATTAATTTAGCAATTACTAAAATAAATTGTGATAATTTTAATTCAGATAAATCTGATAATTTTTCAGATAAATCTGAATTCAAAAATCCTAAGGACAAATATGAATTCAAAAATCTTAAGGATGATCCTAAATTCGAAAATCCTCTAGATAATTATGAATTCAAATTTGAAAATCCGTTGAATAATTCTAAATTCGAATTTGAAAATTCTAAATTTAATCCAGAATTTAATTCAGAAAATCTTAAAGATAATTCAGAAATTAATTCTGAAAACTTAAGGTAATTCTAAAGATAATTATAAGGATAATTCTGAAGAAGATATCTCTTTAGATAATAATTTAATTATCCCCTTAGATAATCCTGAAACCTTAATTAGTGGCCCAGTTTACTCCTCCTACTGTGAGGATATTGAAAAATCTAATCTTAAAGAGGATATGGAACTATCCAAGATTAGGGTCATAATCAATAAAAATTACAAAAATTCAAATAAATCAAAATTATTAGAAAAACTTGAAAAATAAGATAAAGATGAAGAAGAAATTTTTGAAATAATGAAAATGATGAATTTAAACCCACAATTATTAATTAATCATTATAACCTTAAAAAAATCAAATTAAATTAAATTAAATCCTAATTCGAAATTAAATTAAATTAAATTAAATGCTAATTCGAAATTAAATTAAATTAAATTAATTCCTAATTGGAAATTAAATTAATTTCAAATTAAATCTTAATTAATTTAAAATTAAATCTTAATTAATTTCAAATTAAATCTTAATTAATTTCAAATTAAATCTAAATTAATTTAAATCTTAATTAATTTCGAATTAAATCTTAATTAATTTAAATTTAAATTAAATGTTAATTAAATTCAAATTAAATATTAATTAAATTCAAATTAAATCTTAATAAATTCAATTAAATCTTAATTAAATTCAAATTTAATTGTAATTAAATTCAAATTAAATCTTAATTAAATTCAAATAAAATATTAATTAAATTCAAATTAAATCTTAATTAAATTCAAATTAAATTGTAATAAAATTCAAATTAAATCTTAATTAAATCCTAATTAAATTCAAATTAAATCTTAATTAAATCCTAATTAAATTCAAATTAAATCCTAATTAAATCTTAATTATATTCAAATTAAATCTTAATTAAATGTTAATTAAATTCAAATTAAATCTTAATTAAATCCAAATTAAATCTTAAATAAATCCTAATTAAATTTAAATTAAATCTTAATTAATTCCTAATTAAATTCAAATTAAATCCTAATGAAATCTTAATTAATTTAAATTAAATTCAAATTAAATCTTAATTAAATCCTAATTAAATTCAAATTAAATCTTAATAAAATCCTAATTAAATTCAAATAAAATCTTAATTAAATCCTAATTAAATTCAAATTAAATCTTAATTAAATCCTAATTAAATTCAAATTAAATCTTAATTAAATCCTAATTAAATTCAAACTAAATCTTAATTAATCCTTAATAATTTAAATAAATTCAAATTAATTAATTCATAATAATTCAAATTTGAATTAATTAATTCTTAATAATTCAAATTCAAATTAATTAATTAAATCTTAATAATTCAAATTCAAATTAATTTATTAAATCTTTAATAATTCAAATTAATTCAAATTAATTAAGTAATCTTAAATAATTCAAATTAATTCAAATTAATTAATTAAATCTTAAATAATTCAAATTATTTCAAATTAATTAATTAATTGTTAATAATTTAAATAAATTCAAATTAATTAATTCTTAATAATTAAAATTCGAATTAATTAATTCTTAATAATTCAAATTCAAATTAATTAATTCTTTATAATTCTAGTTTAATTCAAATAAATTCGTATTAATTCAAATAATTTAATTAAAATTCAATTAAATTCGAATTAATTCAAATAATTTAAGTAAAATTCAATTAAATTCAAATTAATTCAAATAAACTTAATTAATTCAATTTACTCCAATTAAAATTTGACTTTAAAATCAAACATCAATTAATTCTTAATTAAATCCAATTAAAACTTAAATAACATAAACTCGAACTAAAACTAAAACCTTACCCAAACCGCAACAATTAAAATTAATAAAATTAAATATGTCAAAGTGGGTTGACATATTCGCCGGTTCACTCGACATGTATCGAATCGGGAATTTGATACATTTTAGAAACTTAAATAAAATTATTTGACATGTTTGACTCATGCACAACTGCCATGACATGCATCTGCTATTCTTTTAAAATATATGACATGTCATTCATATTTAAATTTTATGCATATATTAGAATGGCCATAGGAAAAAGAATAATTGAAACTTGATCAACCTAGTATTGGGTGGAGGTGAGATGATACTACGTTAGGGAAGCCAATTCTAATAAGGTCAAGTATACTCTATTTGGTCTCTTTAGACTGGTGAAACTAGCCGAAGTTACCGATCTAAGACTCAAACTAGTTAGACCAGAATCTTTCAAAAAGTAATTTTGAAAATGAAATTTCATTAAAAGGCTTTGTCAAGGAAAGGGTTGATGATCCAATAAGGCTACGGCCAAAGAAGGCCTAGTGCCTCGCCAAGACCTGGAAGCCAATTTTTGAAATTCAAATTCAAATTACTTCTTGTCAAATTCAAATCTAACACAAGCTTCAATTAAATCTTAGAGTTAATAAATTAAGAAAAATGAATCAAGCATCTCACAATACACCTATAAGGCAACCATGCTTGTTGTATTGATACATCTAAAATGGGTGAGATGTTAAGGACTAATGAATTGAAAAATATTTTTCAAAATTGTTTCTCAAAATTATTAGAATATTTTCATAAAAATATATTTTCAAAATAGTGCTTCAACATAATAATGTTTTTATGGAATTCATGCTTGTCTAATTGATTATATATATTATACATTTTTTCAAAAATATATCTTTTCAAAAATTTGTTTAACTCACTCAATTAGACACAAGCCTCTTAGGACAACACTAAAGTTCCTTAAGGCACTTAGATAGAGTCAAACGGTATCGGGTACAGGGGGAGTACTTTTCATTTTTTTTTGTTTTCAAAAATTTGCACTTTAAAAATTACTATTATTTGAAAATACTTTTCGAAAACTGAGCTTTAAATCGTTATCACTTGTGTTTTTCGAAAAAAAAGGGTTTATGTTGTAAAATTTACCTGTCTTGTTTGATTTTGATAGACCCTAAAGACACAGAGGAAAGTCCACTTCATAATCTACAAGGACTCCTAGGACGTGCCAGACTTAGGGGGAGTCTAAATCAAACTTCTGAAAAAGTTTCTTTTAATTAATTGTTTTGAAATTATTAGAAAATTCCTTTGATTTGAATCAAACCTTAAGACTCAGAGGAAGAGTACTTGTGGTCAACAAGCTTCCCAGGACTGGGTCAAGTTTAGGGGGAGGTCAAATTAAAAGAAGTATTGGATATTTCAAATGTTTTCATGCGCGGTATTTTCAAATCCTGTTGAAAACATAAGTATGTTTTTTTACTATCAATTTGTTAATAAAAATATATACACTATTACCTTCAAAAATTCATCTGGTGAAAAATCTGATCAATTTGAAATAATATCTTCAGTTTGAAAAATCCTCCAGGACACTTAGGAAAATGTCCTTGTAGTCAACAAGGTTTCCTATGATTGTGTCAGACTGGAAGATAAACCAAATCAAGTGTTATGACTTTAAAATATTTACATTTTCCAAAACTAACTTACATTCTATTATTTTGTAACTTATGAAATTTTTGAAATAATATTTACTTAGGTTGAAAAATTTCCAGGACACTTAGGAAATGTCCTTGTAGTCAACAAGGTTCCCCAGGATGGTGTCAGACTGGAAAATAAACCAAGTAAAGTCTAATATTCTTTCAAACGTACTTAATTTTAAAAAAAATTATCAATGTATTTTTCAAAAGTACCTAGTTTTCAAAAACTCAATACATTTTTCAAAGGTACTTATATTTTTCAAAAATTACTTATTATCTTTCAAAATCTGATCTCTCTTCAAAAATAACTTACATTTTGCAAGTACCTGCAGGCTTCAAAGATCATCTTTCAAAATATTTGTACCTTCAAAAATCTGACATTTTCTCAAAATATTGTCTAAAGTTTTCTGAGCTCATAATACTTATGTATTAGTTTTATGCTATGTGTTCAAAAGTTTATACTAAGTACTTTCAAAATACTCTCATTGTTGGTGCAAGTATTTCTGTTTTTTGATGTATGACAAAGGGGGAGAGGTGTGCTTAAGTTAGAAATTTTTTTGGATTCTTACTATAGGACCATTTGATCAAAATGTTTTACAAAACTAAGGTCATGTTTTAGTTTGATCCCAAGGATGGTAAGTTAGCCCCTTAAACCAATCTAACTTAAGTTATTGTCAAACATCTAAAAGGGGGAGATTGTTGGTGCAAGTTGCATCAATGATATTCCTCTTTAAGTGTTTTAATGTTTGACAATACACTTAAGTCAGTGATACAATAAATAGACAAAGGGGAGCAAAAGTGAAGTAACCAAAGCTGAGGAAAAGTCCTAGTTAATCTAGGCATCGAAACCCTAAGTCCCAGCGAAGGGCTGCTGGGCACCTAGCGAAGGGCTGCTAGGTATCGAAACCCCAAGACCTAGCAAAGGGCTGCTAGGCACTTAGCGAAGGGCTGCTAGGTATCGTAACCTAAAGACCTAGCGAAGGGCTGCTAGGCACCTAGCGAAGGGCTGCTAGGTATCATAACCTAAATACCTAGCGAAGGACTGCTAGGCACCTAGCGAAGGGCTGCTAGGCATAGAAGACCTAGCAAAGGGCTGCTAGGCACCTGGCGAAGGACTGCTGGGGAATGAAGTCTTGGTCCAAGGGACTAAGCAACTTAGCTGAGCGATGACTAAGGACAGTAGTAGAGACGGGTCAGGGTTTGGGCGTCTCGAGGTCCGGAAGTATCGGAAGCTAAGCAAAAGTCCACCCGAAGGGCTGAGTGGCAACCGTCTCCTGAAAGGAGTAGGTGAAGGGCGAGTTCTCGGGGATAGGAACTCGTGCCGGTTCGACCTAGGGTTTCATGCAAATCCGAAGTCCGAACCAAGCCCTTAAGGCTAACATTATATGTATCTATGCTTTGTGTTTGTGTATCTTGCAGGTATCAAGAACCGGAGGCAAAGCAGGGTAAAAAGCATGGTTTGCAGGCCTTAAGGGGGTGCCCCCATCAAGGGGGGCGCCCCCATCAAGAGGGGCGCCCCCATGCAACCAGGGTGCCCCCAGCAAGGGGGGCACCCCCAGGTAGCACTAAACAGGCAGTTATGGTGAAGCAGAGTGAACAGGTGTCAACCGGGGCGCCCGGAGCGTCCGGGGCACCCGGATTCATAGCTGTTTTGCTGTTTCGAAGCCAGAACACAGGATAAGCTCTCACGGGGGCGCCCGGAGCATCCGGGGCACCCTGGTCAAAGGTCTTATCACCTGCAGCGAAGTAGGCGCAAGGATAAGAGTTGACCGAGTCTTCCGGGGCGCCCCCCGGAGGCCTATGTAAGGGGCTTCGACCCCTCTTCTTCAGACACGACTTCCAAATACTGTTCTGATCATTCTGACCGTCGACAACGTGCTAATGATGAGGCTCTACGACCGAAAGGCTCCAGGAGGAATTGCGCGGCACTTCGGAGGTCCAGATCGGCCGTGTTTCATATTCGTGTTCTGTTTGCTTTTACTTGTTCCGTACTTTAACTTTCAATATCTTTTTGATTGTAATTGTAAACTGTAAGACGGGTTTTCTCCGCCTACGAAAATTCCGGAAAGGAGACCAATAGTGGACTCACGCCGAGTACATAGGCCTTGGACGTACTGACCCAGGGGGGTTGGGAACCAAGTAAATAAATCCCGCGTGTCATTGTCCTTTGCTTTGTTTTTCGTTCCATTTATTCTCCGCTGCGCCACTAATATTCTAAGTCCAGAATGAAAGTTTTACGAAGATTTCTGAAAGAGTTTTCACGATCGATATTCACCCCCCCCCTCTATCGACGACACCGGTCCTACAGATATATGTCAAAGGGGGAGGAAAGGTCAAAGTTAAGTGTTTTATAACACAAGTATTTAGAGTTTTAGGGGGAGTATGAGAAATAAAGGATTTTTTCTTCAAATCTACATTTCTTCTGTTCATAACTGCTATACTTCATTGATTGTTACCTTCTTTTCTTAACTGTTATAAGTTTTTACTTAACTTTGAATTGTGTTGTCATAAATCAAAAAGGGGGAGATTGTTGGTGCCGAAAGCACCATATCGAACCTTGTTTTGATATTGGCAAAGGGTTCAAAGTTAAGTATTATTAGTGATCTAACGATGTTACTCAAGTTGTGCAGGAAAAGTCCTAGGTACACTAGGCACTAAGTCATTCTCCCGAGAGGAGTAGGTGAGGACGCGTTCCACGTAGGAGTGAACATTAGGCGTCGGCTCAACCTAGGGTTCCTTTTGGGAGACCCAAAGTCAGAACCAAGACAACTTAGGCTGTAAAGAATGGCTAACATGTTTGCTTCTTTTTGTGTTGGAACTAACCTTGGTTGCAGGGATCGAAGGACTGGTCTTCTGCAGTTGAGGCACCTTAATGGAGTGAGGTGCCCCTCTGGGGCTAGGCACCCGTATGGATAAGGGCGCCCCAGTTGAAGGCTAAAACAAAGCAAGCGAAGCAAAATTGTCACGAAGCCTCTGGACATACTCAGCTTAGGCGCCCGAGACCATACGGGTGCCCCCATCAGCTCAGGTGCCCCAATGAAGATGGATAAGCGCTGACAGAGCCTGCAAATAAGTGATCGCGCAGGGAAGGCCACGTGTAGGCGCCCCCATCGACACAGGCGCCCCCATGGGTGCTATAAAAGGGGGTTCAACCCCAAGGCTTCGAAGATCATCATTCACAACGCTCCAAGCACTTTCGTTCAAGCGCTACACTCCGACAAGCTCCGACTTCGAGATTCCAGCGCCGACGATGACCCTTTGCTTCGAAATTCGATCCACTTTGGGTGTCGGTAACGAAAAGTGTTGCAAGTTTAATTTTCAGTTCTATTTCTGTACTCAATTTGTAAAACTCTTTTTACGACTATAGAATTGCCCAAAGTAAATGGTCAAGGACCGTGGGCCTTGGAGTAGGAGCCGACCGTGACTCCGAACCAAGTAAAACCAACCTGTGTTCGCATTTGTTCTGTTATTTTCTACTGCGTATATTTTCTAGGTTTTCAAAAAATTTGATATCGATATTCACCGCCCCCCCCTCTATCGATTTCTACTATCCAACAAGGGCCACGTGTCAGGCGCCCCCTTCAACACAGGCACCCCAGCTACGACTATATAAAGAGGTTCACTCCCTTGGCATCAAACACAACTTCTTCCAACGCATTCTTCATGTGCTCTTCTTCGAAACGCTCCGTGCTCAAGATTCAAGCGCCAACAACGACCCGCGGCTACTACTCTCCATCTTCCGGTTGTCGGTATAATTTTAGAGTAAATGCTGTAATTATTTTTAATTCTATATTTGAACTCCATCTTGTAATTATTTGCGAAATATAGAATTGCCCATCATAAATGGTCAAGGACCGTGGGCCTTGGAGTAGGAGCCGACTGCGACTCCGAACCAAGTAAAAACAAAAGTGTTAGCGATTGTTTTTGCTTTTCCGCTGCGCAATTACTCTTAGTATTTCTGAAAATTTATCGATCTATATTCACCGCTCTCTATCGATTCAAACCGATCCCACAAGTGGTATCAGAGCCTGGTCGCTCTTCATCGAACTAACAGCCGACGGAGCAAAGACGCCAGGAGTTGAGGGGGATCAGGTACATTTTTTTTAAATGTAAATTTTTAAATTTCATATCACATGCTTTAAGTGCAGGGAGAGAGGACACTATAAAAATCAGTGTCCTACTCGTAAGACTTGAACTTCACCACCGACAGCAAAGGAGGCACCAGCGCCCGGAGTCTGGAGGGACAAAAGTCAAATAAGGTGTTTCAAATGTCAAAAGCACGGACACTACAGGAATCAGTGTCCGTCCAAGGTACGGAAAATTTACGTTCGTAAAAATTTCCAAATTACTGCACAGTCTTTCAAGTATGTTAATAATTTAGATGAATCTGTTGATTTTTCTGATAAACTAGATCTATTGCATAATCAACTTAGGGTATTGCATGATCAATTACCAATGGTAGACAATGAAAAACTACCAAAAATTAATTCTTTAATTGTAAATATCAATGCAATGATGTTTAAAATTAATTCTGATAATATTGAAGTTAATTATGATAATATTGAAATTAATTCTGATAATGTTGGATTTAACTCTGAAAATGATATTGTAATTGATAATTCTCATAATGTTATTGATAATGATGAGATAGAAATTAATAATTCTTTAATGTTTAATATTTCAGATAATATTGACAATATTCTTGAGGATAATAATGATATTTCTAAGAATATTAAAATTATTTCTGAGGATAATAATGATATTTCTGAGAATATTAAAATTATTTCTGAGGATAATGAGTATATTTCTGAAAATAATAGAGATAAACCTTTTTAGATAATAATTTAATTATTTTCTTGGATAATCTTGAAAATAATTATAAAATATTAACTAGTAGCCCTGAAAATTACTCCACCTACTATGAAGATGTAGAAGGATATGATTTTGATAACGAGGTGAGGAGGAAATTGAATTTTCTAGAATTAAGTCTACAGTCAATAAAATTTACAAAAATTCAAACAAATCAGAATTGTTAGAAAAACTTGAAAAATTAAATATAGAAGTAATAGTAGATAAGTCAGAAATTTTTGAAACATGAAAATGATGAAATTAAACCCACAACTTTGAATTAACCCAAAAATTTTGACACTTAAATCAAGTTAAATCTTAAAAACTTTAATTAATATTTAACCTTAATTTAATCCTTTATTTAACATTAAATTCAATTAATCTTCAATTAGCTTAATTTAATTTTAATTTAATTCTTAATTAATTTTAATTAACATTAATTAATTTAATTCTTAATTTAATTTAATTAATCCTTAATTAATTTAATTTTAATTTAATTATTAATTTAATTTTAATTAATTCTTAATCAATTTAACTCCAATTAATTCCTAAATAAACATTAAATCTTAATAACTGAAACTTGAATTAAATAAAATCTTACCCAAACTACAACAATCAATTTAATAAAATTAAATATGTCAAAGTCGGTTGGCATATTCGTGGGTTCACACGACATGTATCAAATCGGGAATTTGATACATTATTGGAAACTTAAGTAAAATAATTTGAATTATTTGACTCACGCATAATTGTCATGCTCATGCATTTGCTATTTTTTTTATATATATGTCATGTCATTCATATTTAAATTTATCCATGATTTAGAATGGTTATAGAAAAGTTAAAACTTGAACAACCTAGTATTAGGTGTAGGTGAGATGATAGTATGTTAGGGAAGCCCTTCTAATAAGGTCAAATAAGGTAAGGTGTACCCTACTTGGTCTGTTTAGTCTGGTGGAACTAGCCGAGGCTACCGATCCTAAACCTAAGCTAGTTAGACCAAAAATTTTCAAGAAGTAATTTGAAAATGAACTTTCGATAAAAGGCTTTGTCAAGGAAAGGGTTGTTGCTCCAATAAGGCTATGACCAAAGAAGGCCTCTGTGCCTCGCCAAGACCTGGATGCCAATTATCGAAACTCAAATCAATTTACTATTTGATAAATTTGAATCTAACACGAGTCTTAATTAAATGTTAGATTAAATTCAAAGAAAAATTATTCAAGCATCTCACAATACACCCATAAGGCAACCATGCTTGCTTGTACTGAGACATCTAAAATGGGTGAGATGTTAAGGAATAATAAATTGAAAAATACTTTTCAAAAATTATTTTCCAAAATTCTTAGAATATTTTTTAAAAATCTATTTTCAAAATAGTGCTTTAACATAATAATGTTTTTATGGATTTCATGCTTGTTTGAGTGCTTATATATATTATACATTTTCAAAATTATACCTTTTTCAAAAAATTTGTTTGACCTACACAATTAGACACAAGCCTTTAGGTCAACACTAAAGTCCTTTAAGACACTTAGATAAAGTCAAACGTTGTCGGATACAAGGGGAGTGTTTTTATTCTTTTAAATGTTTTTCGAAATCTGTGCTTAAAAATCACTATCATTTCAAAATATTTTTCGAAAACTGTGCTTAAAAATCCCTATCACTTCAAAAGGTTTTTCAAAAACCGTGCTTTAAAAATTACTATCACTTATATTTTTTAAAAGGCTTATTGTGTTTTCAAAAATTATCTCCTTGAAAATTACTATACACAAAATGTCATTCAAAATTGTTCTTTTGATTTTGATAAACCCTAAAGACATAGAGGAAGTCTACTTCATAATCCACAAGGACTCCTAGGATGTGTCAAATTTAGGGGGAGTCTAAATCAAAAGAAATTACTTTTGACAATTAGTTTTTGAAATTATTAGATAATTCTTGTGGTCTGAACCAAACCCTAAAGACTCAGAGGAAGAGTACTTGTAGTCAACAAGCTTCCAAGGACTGCGTCAAGTTTAGGGGGAGGTAAAACTAAAAGAATTATTGAACATTTCAAAATAATATGTGTTCATGCATTGTATTTTTAAATCCTTTTGAAAACATAAAGAATTTTTTTCAAAATACTATCATCTTTTATTTTATGAAAATATGATACTATCACTTTCAAAAACATATTTTTTTTGCTTATAGAATTCCTTTTGAAAATATTATTTACTTGAATTTGGAGAATTTTCAGGACACTTAGGGAAATGTCCTTGTAGTTAACAAGGTTTCCTAGGATTGTGTCAGACTAGAGAGGAAACCAAGTCAAGTAAAATATTATGTTTTCAAATATCCTTCAAAAAATGCATAATATTTTTTAAAAGTATTTATATTTTTCAAATAATGCATAACTTTTTTTAAAAATACTTATATTCTTTAAAAAATGCATAATATTTTTCAAAAGTACTTATATTTTTCAAAAAATGCATAAAATTGTTCAAAAGTACTTATATTGTTCAAAAAATGTATCATATTTTTCAAAAGTACTTATATTTTTCAAAAAGTTCAATATATTTTTCTAAAGTACTTGTATTTTTCAAAAAGTCCAAAATATTTCTCAAAAGTACTAGTATTTTTTTTTTCAAAAAGTACAAAATTTCTTTCAAAATACTAATATTTTTCTAAAGTGCACAATATTTTCCAAGGTGCACAATATTTTCCAAAGTACATAATTTGTTTTAAGTTTATAATCATTTATGAGTGCATTTTTTTTAAGTTGAAAATTTTCTAAGTTCAAATTTTTTTTCTTAAAAGAAAAAATATATGTTTTCAAGTGCACGAAATCCTTGTATGTAAAATTTTATTTCAAAATGCACAAATTTTTCTAAGCATTATTTTTCTAAGCACAAGTATGCACAAAATTCTTTCTGAGTAAAAATATGCTTTCAAAAATTATACTATGTACTTTCAAAGAGAATTTTTTTTCTGTTGGTGCCGGAAGCACCATATCGAACCTTGTTTTGATATTGGCAAAGGGTTCAAGGTTAAGTATTCTTGGGGCTTGATGGACCCAAAATGACTGTCACGAAAGTGGGTCTCAAATTTAGAAATTTATAAAGTGCTGGAAACCCTTTTTGCAATCAAAGAAGAAAAGCGTAGTAAGGGGCCACAGGTCGTATTTTTCCAAGGACTAGTTCAAGTTGGGTGAATCGTGCTCGAGTTTATGTGTCGCAGATGTTTTTGGGTTTCAGATAAAATTTGGGGTTTGGTTTCAAATAGACAAAGAAAATGCGATAAAAAAGGAAATGAAACTTAACTAAGAAACTAACCAAGGTAATGGTAGCTAATGAATTCAACTAATGGAAAACTTTATCACCATTGCTACTTAACTGAGTTTTGGAGAATAAGTCTAAAGTAGAATGCGAAACAAATACTGAACAAATGAATAAGAAAACTCTTGATATGCAGGGAATAAAGGAATCTGATGCTAAGAGCCCAAACCGAAATTGACAACTGAATACTAACCACTTCAAGTTGAAGGATTAAGCTACTAGTGAAAAGTTAAGTATGAATTAAGGAAGAAATTCGAAAATGAGTGCATAAATAGGAAATGAATTAAATTCAGAATTCAAATGCAGCAATTCCACACATGACAGCAGGATATAATGCTTCAAATCAAAGGCAGAAATCAACAAACCAGCTAAATTTAATTGCTCTATTCTACAGCTCAGTTAGAACTTGAAGTAGATCCAGCAGAAATGGCAGAAATGGCAATCTGATTTGCAGAACTAAAAACTTGATACGCAACAGTTAAATCAAAAGAAAATCGATTCAGAAATTCAACTAAGTTGAAATCGAGCTGAACTGAGTAAACTTGCTTACTGACAATAAACCTAACTCTTAAGTTCTGAATTATAAGCTAGCAATTGCGAAAACAATCATGAAGATGAAATTTCTGATATAAGTTTCAGAAACAGCAATGTAAATGCAGAAAACAGAGTTGATACTCAATTGCCACTTGATACGCAAGCAACAAATAGAAAATTCACTGGAATTGGATACAATTGATCACTGAACTAACTCACTAACTCATCTACTTGCAGAATGAAACCTAATCTGAGCTGGAAAAATTCAGAAAACAAAGAACTAAGCAACTGATACAAAGACAGTAACAGAATTGAAATTACAGCAACGAAATTACATCTAAAACACAAAGAAATGCACTTAAACTAAGACTCGACCAATCCTTGATTCAAAACCACCTTGTTCGTCACGCAAGGGCAAGCCAAGAACCCCTTAAACTCGCAAATCAGTGGAAGAATGACTAAAGCTTCAGATCTACTCCCAGATTGCACCAAACTGGAATGATCCAATCGATTTCCACGATCTCGCGATTCCAAGGGTGGATGATGATTTGATGCTGATCAAAGAATACCAGAGTACCCTCCAATAAGCTTCAATTGCAGAAATTGGCACGCGATCGTGATTGAATAGATCAAATTGCAGAAACTGCTGAAACCCTCACGCAACTCTGCTCCAAGGCACTTCTGAGCTTAAATCTCCGCTGAAACCCTCTTCCAAAGATCCAGATCTTGCTTCAGGATCGAGATCGAGTTGGCCACGCCTCTGATGGAAGAAATTTGGAAGAAAACCATGAAGAAATGAAGAAGAACGAGGAAGAACTCAGCTGAAGAATGAGGTCACGACCGATCTGAGAACAGGGCTGAAAGCAGTTTAAATGGTTAAACAGTGGACGGCTGAGATTGATTCCGCTTAATCCAACGGTGGATCTTCGTCCGATTTGATTCAAAATTTCCAGATCTTGATCAGAGGTCAGGATCATCCTCGTGGTAGCTCGGATCTTCCAGATCTCCAACGGATGATCCAGATCACCTTGATCTTTATATGGATGGCCTAGAGCACTCCGATCATGATCCAACGGCTGGATGGTCTCTGATTTAGCTGAAACTTTCAGATCTTGATCTGATCACTTGATTAGCCTTAATCCCAGCTCGGATTGATCAGAAGTCCTCAAATAGTCTAGATCTAACCATCTTTGCATCGGACGGTCCAAATGAATTGACGCTTGATTCCTTTGATCTGGTCCACATTTAACTCAACCTTGACCCATCATTACCTAGGTCCCTGATCATTTGAAGCCTACAAAAGTAGATCAAAAATTTAGTGACAAAACAACTCGAAAATATCAAAATTTACAATAAAGTCCAAAAAGAATATAAATCCTAGAACCTAGGGTAAATCCACAATTACACAAGTAAAATATGGGTCAAACACAGATTTAACTTCATTTCCTCATAACATTCCCTTGCTAGATGAGTTGGTTAGAGCCTACATAGTTGTACAAGAGGTCCAAGGTTCAATCCTTGGTAAATGTACAATTTTTTTCCACTTATTTTATTTTATTTTCCTAGTAATTTTCGAAAATCCTAAAAAAAATTCCCCCATAATTATGTTAATATTTCTTTTTAAAATCCCTTCATATTTCTATAATTTTCATCTAAAATTCACCAATAATCATGATACTAAAAAGCCCATATAAGGCCCATTAGTACTTAGTTTTCTCAATTTAATTGAGAAAATATGGATTTCTAGGCCAAATTTTATATAATTATTTCTAGGTCCCTCGGAAAATTATTTATACATGCTCAATATTTTAAGAAAATATTAAGAGAATTTTCCGGGTCGTTACAATCATGTCAAATCTTGCAAGTGGACTATGGTCCGGCATGATGAAAAGGTTGAGTGATACTAATCAAGGATCAAGAAGATAATTAATTTAATTATCAGTAAATTCAATTAATTATCGGGCATCAATATCTTAAACACGGAGAGATGGACGACTCATAATAAGGTGGAGCTGATATGAAAATATGAGGGTTGGTGAGGAAGGACAATGGGAACCTTTAGTGGAATAGATCAGGTTTGGATCCATTAGCGGGCCAAGAACCAACTCCTCCTCATGGTCCCTATCTTAGCCCAATAAATACCCCATAGGAGTCATGATACAAGGTCGGTTATATAAGGAATTAATCTCTGATTAATTAAGGGAATAATCTTTGATTAATCTCAGAGTAATTAAGGAATTAATCTCTGATTAATTAAGGAATTTCTCCCTATAAATATTGGAATCAATCCTCAATTAATTGACAATTAATCAAAACCCCAAAACCCTTTTCTCTCTCCCTAGGGTTGAGTTTGCGCTGGCGATTGAGGAAGGAGAAGGAGGTGCTCCTTCTTGGCTCACAGCTTCTTTACCTTCTCTTCTTGATGAAAAGGATCATCAGGACCTGGGGGAGCTCAGCGAGGGAAAGAGGGAGAGCTGAGGTGGCTGACGGCGACAGTTTTTGGCTGAGCGGCGCCGACGACGGTGGAGGGAAGAAGATATCGTGTTCTTCTTCCTCCTTCTCCTTAGCTACTTCTTCCTCCTCCTTCCCAGCCTCTTCTCTGTGTGCGCAAGCAAGGTGTAGGGAAGGGAGGCGGTTGGTTGCGGGATAAACAAGGAATTCTCCTTGTTTTGGCGGCGACGAGATTGAAGGAGGTGCCACTAGGGTTTCAGTGGGTTTTGAGGGAAGAAGGAGATCGGTTCTTGGTGCTTCTTCCTCTTCTTCATCGTCTAAGTTTTCCTTTCCGAGTAACCTTGAAGTTGGCCGGACCTTGGATCAAAAGGTGGCCGGTGGTTTGAGGTGGAAAGGAAGAAAGACCACCGGCGCAAGGAAACCCTAGGATTCTAGGGTTTGTGTTGGTGATTGGAAGTAGCTTGAAGAAGAGAGATTAATTCAAGGGCCTTGGTGTCTCCACGACTTGGAAGATCGTCGCCCACAAGACATCCAAGTGGGGAGGGTCATAAGATAGAAGACTGCGAGGTAAACGGCAAGGTATATTTCTCCCAAGCTCCAGTTTTGCTTTGCTATGTTTTATTTGTGCCTTGTTGCTTTGTCTCGTCATTTCATATATGTTAGTTTATTATTTTGATTTGGAATCATAGATAATAATTAATTAATTGTACCCCGAAGATAAACACAAAAATCGGCGATCCAAACCGTCATTTTTTCTGCAGTTAATTAATCCGGAAAGTTACAAGGTTTTAACCATCGTTTTGGCTAAGTTGTAACTTGGATTAATTAACACGACGACGAGTCGGTCGTTAGAGGGACGGGTCTCTATTCGGATTAAAATTTTAATCTATAGCCATAGAGAGGTCTCTTAGATACGACCCCGTGGTTGTCTTGGAAACCGCCAAGCCATACCTTACACTTAGCCCTATATATACCCCATGAAGCATCAAGAAAAGAGATTGATTAAGCCTTCAATTATTCTTCTCCTTCTCTCCCTCTCTCTCTCCTAGGGAACCAAGTGGCCGGCAGGTGGGATAGGAAGAAAACCCTTCTTCCTTTCACTTCTCTCTTTTTTCTCCACTTAGGGCGTGCCACAAGGAAGGGAGGAGACTGCATCTCCTTCCTCTTGGTCGAACGCAAGCAAAGGAGGTGGAAAAGAGCTTCGGCAGCGGAGCTATTGGGCTAGGGGTCGGCGGCGGCAACAACCTCCAAGGGAGGTCTTTCCGACGGCCAAGCGAGGGAGATAACCATCTCCTTGGCACCTCCTTGGGTCGACAACAGCTGTAGAAGGAGGGAGAAGGTGGTGGCAGCGAGTTGAAGGTAGCTTCTTCCCTTGTGTGGTCGGCGGCAACAAAACCCTAGGCTTTTTGTTGGCCGGCGCAAGGAGAGGGAAGAAGAGAAGGCTTAGGCTCTTGTTTGGTGACTCCGGATCTCGGTAGCTCATCGCCCACACGACGTCCTGGAGGGAAGGGTCATAAGGTAGAAGGCTACGAGGTAAAAAGGAAGGTATAATTTTTCCTTAGCTCCTATTCTTCTTTTGGTGGCTTATTGTGTTGCTCTCGTCATTTCATGTGTATTAGTTAATTATTTTGATTTTGTATCATGGATAATAATAACTAATTGGACCCCCACCATAAACACAAGAACCGACGATCCACTCGTCGTCTCTTCCGCGATTGTTCTTTTAGAAGAATTACATGGTACAATCTTTGTGATTGGCCAAGTTATAATTTATACCGAATGATACGATGACGAGATGGTCGTTGGGAGATGGGTCTCCATTCAGATTAATTTTTAATCTGTGGTCATGGAGAGGTCTCTCAAGGACGACCAAGTATTCGCATAGGAAACCCACCAAGCCATACCCAACAGAACAGACTTGTTTCTCTTCTTCTTCTTCTTCTTCTTCTTCTTCTTCTCCGGTGCTTCCTTGTTGTCGGTGAGCTTTGGGAGTTTTGTGTGGTTGGCGACGCAAGGAATTGTGGAATGAGGTGGTCGGCGGCAAGCCCTAGTGGCTAGGGTTGCTTGGCACATGAAGTGGGTGAGTTTGGAAGGACTTGGTGACTTTGGTTCTTTGTAGATCGTTGCCCACACGACGTCCAAGAGGGTAGGGTCGTACAATAGAAGATCAAGAGGTAAAAGAAAAGCTATAACCTTCTCTTTGGTTTCTTGTTTTCTATCATTTTATGTGTGGTTGATTAATTATCTTTGTGTTAATTATTTGACAATTAATTGTGATAATTAATCATGTTGGAACCCGATGATAAATACAAAAATCGGAGATCCACTCGTCATCTTTTCTGCGACTAATTGGTTAGGCAAGTTACAAGGCTTGAACATCAAGTTTGTCCAAGTTGTAACTTGAATCAATTAGTATGGCAACGAGATGGTCGTTTGGGAGATATGTCTTTATTCGGAATAAATTTTTTAATCTGTAGACATGGAGAGGT
Source organism: Boesenbergia rotunda (assembly GCA_024364735.1). Taxonomy (NCBI): domain Eukaryota; kingdom Viridiplantae; phylum Streptophyta; class Magnoliopsida; order Zingiberales; family Zingiberaceae; genus Boesenbergia; species Boesenbergia rotunda. Next base: position 1,203,374 of record JAGFNQ010005198.1, on the reverse strand, counting down.
TTCCCATGGACGACCCGGTATTCGCTTAGGAAACACGCCAAGCTATCCAACACTTGCGATCAAGGTTATAAGGGATCGCCAGAAAAGGATGTTGTGCTTATCCCAAGCTTCATACATAGACACTGTCCTAGCTCGTTTTAGTATGGATAACTCCAAGAAAGGTTTTCTACTTTTCAGGGATGGAGTTCCTCTATCTAAGGAGATGTGTCCTAAAACATCAAAGGAGATGGAGGAGAAGAATGTGGTTCCTTATGCTTCGGCGGTTGGAAGCCTCATGTATGCTATGCTATGCACGAGATCGGATATATGTTTTGCTGTGGGCATGGTTAGCAGATATCAGAGTAACCCTGGACAGGGACATTGGACTGCGGTAAAACATATATAGAAGTACCTAAGAAGGACTAGGGATTATATGCTAGTTTACCAGGCAGACCAATTACTCCCTGTGGGTTATACGGATTCAGACTTCCAATCAGATAGGGACAAAAGTAAGTCTACCTCGGGGTATGTGTCCACTACTAGCCATGGTACTAGAAGAGCCCATGTAAGACCCATTAGTACTTAGCTTTTTAAGCTATATAAGAAATCATGCTAGGGTTCATGCTAATATTCATATATTACTCAAGAATCCATATAAGAATGATCAATATTTTTAAAAAAAATATTTAGAGGATTTTACGGGCGTTACAATCCCCCATACCTCGTGAAAGTTCGTCCTCGAACTTAAAATTAATGTCACAGTTATCTTCCACTAATGTCACAAATCATTTCATTGTTGTCATTATTGATGCTCTATTCTTAGCAACACTTACTTCTCCAACCATAAATACATTTATCCAATTACTCCATCAGTTATCTTCTAATCTTAGTCATTTTTCTACTCATTACTTTATCATCTTTTATCTCATCTCTCTCTTTTTTTCACTTTCTCGAAATCTCTATCCACACATATCTTATACTCTATGTTAGACTTAGTTTACGAAATCAAGTCTAATTAACATTGATCAATTATATTATATACATCCCATTAAACGAACTAAACATTTGTCAAGTCAGTTAACATATAGCACAACTTTATTTAATAGACCTAGTAAGTTCGTAAAAAAATAGTAGAATTTAATGAACTAGATAGGTTGACATCATTCCCATAATAAAAAATATTATGGCAGTGGCTATCACTCTCTCGTTCATCTCTAATCGGCCAGTCTCGGGATCTACTACAGATTCTATTGGATCTTCCTCTAATATTTCAGGATCTTCCTCCATCATTACAATATCAGGATCTTCCTCAACTATTTCAGGATTTTCCTCAGGCATTTCAAGACCTTCATCAAACATTTCCAGATCTTCCTCGAATATTTCGGGATCTTCCTCGAATATTTCAGGATCTTCCTCGATCATTACAATATCAGGATCTTCCTCAACTATTTCAGGATTTTCCTCAGCCATTTCAAGACCTTCCTCAAACATTTCCGGATCTTCCTCGAACATGTCGGGATCTTCCTCGAACATTTAAGGATCTTCCTCCTCAGAATCTTCTAGATCCTCTGGGAACTCATGGCGAAGTAGCTGCTTATATAACTCAGCATATGAGATACGACATTCATGATGCCCCCATATCTGATGTGCAACTTCTCTCGCATGCTTTGGCAATGAACGAATCAATGCTCCAATTATATAGTCATCCAAGATTGGGAACTCTTCCTGCTCGAGTTTCCAAAATAGTCGATCCAATTGTCCTATATTTCCTTGGATTCTAAGAATCGGACTATAGTCAACTTCTTCTATCTGCTCCATTAGCTCACGACATCGCTCATAGCAACAAATCGTGGTGCACATCTCATGTGACATCTGGAATTGAAAAACGTCATAGTCAGTACAAAACTGACAAAAACCAGTAACAAAACTAGTTTTTTTTCAATTCACAAATATATGCACAAAAAGAAGCACCCAAAAACAATAAGTTCCCTTTACTTTAGTAGTTACAATTACTTATGCTACTGGTCTGATCGATTTGTATGTCTTATTGTGGTTGCTTCACTTAAGCCTATTTAAATTAGGGTTCAACATAGTGATTAAATCAGTTAGTTTAGTTCGGATTATTTGATCAAACTGGTTTGGTTAAACCAACTAATGGTTTGAACCAAAACCGATTGGACCAACCTAATGTCATTAAACTACACTTGAGTCTAATTTAAGTTAATTGAACCAAAACTAAATTAACTACCGGTTACAACTTCTGATTGAGATTCTTCTCTCTTAATGAGCGGTCGGGGTTTCGATCCTTCTTTGGCCAGCAACTCTACTTCTATGTTAGCGATGATTCTCCTATTACTACTTCTCTATTCTACTACTGCTATTGACTCTACTTCTATAACACCCTTTTTTTTTATAAACCACTTCCTACCTTTCCTTCTCATACTCTACTGAGCTTTACATCATATTCCACTCTTATCGTTCTCAATCTACGTACTTCAGAATGATTAATCATTTTCTCTACTCTTATCATTCTCAATCTACGTACTTCACAATGATTAATCATATTCTCTATACTTCTTTATGTTCTTCTATTTAATCATTACCTGAATTATACTTCTCTTCTATTATTAGTTTTTTTTCTTTTCTTAATACTACTTCTTTTCTTACTAGATCTACTATTACATCTCCAATCTCATTATTTTCTGTCATACTTCTTCTGCTTTATTTAATCTCTATCTCACTCTTCTACTCCTTTATTCTCTTTGCTCTTTCTCATCATTTTCTAACTCTCTCTATCATTATGCTTATTATTTATACGAACATCCGAAGTGACTTTACCCATTACACATGTTACTCTGTCTTCTAGCCATGCTTTTCTTCGTAAAGGACAAGTAAGGCTAATATAAGTTATTGTAATCCTACCCACATATCAACTCTAAAGTATTCGATATCATAAAATAAGGTAAGGTAACATTCATATTTACATATCCTAAATATTTCTCTCTATCATAAGGTATCATTCATACTCGTATATTCTAGAATCATAAAAGAAAGTAAGGTATGCATAAAGGTCTAGAATCATAAAAGAAAGTAAGGTATGCATAGAGGTACTTACTTGGAAGCTGCAGGAAGAAGGCTTGATGTGTGTGTAGTGAGATGGCAAACCGGCTCTGATACCAACCTGTAACGCCCGCTCTTCCCAGCCCTACGATGTAGGCGGAAGGCGGCGTTACCCTAACATACATACATGCATATGGAGATCTTAATGCAGCGGAATAATTTTAAACTCCCTACTTATGCGTTTAAAACATGCAACTCATATTGACATATCTTAGCTATCATTTCTAAACATGATGACATAGTAACTTAGCATCGTCATAATCATAAAAGAAATAAAACATAGCATGTGAGACATAGCATGTGACATCATGGAAATCAACATAAGTTGTTCTTTAGTAAAAATCATCGTAAAGTATAGCATGCAACTAAGGGTGATAATGCAAAACATAAGACATGTGACAAATGTGAGTAATATGGTCTTTTTATTTTTCTTTGCCAAGTCACTGCCACACACACACACTTGCCCTCCTGCTGTTTCCCTTAGCTTAGTATCCTCTTGCTTGATCTGCGGTATAAGAAAGTAAAACTATAAGCACATAGACTTAGTAAGACCCTTTCCTACCCACTAAAACATACGTCACATATAGTCAATGGAAAGACATAACATGGAGAGTGTAACATAAAACAAAAGCATATCATGAGAAGGTATTCATAAAACATTTAACATGAAGAAGCATATAGATGTACATAAAAACACATAATCATATGGAAGTGCTTAACCTGTAATGAAAGGGCATAGAGCTCATGGCATAAAAAGTACTTGACATAAATATAAGCACATAACATACATAACATGGAGAAGTTCTTGACATAAATCATAAACATATAACATACTTGACATGGCATAGATACATAACATGAATGAATGCATGAGTTAAATGCACATAACATAAGGATGCTTATTTGAAAATCATACTTATAAATACTTAAACATAATCATAACATCATGGGGGGCCCCGGTTTGTACCACATACATACATCATATGTTGGTGCAATTTGCACTAATAGTTAAACTTGGGTTTTGATGAATGACAAATAGGTTAAAGTTAGGCTTACTTTTGGTTTTGACCTCTTTACTAAGTGTGCAGGGTTGAAAGACTTAGGACCTGACACCAGGCTGAAGTCCAGGGTGGTTAAGTCCTGGCAGGAAGTCCAGTTGGGTTCGTGGGGCCTGACAATTGGCTGAAGCCCAAGTTTGTTGAAACTTGGCAAAAAGACCAGGGTGGTTGAGCCCTGGTAGGAAGACCTGATGGGTTAAGAAGTTGAGTAGAGCTGCACGAGGTATGTAAGGTAAGTCACTGGAGGAGTGAACCAGTGAGGACGGGTCCTATTTTAGGACTGTAGGCGCGGTCTAACTTAGGCCCATTTTGGTGACCTCGGTTGAGTCCTGGTTAGATCCTTATCCAGGATTGGACGGGGTCTAATTAACTCTAAATTCATTAACTCTATTTTACAGGATTTATTTGATATGTGAACTAATTAGATTTTTTAGGTTAATTTTATAAATTTATTCCTCATCTAAAGCCTCGGTGGAGGATAAATTTTCATTTAAATTATTCGTATTTCTTATTTTTTTGGAGAATAAAATTATTCCTACTAATGATAAAATCTTATTGTTATTTTCTAATTATTCCTATTAATGCTTAAAATTCTCACGTGAAGCCTAGCTAGAAGGATAAAATCTCTCTTTTTCAATTATTAATAAAATTGTATTTTGAATTATTTTTTTCAAAAAAAAAGCCTTGGTGAGGTAAGAGGATAAAACCTCTTGGTTAACTTTTCAGATTAAATTTTATTTAAATTATTTAAGTGAAGCAAAGGATAGAAACGTTATCTTGTTTGAATTATTCCTTCTTGCTGATGGATAAAATTTGAGCTGAGAAGATCATGCATCGAGGCACTATAAAAGAAGCAAGCAAGCCCTCTAAGAGATAGAAAAAAAAATTTCTGGTTCAAGCTTTGGCACTCTCATGCTTCCACGCTCCTCTGCTGCGGTTTGTGCTTTGACTCGACGTTGTCCGACTGTTGCTGGAAGATCTCTCCCAACACCCAAGCTGCTTCAGATAAATCTAAGTGTTGGGTAACATAATTTTTGTTCTGTCTGCACTTAAATTATTAAAAGGGGAAGTGTAGGGTTGTTACACTTCCACCTAATCTTGTATTCGAATCACTCTACCGGGAGTTTGCCGGTAGAGGTTTTTAGTGGATTGCCTACAGGAAAGGCTCAAGGAGCCTGGGCCTTCGAGTAGGAGTCGCCGAAGGCTCCGAACGAAGTAAAACTCCTCGTGTAATTTTTTATTATTTTTCACTTTCGCTTTTCGTTTTAATTTTTCCGCTGTGCACATTTTTCAAAGCATCATACAATTTTCTATCGACTCTGATTCTATAACGAAGATTTTAAAAGTCACGTGATTCACCCCCCCTCTCACGTGCATCGGTCCTACAAGTGGTATCAGAGCCTTGGTACGCTCTGAATCGGTGCAACCACCGTAAGAGCCGGGGGAGATCCAGTTTTTCGCATTTTGTGTTTTTCGTTGCACAATCTAAATTAGGTATTGTTGCTTAAATTTGGATCTTTTTCTTTTGTTCGTTCAGTTTTACTCGAATTTGGTGTAACACCATTTCAAGTCGCTCTTCACTTATTCTTTTTTTTCGTACCACACCACTAATCCAAGACTTAGTCTTTGAACGAGTTTTGTTGTTTTTTTTTGTAAGTCACAGATGGCCCAGAGTGAAGGTTACAGCACTGCTCGTCCTCTGCTCTTCAACGGGGAAGATTTCCCCTACTGGAAGCGGAGAATGGAAGTGTATCTCAAAACCGATATGGATCAATGGTTCGCGGTGCAAACTGGCTACGAACCACCAATGGACGAGGGAAACAAGGCGCCACTGAAGCCCGATAAATGGAACCTGGAAATGAAGAAAAAAGCTCAGATCGAGTTCAAAGCGCAGAACACCCTCCAGTGTGGACTAACCAAAGAAGAGCTGAACAGAATCGGACCAACCGAATCAGCAAAAGAACTTTGGGATAAACTAATTGAATTGCATGAAGGCACTACTGATGCAAAGGTAACAAAAAGGGATTTGCTTTTAAATAAATTGTTTAATATGAAAATGCAGGAAGGAGAATCTGCAAATCAACTTCACGCTCAGATCAAGGACATACTAAATGGACTCCACCTGATTGGGCACAAACAAGAAAACAGAGACATTATAAGGTATGCACACTAAATGCCTTTCCTAGAAATTCATTATGGGCATCCATTGTAGATGCTTATAAAATCTCTAGGAATCTTTCCAAAATAAATTTAGATGAACTATTTTGTGAATTAGAGTTGCATGAACATACTAACGCCAAGGCCGAGAAAGGGTTTGCTATGTTTGCAGATTCTTCAAGAAAGGTCAAGTCGAAGAAGAATATTCAAGAAGAATCTGAAGAAGAACCAGAGTCAGACTCAGACGACGAGGAGCATATGGTAAACTTGGTAAGAAAAGTCTTTGCCAAAAAGAAGAACAAGTTTTCAAAAAAGGACCTCCAAAAGATAATGAAGACCATCAGCAATGAAGGTAAAAGCAAAATGACCTGCTTCAGTTGCAACAGAATGGGGCACTTCAAACATGAATGTCCCTATAAAAAGGAGGACCAACCCAAGAAGAACAAGAAGAAGAAGGCTTTACAAGCCACCTGGGACGAGAGCTCGGACGACTCCGACAATGAACCACCAAAAAATTCAAGTTACCTGGCGCTAATGGCAACCGGACATGGATCGGACCCGGAAAGCGACGAAGATTCTAAATACGAGTCGAGCCAAGAGATCAGACTCTTTTCGGATGGCTCGACTAAGGTATACTTAGATTTAATTAATAAAAAGTTTTTTAAGATTATCTCTGTTTTAAATAAAAATTTGCTTGCATCTGAATCTAGGAATGACCAGCTCCTTAAGGAAAATCAAGACCATAAGGAGCAATTAATTAATACCAAAACCTTAACTGAATCAACTCAAAATGAAAGAACAATTGAACTGGAAAATGATAACTCCACCCTAAAGGGTGAAGTTCAAAACCTTAAGGACTTACTAACAACTTTTACAACCCAGTCCAAGAATCTTGACCTTATTCTTGGATCTCAAAAGGGCGTGTACAATAAATCTGGGATAGGATATAAATCAGGATCGACCCAAAAATCCTTTATCTCATTTGTCCACCCACGTGAAAACCGGCGAAAAGCGTGGGTCCCGAAAGCTTACCTAACAAAGCAAGTAGGGCAAAACCAATACTATGTCCCCAAGAAGGACATTCATTACATTGACCCTAAACACCCTACCTATAATTTAGGGGGAGGCACCAAATTAGTTGGCAGCTCAAAGTCACCCTCTACCCGTCTGGGTACCTAGGACTAGTTTCAAAAGTTAGTCTGACACTTGACCTACTCAGTACTAGGGTAGGGCGAGCTGATAGTACGTTAGGGAAGCTGATCTAAGGAGTCATGTAGGGGAAGGCGTCCTTTATTTGGTCTTCTTAGCCCAGTGGAACTAGCCGAAGCTACCCCACCACATCCTAGACTAGTTAGACCAAGGAGTTTCAATAGGTAGGTTAAAAGTACAACTTCCTTAAGCGGTTTTGCCTAGAAAGTGGTTGTTGATCCAATAAGGCTTCGGCCAAAGAAGACCTCTGTGCCTCGCCACGGCCTGGAAACCAATTATGGAAGTATACTTTTAAACTGCTTCTTGTCAAACCTGAATCTAACAAAAGGTCAGATTAACTTTTATAAATCAAATTCAAACTTATCTCACACAAATCATAGGATCCCTTTGATTGACAACATAGATCAAGTGAGATGAATAAGGACAACTAAACTCAAACCTCAAAATTCAAATTAACAAATTCAAAATTCAAATTAACGAATTCAAAATTCAAATTAACGAATTCAAAATTCAAAATTCAAATTAACAAAATCAAAATTCAAAATTCAAATAAACAAATTCAATTTATCAAATTGAAAATTCAAAATTCAAATTAACAAATTCAAAATTCAAATTAATGAATTCAAAATTCAAAATTCAAAATTCAAAATAATGAATTCAAAATTCAAAATTCAAATTAACAAATTCAAAATTCAAAATTTAAATTAACAAATTCAATTTAACAAATTCAAAATTCAAAATTCAAAATTCAAATTAACAAATTCAAAATTCAAATTAATGAATTCAAAATTCAAAATTCAAAAAAAATGAATTCAAAATTCAAAATTCAAATTAACAAGTTAAAAATTCAAAATTCAAATTAACAAATTCAAATTTTAAAATTCAAATTAACCAATTCAAATTTAAAATTCAGAATCTTAAACTTTTTAAATTTCTTAATATTTCTCGAAATTCAAAACTCTTAAGTTTTTTTTTCATATTTTTCAAAGTTGTTCAAAATTCAAATTTTCAAACTCCTTAAGTTTTTTTAAGTTGTTCAAAATTCAAATTTTAAATTCCTTAAATCTTTTAAATTCCTTAACTTTTTCAAAACTTCAAGTCTTCAATTTCTTTAGGTTTTTCAAAATTTAAATTCTCCTAAGCTTTTTAAATTCAAATTTTTTAAACTTCTTAAGTTTTTTTGGGGTTCAAATTTCTTAAGTTTCTTTAAATAATTTCTTTAACTCATTAAAAACTTAAACTAAATTCTAAAAATTTCCTACTTAACTGTAGAAAAACAAGTGGATTATCGACAGTGGGTTCTCCAGGCATATGACTGGGGATCCCACCAAGTTTACAAAACTCAAGTACAAAAGTCTAGGGACAGTTGCGTTTGGAAACAACGGTAAACTTAAGGTAATTGGCCTAGGTAACATTGAACTTGAGTTTGATTTTATAATTAAAAATGTCTTACTTGTTGAAAACTTTCACTTCAATTTACTAAGTATCAGCCAATTGTGTGACACTGGGTATAAGGTTAGGTTCTTGTCCAATGAATGTATGATCAAACACATTGACAACCCAAACATCACACTTAGAGGACATAGACACAATAACATCTATGAAATTAGGTTAACCCGTCCCGTAGCAAATTGTCTTTTAACACATAAGGATGAGACTTGGCTATGGCATAGGAGACTTTCACACACTCACTTCAAAATATTACCTAAACTAAATGGTTTATCACGCCCCGAGACCCAGGAGCCGCTGATCCAATATAAAATCGGACAGCACCTCCCTTGTCCGGCGGACAATTTACACATACACAGAACACGACCACGCAGTTTAATTGGCCTCAGGCCTCAAAATATATATAAACACAACATAAAAGCACCAGACAACTAGGTAAACCATACCTGACTGCGGACCGGTCCGACTTAGGACAGAACAACCAATACAACAACCCCTTAGGGCACACGACACCCTCGTAATACATATATAAATCGCTAAGGACATATGAAACAAATACACTGTCCAGTACAAACACATAACCCTGTCGTCACGATGGGTAGGGACTGGCTGCTGGGCTCTTCTGGCGACTCCAAGTATCTCAACCTGAAATGAAATCATAATGGCAACGGTGTGAGTCCATAAACTCAGTGAATACCCAGCAGATATGCATAGTATGTTATAATAACAATAGGAGTCTACGCTGATACCATCTCATATGAACAATAGGAAAGGGTATACTGAAGATACTGAATCAAGATACATACCAGAATCCATCTAACCTGAAAAGAGGGTGATAAGTACCAAGGGAATATCAATAGACATATAATATCAGATAACCAGTCTCCAGTATATGCGATGTCAAACAAGTGCAACAAATAAGTGCAGCAAACAATGCACGATGCAAAATATGCACATGGTGCAATGACATGTGTCACCCCTAGTCCCAGTCAGGACAACGTCCGTGTGGGTAGAGCTGTGACAACCTGTACCCAGTCAGGACATCGTCCACAACGTCCGCGTGGGTCAGCATGCAACAATACAAGAATGATGTATGATATGCACACATACATCCCTCATGTCAAATACAAGAGATACATCCCGATATCTAAGCATACATATAGATATAACAATACCTGAGACTGTATAAAACTAACAGCATAGTAACTCAGGGATAAACAACAAGTATCCAGAACAAGCATAATAAACAAGGCTAGCGTATAATCTTACTGCTATCTATAACCAACCATGCATAGCAATATGACAATATCTAAAAGATAAGTCAAAGGGTACCCGCCTCCAAAGAAAGAGAACTCTGTATCAATGTGAACCTCCCGTCCAAGAATCAGCAACAATAATCCAAATCAATGTCTTGTATCAAAGGACACATTAAATAACTATTCCAACAATAGTAACCAGCTAACAAATCCCTAAATCGTATTAGGGTTAACCTAACCCTCGTATTTCATTTAATTACCACTAATTAAATGAGTAACCTTAGATTGCTTTGGATTAAGATTCAGTTCACAGTATTAATTCCCAAGGCCACACTATGAAACCAATAACCTAAATCCAATTACGTATGTTCCACTCACGGCATAGCTTAACCAAGCTCCATCATCAACTAACCCAACAAGATATCATGGCGTAACCGAGGTTGAATACAACCCAAAACAAGAAAGACCTCACATGACCAGAAACGAAACTAGTCCAATTTAATCCAAATTACCAAGTCATCCCATGAATGATTAACTTCCCACCTCCAGAGTTGCACAAGACAACCCCTTTCACACAAAACAATTAAGAGTTATACTACTCCATATGAATCAAGCTTCCAAGTTACTCACGGCAACCTATGGTGTAATTATAAATTTGAGCTACAACTTACACCTAAACAGAATCTGCAATTCCTATCAACTTTACCATTTAATTCCTTCGAAGATCAGATAAACCAAACCGGATAAATTTGGCACAAAATCGATCCAAGAATACAGATCTAAAAATAACAAAACCCAACATACATATTTAAATCCATCTAAGAAACATTACAATTTTACATCCATAAATTTAGCCAGAATTAGCCCTAGGTTCCCACTATTACAACATCACAGAAACAACCCTCCAATCATTCCAATAATCTAAGTCAAACCATTGAACAAACCTCAAAGCAAATCACCCTATGGCAGCATAGAATCAACCCAGAAGGAGCAAAGCTACCCTTAACTCAGCTCAATCGGGAACCTCAGTAAAGAGAAGAAAAATCACAGATCCATCCTCTACACCAAATCAGTTCTTAAAATAACTAGCTCATATCAAGCTCCAAGAACAACCAACAAGAGAAAAAGAAATCATGCACTGATGTAATCTAACATAAACTCTTGGCAACCTAATCCTCAAACAGAATTCTAACTCCTCCAAGATCAATAGAAGCTCAACATAAACATCGGATTAAAATTTCCATCCGGTTAGAGGAAACTCATCAAAATAGCAATTCGATTTATTTATTTATTTATTTTTTTAAATAGTTCAGTTCATAGCCCAAATCCGAAACAACTCCAATCCAAAACAGATCTAATCCAATACCATACCTAAATCCTCCCGAAAATCAACTGCTAGAATCAATCCTTACCTTAGGCAATGGCTGACCCCAAGGCATGGCTCAAACGTGCTCGAAAACAATCCAAGGAGAAGATCCCTCGTGCATCTGATCGGAGGTGAAGAAATCAATCGCTGGCAAGACCCCGCAATACCTCCTCCCGACACCAATCTTTTGCCCTAGATCTAGAGAGAGAGCAGCAGAGGAAAGAGTAAAGATCGCTGGCCTTGGGTTCGCTAGCATCGCAGGGAGAAAAGACGAAGGAGGTGGCGTCGGGTTGTGGCCGTGGCCTAGGGCATGGGGAAGAGGCCGCGGCGCTTCTGTCGGAGAGGGGAGGGGTTGGGCAGCGTCGGGTTTAGGGCACGGTGAGGGAAGAGGCAAGCCGAGAGCTTTAATACAAAAGGGGCTTTTTGCAAAAAGACCCTCCACTTTCAGAAATTCAAACCTTGTCCTTATGTAAGGGTTTTTAATTATTTAACCTTCCCATTTATTATAATCAACTCTGCCAATATAATTTTCGAAAAAATTTTATTCTACAGATTTTTAATTCGCCGTATTTTACATTCTCCCCCACTAATAAAAATTTGGTCCCCAAATTTCATCATTCCTCATACGCCACACACTCGCAGCTAATCATGTCTGTACTCCTCATGAGTACACACTTCGTCTGATACCCTAAAGTTACACTGCTATAGCAATCCAGAGGTTATCATCCGATAATCAGATCCACCCGAACAATCCTCAATCATCACCACTATCCAAGACACTAAATCCTAAGATCACTAGCGCCAAGTCTATACTTCGATCCCCGAACGTAAAATGTCACATTCATAAGTATCACCCGAGTATCCCCAAGATAATAACATCCTCCAAAGAATCATAAGTCATATATATTTATATATATTCTTCAATAAACCGTCAGAAGATAACATATAATTTAGAAATTGTGTCAATAGGTCGTATCATATGCTGCTATCAATAACAGACTTCCTAAATAATCAACCACGGAAAGATCATTTATCTGCCCAAGGATCCATCAAAAAGCTACAAATATAGTAGGTCCATATCCACCAATAGAATCCTCAAAATACAACATATTATAGAGTTTCGTCAATCTCAATCAACCTCTCAACAACAACGAGAAAGTCCACGGTGATAACAACCTTATCATCCGGTAACTAATAGGTCCACGATGGGAGTATAATAACCAAAAACCAATGATCATCTTTGACCTCCTGGTTAATATCCAATATCTCACCGGAAAGTAAGGATACAACTATCTCCACAACCTCCGTACCTTAGCGGGTCGTACAACCCGGTGCACCATTAAGATTATCCAACTATATACACTCAATCTATGAGTCAAGATCCCTCATAGCATAGCATAGCAACTAGCGAGTCACACCGACCGTCGACTCGTAATCCAATACAACCCATGGTCAAAACCCTCTGAGATCCTACACCATAACAAGGAGATAGAGACGTGCAATCTCTCAGGAGTATCTCAACATACTCAGGAAGCAATTTCTTTATTTACCCATAGGTCGTCCTCGATAATATCTAACTAGAGGTGACCTAGTCATGTAAGTGATTTGCCTCCGCGTAAATCATAAGTTCGTATGTACCTTATTGGTTATTCAGGCCAAGTACAAGCGATAACTCATACGTGTCAAGCAACTAGATCCACACTTCTCCGTATTAGCTCAAATCACCCATCAACATATACTTTCTAGGTCAACTACCAAGTACAAGTGAACCATGGTCAAAGTCCCCAAGGAACAGATTATATCAATCCTCTACTAATCATAATAATATGTAGCTACTGCTACCCTATTGCATCAATGCAGATCATGTACTCAAAACATAACATCTAGCTTATCTGTCTAGATATACGTAACATAAGAAAACTTGTAGCTCCATGAGCTACTGTGAATTGATCCAATAACATGAGAGAATTTCTAACTATACATAAATATACAGGAATAACAACCTGATCCAATGACATGAAAGAATTTCTAACCATACCTAAATATACAGGAATGGTAGCATGATCCAATAACACGAGATAATTTCTAAATCATACCTAAATATATAGTATTGCTAACATAATCCAGTAACATGAGAGAATTACTAACCGTACCTAAATATACAAGAGTGGTAACAGGATCCAATAACAGGTGAGAATTTCTAAATCACACCTAAATATACAGGTATAGTAACATGATCCAATAACATGAGAGAACTACTAACCATACCAAAATATACAAGAGTGGTAACATGATCCAATAACAGGTGAGAATTTCTAAATCACACCTAAATATACAGGTATAGTAACATGATCCAGTAACATGAGAGAACTACTAACCATATCTAAATATACAAGAGTGGTAACAGGATCCAATAACAGGTGAGAATTTCTAAATCACACCTAAATATACAGGTATAGTAAAATGATCCAGTAACATGAGAGAACTACTAACCATACCTAAATATACAAGAGTGGTAACAGGATCCAATGACATAAGAGAATTTTCTAACCAATACCTAAATAGGATAAGGGATACAAAAGGTCAGGAGAAATACCTGTCGCCTGAAGAAGTCCCATCGCGCCAAGTCCCAAACAACCACATCGAGAAAAATACTCCGAACAAATCCGACACGACTCATAAGACAAGTAGGCATCACAAATCTACGCTCTTATACCAAAATAAACTGGTATCGGATAGAAACCGTAAATCCACAAGTCCTCAAGGTATCCGACAACCTGAGCTCTGATACCAAAATAAATTGGTATCAGATAAACACCGAAAAATCCGCAAATACCCGAGGTATCTCGCAACCTGAGCTCTGATACCAAAATAAATTGGTATCAGAGAAACACCGAAAAATCCGCAAAAACCCGAGGTATCTCGCAACCTGAGCTCTGATACCAAAATAAATTGTCACGCCCCGAGACCCAGGAGCCGCTGATCCAATATAAAATCGGACAGCATCTCCCTTGTCTGGCGGACAATTTACACATACACAGAACACGACCACGCAGTTTAATTGGCCTCAGGCCTCAAAACAGATATAATCACAACATAAAAGCACCAGATAACTAGGTAAACCATACCTGACTGCGGACCGGTCCGACTTAGGACAGAACAACCAATACAAGAACCCCTTAGGGCACACGACACCCTCGTAATACATATACAAATCGCTAAGGACATATGAAACAAATACACTGTCCAGTACAAACACATAACCCTGTCGTCACGATGGGTAGGGACTGGCTGCTGGGCTCTTCTGGCGACTCCAAGTATCTCAACCTGAAATGAAATCATAATGGCAACGGTGTGAGTCCATAAACTCAGCGAATACCCAGCAGATATGCATAGTATGTTATAATAACAATAGGAGTCTACGCTGATACCATCTCATATGAACAATAGGAAAGGGTATACTGAAGATACTGAATCAAGATACATACCAGAATCCATCTAACCTGAAAAGAGGGTGATAAGTACCAAGGGAATATCAATAGACATATAATATCAGATAACCAGTCTCCAGTATATGCGATGTCAAACAAGTGCAACAAATAAGTGCAGCAAACAATGCACGATGCAAAATATGGACATGGTGCAATGACATGTGTCACCCCCTAGTCCCAGTCAGGACAACGTCCGCGTGGGTAGAGCTGTGACAACCTGTACCCAGTCAGGACATCGTCCACAACGTCCGCGTGGGTCAGCATGCAACAATACAAGAATGATGTATGATATGCACACATACATCCCTCATGTCAAATACAAGAGATACATCCCGATATCTAAGCATACATATAGATATAACAATACCTGAGACTGTATAAAACTAACAGCATAGTAACTCAGGGATAAACAACAAGTATCCAGAACAAGCATAATAAACAAGGCTAGCGTATAATCTTACTGCTATCTATAACCAACCATGCATAGCAATATGACAATATCTAAAAGATAAGTCAAAGGGTACCCGCCTCCAAAGAAAGAGAACTCTGTATCAATGTGAACCTCCCGTCCAAGAATCAGCAACAATAATCCAAATCAATGTCCTGTATCAAAGGACACATTAAATATCTATTCCAACAATAGTAACCAGCTAACAAATCCCTAAATCGTATTAGGGTTAACCTAACCCTCGTATTTCATTTAATTACCACTAATTAAATGAGTAACCTTAGTTTGCTTTGGATTAAGATTCAGTTCACAGTATTAATTCCCAAGGCCACACTATGAAACCAATAACCTAAATCCAATTACGTATGTTCCACTCACGGCATAGCTTAACCAAGCTCCATCATCAACTAACCCAACAAGATATCATGGCGTAACCGAGGTTGAATACAACCCAAAACAAGAAAGACCTCACATGACCAGAAACGAAACTAGTCCAATTTAATCCAGATTACCAAGTCATCCCATGAATGATTAACTTCCCACCTCCAGAGTTGCACACGACAACCCCTTTCACACAAAACAATTAAGAGTTATACTACTCCATATGAATCAAGCTTCCAAGTTACTCACGACAACCTATGGTGTAATTATAAATTTGAGCTACAACTTACACCTAAACAGAATCTGCAATTCCTATCAACTTTACCATTTAATTCCTTCGAATATCAGATAAACCAAACCGGATAAATTTGGTACAAAATCGATCCAAGAATACAGATCTAAAAATAACAAAACCCAACATACATATTTAAATCCATCTAAGAAACATTACAATTTTACATCCATAAATTTAGCCAGAATTAGCCCTAGGTTCCCACTGTTACAACATCACAGAAACAACCATCCAATCATTCCAATAATCTAAGTCAAACCATTGAACAAACCTCAAAGCAAATCACCCTATGGCAGCATAGAATCAACCCAGAAGGAGCAAAGCTACCCTTAACTCAGCTCAATCGGGATCCTCAGTAAAGAGAAGAAAAATCACAGATCCATCCTCTACACCAAATCAGTTCTTAAAATAACTAGCTCATATCAAGCTCCAAGAACAACCAACAAGAGAAAAAGAAATCATGCACTGATGTAATCTAACATAAACTCTTGGCAACCTAATCCTCAAACAGAATTCTAACTCCTCCAAGATCAATAAAAGCTCAACATAAACATCGGATTAAAATTTCCATCCGGTTAGAGGAAACTCATCAAAATAGCAATTCGATTTATTTATTTATTTATTTTTTTAAATAGTTCAGTTCATAGCCCAAATCCGAGACAACTCCAATCCAAAACAGATCTAATCCAATACCATACCTAAATCCTCCCGAAAATCAACTGCTAGAATCAATCCTTACCTTAGGCAATGGCTGACCCCAAGGCATGGCTCAAACGTGCTCGAAAACAATCCAAGGAGAAGATCCCTCGTGCATCTGATCGGAGGTGAAGAAATCAATCGCCAGCAAGACCCCGCAATACCTCCTCCCGACACCAATCTTTTGCCCTAGATCTAGAGAGAGAGCAGCAGAGGAAAGAGTAAAGATCGCCGGCCTTGGGTTCGCTAGCTTCGCAGGGAGAAAAGACCAAGGAGGTGGCGTCGGGTTGTGGCCGTGGCCTAGGGCACGGGGAAGAGGCCGCGGCGCTTCTGTCGGAGAGGGGAGGGGTTGGGCGGCGTCGGGTTTAGGGAACGGTGAGGGAAGAGGCAAGCCGAGAGCTTTAATACAAAAGGGGCTTTTTGCAAAAAGACCCTCCACTTTCAGAAATTCAAACCTTGTCCTTATGTAAGGGTTTTTTATTATTTAACCTTCCCATTTATTATAATCAACTCTGCCAATATAATTTTCGAAAAAATTTTATTCTACAGATTTTTAATTCGCCATATTTTACATTCTCCCCCACTAATAAAAATTTGGTCCCCAAATTTCATCATTCCTCATACGCCACACACTCGCAGCTAATCTTATCTGTACTCCTCATGAGTACACACTTCGTCTGATACCCTAAAGTTACACTGCTATAGCAATCTAGAGGTTATCATCCGATAATCAGATCCACCCGAACAATCCTCAATCATCACCACTATCCAAGACACTAAATCCTAAGATCACTAGCGCCAAGTCTATAATTCGATCCCCGAACGTAAAATGTCACATTCATAAGTATCACCCGAGTATCCCCAAGATAATAACATCCTCCAAAGAATCATAAGTCATATATATTTATATATATTCTTCAATAAACCGTCAGAAGATAACATATAATTTAGAAATTGTGTCAATAGGTCGTATCATATGCTGCTATCAATAACAGACTTCCTAAATAATCAACCACGGAAAGATCATTTATCTGCCCAAGGATCCATCAAAAAGCTACAAATATAGTAGGTCCATATCCACCAATAGAATCCTCAAAATACAACATATTATAGAGTTTCGTCAATCTCAATCAACCTCTCAACAACAACGAGAAAGTCCACGGTGATAACAACCTTATCATCCGGTAACTAATAGGTCCACGATGGGAGTATAATAACCAAAAACCAATGATCATCTTTGACCTCCTGGTTAATATCCAATATCTCACCGGAAAGTAAGGATACAACTATCTCCACAACCTCCGTACCTTAGCGGGTCGTACAACCCGGTGCACCATTAAGATTATCCAACTATATACACTCAATCTATGAGTCAAGATCCCTCATAGCATAGCATAGCAACTAGCGAGTCACACCGACCGTCGACTCGTAATCCAATACAACCCACGGTCAAAACCCTCTGAGATCCTACACCATAACAAGGAGATAGAGACGTGCAATCTCTCAGGAGTATCTCAACATACTCAGGAAGCAATTTCTTTATTTACCCATAGGTCGTCCTCGATAATATCTAACTAGAGGTGACCTAGTCATGTAAGTGATTTGCCTCCGCGTAAATCATAAGTTCGTATGTACCTTATTGGTTATTCAGGCCAAGTACAAGCGATAACTCATACGTGTCAAGCAACTAGCTCCACACTTCTCCGTATTAGCTCAAATCACCCATCAACATATACTTTCTTGGTCAACTACCAAGTACAAGTGAACCATGGTCAAAGTCCCCAAGGAACAGATTATATCAATCCTCTACTAATCATAATAATATGTAGCTACTGCTACCCTATTGCATCAATGCAGATCATGTACTCAAAACATAACATCTAGCTTATCTGTCTAGATATACGTAACATAAGAAAACTTATAGCTCCATGAGCTACTGTGAATTGATCCAATAACATGAGAGAATTTCTAACTATACATAAATATACAGGAATAACAACCTGATCCAATGACATGAAAGAATTTCTAACCATACCTAAATATACAGGAATGGTAGCATGATCCAATAACACGAGATAATTTCTAAATCATACCTAAATATATAGTATTGCTAACATAATCCAGTAACATGAGAGAATTACTAACCGTACCTAAATATACAAGAGTGGTAACAGGATCCAATAACAGGTGAGAATTTCTAAATCACACCTAAATATACAGGTATAGTAACATGATCCAATAACATGAGAGAACTACTAACCATACCAAAATATACAAGAGTGGTAACATGATCCAATAACAGGTGAGAATTTCTAAATCACACCTAAATATACAGGTATAGTAACATGATCCAGTAACATGAGAGAACTACTAACCATATCTAAATATACAAGAGTGGTAACAGGATCCAATAACAGGTGAGAATTTCTAAATCACACCTAAATATACAGGTATAGTAACATGATCCAGTAACATGAGAGAACTACTAACCATACCTAAATATACAAGAGTGGTAACAGGATCCAATGACATAAGAGAATTTTCTAACCAATACCTAAATAGGATAAGGGATACAAAAGGTCAGGAGAAATACCTGTCGCCTGAAGAAGTCCCATCGCGCCAAGTCCCAAACAACCACATCGAGAAAAATACTCCGAACAAATCCGACACGACTCATAAGACAAGTAGGCATCACAAATCTACGCTCTTATACCAAAATAAACTGGTATCGGATAGAAACCGTAAATCCACAAGTCCTCAAGGTATCCGACAACCTGAGCTCTGATACCAAAATAAATTGGTATCAGATAAACACCGAAAAATCCGCAAATACCCGAGGTATCTAGCAACCTGAGCTCTGATACCAAAATAAATTGGTATCAGAGAAACACCGAAAAATCCGCAAAAACCCGAGGTATCTCGCAACCTGAGCTCTGATACCAAAATAAATTGTCACGCCCCGAGACCCAGGAGCCGCTGATCCAATATAAAATCG
This sequence comes from Boesenbergia rotunda, assembly GCA_024364735.1. Lineage (NCBI taxonomy): Eukaryota > Viridiplantae > Streptophyta > Magnoliopsida > Zingiberales > Zingiberaceae > Boesenbergia > Boesenbergia rotunda. The sequence continues at coordinate 1,183,477 of JAGFNQ010005198.1, read as the reverse complement.
GACAGCACCTCCCTTGTCCGGCGGACAATTTACACATACACAGAACACGACCACGCAGTTTAATTGGCCTCAGGCCTCAAAATATATATAAACACAACATAAAAGCACCAGATAACTAGGTAAACCATACCTGACTGCGGACCGGTCCGACTTAGGACAGAACAACCAATACAACAACCCCTTAGGGCACACGACACCCTCGTAATACATATACAAATCGCTAAGGACATATGAAACAAATACACTGTCCAGTACAAACACATAACCCTGTCGTCACGATGGGTAGGGACTGGCTGCTGGGCTCTACTGGCGACTCCAAGTATCTCAACCTGAAATGAAATCATAATGGCAACGGTGTGAGTCCATAAACTCAGCGAATACCCAGCAGATATGCATAGTATGTTATAATAACAATAGGAGTCTACGCTGATACCATCTCATATGAACAATAGGAAAGGGTATACTGAAGATACTGAATCAAGATACATACCAGAATCCATCTAACCTGAAAAGAGGGTGATAAGTACCAAGGGAATATCAATAGACATATAATATCAGATAACCAGTCTCCAGTATATGCGATGTCAAACAAGTGCAACAAATAAGTGCAGCAAACAATGCACGATGCAAAATATGCACATGGTGCAATGACATGTGTCACCCCTAGTCCCAGTCAGGAGAACGTCCGCGTGGGTAGAGCTGTGACAATCTGTACCCAGTCAGGACATCGTCCACAACGTCCGCGTGGGTCAGCATGCAACAATACAAGAATGATGTATGATATGCACACATACATCCCTCATGTCAAATACAAGAGATACATCTCGATATCTAAGCATACATATAGATATAACAATACCTGAGACTGTATAAAACTAACAGCATAGTAACTCAGGGATAAACAACAAGTATCCAGAACAAGCATAATAAACAAGGCTAGCGTATAATCTTACTGCTATCTATAACCAACCATGCATAGCAATATGACAATATCTAAAAGATACGTCAAAGGGTACCCGCCTCCAAAGAAAGAGAACTCTGTATCAATGTGAACCTCCCTTCCAAGAATCAGCAACAATAATCCAAATCAATATCCTGTATCAAAGGACACATTAAATAACTATTCCAACAATAGTAACCAGCTAACAAATCCCTAAATCGTATTAGGGTTAACCTAACCCTCGTATTTCATTTAATTACCACTAATTAAATGAGTAACCTTAGTTTGCTTTGGATTAAGATTCAGTTCACAGTATTAATTCCCAAGGCCACACTATGAAACCAATAACCTAAATCCAATTACGTATGTTCCACTCACGGCATAGCTTAACCAAGCTCCATCATCAACTAACCCAACAAGATATCATGGCGTAACCGAGGTTGAATACAACCCAAAACAAGAAAGACCTCACATGACCAGAAACGAAACTAGTCTAATTTAATCCAGATTACCAAGTCATCCCATGAATGATTAACTTCCCACCTCCAGAGTTGCACACGACAACCCCTTTCACACAAAACAATTAAGAGTTATACTACTCCATATGAATCAAGCTTCCAAGTTACTCACGGCAACCTATGGTGTAATTATAAATTTGAGCTACAACTTACACCTAAACAGAATCTGCAATTCCTATCAACTTTACCATTTAATTCCTTCGAAGATCAGATAAACCAAACCGGATAAATTTGGTACAAAATCGATCCAAGAATACAGATCTAAAAATAACAAAACCCAACATACATATTTAAATCCATCTAAGAAACATTACAATTTTACATCCATAAATTTAGCCAGAATTAGCCCTAGGTTCCCACTGTTACAACATCACAGAAACAACCCTCCAATCATTCCAATAATCTAAGTCAAACCATTGAACAAACCTCAAAGCAAATCACCCTATGGCAGCATAGAATCAACCCAGAAGGAGCAAAGCTACCCTTAACTCAGCTCAATCGGGAACCTCAGTAAAGAGAAGAAAAATCACAGATCCATCCTCTACACCAAATCAGTTCTTAAAATAACTAGCTCATATCAAGCTCCAAGAACAACTAACAAGAGAAAAAGAAATCATGCACTGATGTAATCTAACATAAACTCTTGGCAACCTAATCCTCAAACAGAATTCTAACTCCTCCAAGATCAATAAAAGCTCAACATAAACATTGGATTAAAATTTCCATCCGGTTAGAGGAAACTCATCAAAATAGCAATTCGATTTATTTATTTAATTATTTTTTTAAATAGTTCAGTTCATAGCCCAAATCCGAAACAACTCCAATCCAAAACAGATCTAATCCAATACCATACCTAAATCCTCCCGAAAATCAACTGCTAGAATCAATCCTTACCTTAGGCAATGGCTGACCCCAAGGCATGGCTCAAACGTGCTCGAAAACAATCCAAGGAGAAGATCCCTCGTGCATCTGATCTGAGGTGAAGAAATCAATCGCCGGCAAGACCCCACAACACCTCCTCCCAACACCAATCTTTTGCCCTAGATCTAGAGAGAGAGCAGCAGAGGAAAGAGTAAAGATCGCCGGCCTTGGGTTCGCTAGCTTCGCAGGGAGAAAAGACGAAGGAGGTGGCGTCGGGTTGTGGTCGTGGCCTAGGGCACGGGGAAGAGGCCGCGGCGCTTCTGTCGGAGAGGGGAGGGGTTGGGCGGCGTCGGGTTTAGGGCACGGTGAGGGAAGAGGCAAGCCGAGAGCTTTAATACAAAAGGGGCTTTTTGCAAAAAGACCCTCCACTTTCAGAAATTCAAACCTTGTCCTTATGTAAGGGTTTTTAATTATTTAACCTTCCCATTTATTATAATCAACTCTGCCAATATAATTTTCGAAAAAATTTTATTCTACAGATTTTTAATTTGCCGTATTTTACAAGGCCTACCAAAGTTACCTAACTTTGAGACAACCTTATGTAATGCTTGTCAACAAGGGAAACAAACTAGATCAACTCACAAACCAACTAATCAAACTCATACTAAATCAATTCTTGAATTAATTCACCTAGACCTATTTGACTCACATGGGGTAAAATCAATTAGTGGGAATCTATACTGTTTAGTAATTATAGATGACTATTCAAGATTCACCTGGGTAAAATTCTTAAAAAATAAAGATGAAATGTTTGATATATTTACTCAATTTTACAAATTAATAGAAAATGAAAAAGGGGTTAAAATTATAAGACTTAGGAGCGATAACGGTGGGGAATACAAAAATCAAAAATTTAATCAATTCTGTTTAGAAAATGGCTACCACCATGAATTCTCCTGCCCTAAAACACCTCAACAAAATGGAATTGTAGAAAGAAAAAATAGAACACTACAAGAAGCAACCAAAACAATGCTTAATGAATACAACTTACCTAAATACCTTTGGGCCGAGGCTGTCAGTACAGCCTGCTATGTACAAAACAGAATAACTATAAATAAAAATCTAGGAAAAACGTCTTTTGAAATCTATTATAACAAACAACCTAATATTAAGTATTTTAAAGTATTTGGATGTAAAGTGTATATATTAAATACTAGAGAACACTTAGGAAAGTTTACATCTAAGGTTGAGGAAGGTATCTTTGTAGGTTATTTCCTTACCAGTAGAGCCTATCGAGTTTATAACAAAACTACCCTAAGAATTGAAAAAACTACAAATGTAAAATTTGATGAAACATCTGACCCAAATTACTCTGATCAAACCACCTACCAACCAATTGACTTTGTTAGGTCCAATACTGACCCAGATGAAAGCCCAATTAAGGACCAAGACCATAATCTGACTGAACCTTCACCTAACCAAACCAGAACTATTCGAGTCAGCTCAGCCCACCCTATTGATCAAATCATAGGTGATCCAGAACTAAGGGTTCAAACTAGGTCAGCCTTTAGAAACCTTAGCCAAATTGCTTTAATTTTCAAAATTGAACCAAAATCAGTAGAAGAGTCTTTACTTGACCCTGATTGAATCATAGCTATGCAAGAAGAGTTAGCCCAATTTGAACGTAGTCAAGTCTGGGATCTAGTACCCTTACCTAAAGACAAAAAGTTCATTGAAACCAAATGGGTCTTTAGGAATAAACTTAACGAACAAGGTGAAATAGTCAGGAAGGCTAGGTCAGTAGCTAAAGGGTTTAGCCAAGTAGAAGGACTTGATTATGATGAAACCTATGCCCCTGTAGCTCGACTTGAGTCTATTAGGATGCTTTTAAGTTATGCAGCCCATAAAGGATTCAAATTGTATCAAATGGATGTTAAGTCAGCCTTCCTAAATGGCCTAATTAAGGAAGAGGTTTATGTAGGACAACCCCCTGGTTTTGAAAGCTTAGAACACCCTGACTATGTCTTTAAACTAAAAAAAGCCCTATATGAACTTAAGCAAGCCCCTAGGGCCTGGTATGAAAGACTGTCTAACCATTTAGTATCAAAAGGTTTTAACGAAGGTAAAATTGACCCAACACTATTTGTTAAAACCTTAAAAACTGATATTTTTATAGCCCAAGTATATGTAGATGATATAATATTTGGCTCAACTAACTCAAAATTTTTGCAAGATTTTATAACGGTAATGGAAAATGAATTTGAAATGAGTTTAGTAGGCCAATTAACTTTCTTTTTAGGGCTACAAATAAAACAGACCAGTGAGGGTACTTTTGTCTGTCAACAAAAATACACTAAAGAACTACTTAAAAAATTTGGAATGGATAGTGCAAAAGAAATTAAAACACCTATGGCTACCAATCAAACTGTAGATAGTGACCCAAATGGCAAACCTGTTGACCTTAAATATTATAGAAGTGCTATAGGCAGCTTACTTTACCTGACTGCAAGTCGACCTGACATTCTCTTTGCAGTTAGTATGTGTGCTAGGTATCAAACATGTGCTAAAGAGTCACATCTAACCCTAGTTAAAAGAATATTTAGGTACCTTAAAGGGACAGAAAGTTTAAGAATTTGGTATCCTAGAACATCCCAATTTGAACTTATTGGATTTTCTGACTCAGATTATGTTGGCTTTAAATTAGATAGGAAAAGTACCAGTGGTGGATGCCAACTTCTAGGGCTTATTACTTGAATGCTTGGTTTATTTCTGATGCTTTCGCACTTATTATTTCTTTGTTTTGATGAATGCCAAAGGGGGAGGGTTTAAGGGTTAAGTTAGAAGTTAAAGTTTTTAGAAATTAAAATCTTAAAGAAATTAAAAATTCCAGATCTTAGAGCATGTCATTTGCATATTCTTTTTGGACTCATTGCTTTATCTGGTATGTTCTATCTTTAACCCAGGTTGTCATTGTATCAAAAAGGGGGAGATTGTTGATGCAATATGCACTAATAGTTAAACTTGGGTTTTGATGAATGACAAATAGGTTAAAGTTGGGCTTGCTTTTGGTTTTGACCTCTTTACTAAGTGTGCAGGGTTGAAAGACTTAGGACTTGACACCAGGCTGAAGTCCAGGGTGGTTGAGTCCTGGCAGGAAGTCCAGTTGGGTTCGTGGGGCCTGACAATTGGCTGAAGCCCAAGTTTGTTGAAACTTGGCAAAAAGACCAGGGTGGTTGAGCTCTGGCAGGAAGACCTGGTGGGTTAAGACGTTGAGTAGAGCTGCACGAGGTAAGTAAGGTAAGTCACTGGAGGAGCGAACCAGTGAGGACGGGTCCTATTTTAGGACTGTAGGCGCGGTCTAACTTAGGCCCATTTTGGTGACCTCGGTTGAGTCCTGGTTATATCCTTATCCAGGTTTGGACGGGGTCTAATTAACTCTAAATTCATTAACTCTATTTTACAGGATTTATTTGATATGTGAACTAATTAGATTTTTTAGGTTTATTTTATAAATTTATTCCTCATCTTAAGCCTCGGTGGAGGATAAATTTTTATTTAAATTATTCGTATTTCTTATTTTTTTGGAGAATAAAATTATTCCTACTAATGATAAAATCTTATTGTTATTTTCTAATTATTCCTATTAATGCTTAAAATTCTCACGTGAAGCCTAGCTAGAAGGATAAAATCTCTCTTTTTCAATTATTAATAAAATTGTATTTTGAATTATTTTTTTCAAAAAAAAAGCCTTGGTGAGGTAAGAGTATAAAACCTCTTGGTTAACTTTTCAGATTAAATTTTATTTAAATTATTTAAGTGAAGCAAAGGATAGAAACGTTATCTTGTTTGAATTATTCCTTCTTGCTGATGGATAAAATTTGAGCTGAGAAGATCATGCATCGAGGCACTATAAAAGAAGCAAGCAAGCCCTCTAAGAGATAGAAAAAAAATTTTCAGGTTCAAGCTTTGGCACTCTCTTGCTTCCACGCTCCTCTGCTGCGGTTTGTGCTTTGACTCGACGCTGTCCGACCGCTGCCGGAAGATCGCTCCCAACACCCAAGCTGCTTCAGATAAATCTAAGTGTTGGGTAACATAATTTTTGTTCTGTCTGCACTTAAATTATTAAAAGGGGAAGTGTAGGGTTGTTACACTTCCACCTAATCTTGTATTCGAATCACTCTACCGGGAGTTTGCGGTAGAGGTTTTTAGTGGATTGCCCACAGGAAAGGCTCAAGGAGCCTGGGTCTTCGAGTAGGAGTCGCTGAAGGCTCCGAACGAAGTAAAACTCCTCGTGTAATTTTTTATTATTTTTCTCTTTCGCTTTTCGTTTTAATTTTTTCGCTGTGCACGTTTTTCAAAGCATCATACATTTTTCTATCGACTCTGATTCTATAACGAAGATTTTAAAAGTCACGTGATTCGCCCCCCCTCTCACGTGCATCGGTGCTACATCATATGCGTGCATCCCTAAGTAAATGCGAGGTAGCTAATCTCGACCTACTAGGGTAGGGACAGCTACGGTAATCCCAGAACTGAGGTTGACATAAGGAGCCCATCCTTGTTGGACAGCTGCGGTAGTCCCAGAACCGTGGACAGCTACGGTAGTCCAGAACCGAGGCTTTCATAAGGAGCCCATCCCTTGGACCCTTACTTCGGTCCGTTACAAGCCCATTCATAAAGTAAAATAGCTTCACATGCTTCGTCATTCATACATTCATAGAACATTCATAGCATAATTGAAGACATAAATGTGATCATAATACATGAAGCATGGTATAAAGCATACTTAGCATTTCATCATTCATAGTTAATGCATAACATCATTATGCCTTAAAGGCATGAACATCATCATCATTTATAAGGCATGACATACATACATAATTATGCCTTAAAGCATAAACATCATCTTAGTTCATAAAGCTTGCATGATCATGGTACATAAGGTAAGCATATATAGATAAGTTTTTACATACATGGTACATATCATATAGTATACATGATCATGGTATCTATCATAAAGCATGCATGGGTAGGATCCATATGAACATGATACATACTACATAGGTTCATGACATTAAACATAAAACATGCATAGGACTACATAACCATATATCTATCATAATACATATGTTCAAGGCACTTAACATAATACATGCATAGTTCTACATAACATGAGGCATACTTCACAACACATGTGTTCATGGTATATGGTTTAAAACATCCATAAATAAAACCTACTAAAACATGGCACATAATATAAACATACAAGTGTTGGTGCAGAAAGCACCCAAGTCAAACCTGTGTTTTGATAATGGAAAAAGGGTTCAAAAGTTAAGGTATAATGTTTATCTAACATGTTACTCAAGTGTGCAGGGAAAGTCCTAGCGAAGGGATGCTAGGCAACTGGCGAAGGAATGCCAAGATACAAAGCCCTAGCGAAGGACTGCTGGCACCTGGCGAAGGAATGCCAGGATATAAAGACTTAGCGAAGGACTGCTAGGCACCAGGCAAAGGACAGCTTGGTACTGAAGACCTGGCGAAGGACAGCTAGGCACCTGGCAAAGGACTGTCAGGATCCAAAGACCTGGCGAAGGACTGCTAGGCACCGGGCGAAGGATAGCATGGTCTCCAAGACCTGGCAAAGGACCGCTGGGCAAAAGTCCAACCGGAGGAGCCGGTTGGCATCAAGTAAATTCTCCCGAGGGGAGTAGGTGAGGACGCGTTCCCCGTCGAGGGAACAGTAGGCGTCGGTTCGACCTAGGGTTCCATTTTGGAGACTCAAAGTCAGAACCAAGACAGCTAAGGCTGTATAAACTAACATATTATTGCTTTATGTTGTTTTGGACTAACCTTGGATGTAGGACCGAAGGAACGAGTGTCTACAGCTCAGAGAGCCTCAATGGAATAAGGCAGTAGCTGAGTAGGGCGCCCGGAGTGTCCCGGGAGCCCCCAAGGTGAATACAAAACAGAAGAACAAAAGGAGTGCTTCGACAGCATATGGGCGGGGCGCCCCCGTGCTCCCGGGCGCCCCCCATGCTCCCGGGTGCCCCCAGCGTCCCGAGCGCCCCCAGCATAAGCTAACGAAGCAAGCCAGCGAGAAGCCAACTGGATAAGAGCCTGACCCAGTCAACCCGGGCACCCCCAGCGTCCCGGGTGCCCCCGTCAAAGTCTAATCCCATGTTTGAAGGGATCAGAGCTGATCGAGTGCAACTCGGATTAGCTGACACGTGGGGGGGGGGGGGCGCCCTCGACGTTCCGGGCGCTCCCAGGGGCTATAAAAGGGCCCTCGAACCCAAGACCTTCAGAAACTCAATTCTTCCAACGCATTCACGCTCTTCTACGCTCGCGCTCTACTCCGGAAACCTCCCAACTCGAGATACAAGCGCCGACGACGTCCCTCTGCTCCGAAAATCCAATCTATAACGGACGTCGGTAACGAAGAGCCTCTTTTAAAGTTTACTGCACTAGTCTTGTAATACTTCTTGTAAACTGTTTTTGCGACATATAGAATTGCCCGCAGAAAACGGTCAATGACCGTGGGCCTTGGAGTAGGAGCCGACCGCGACTCTGAACCAAGTAAAAAACTTGGTGTTTGCGTGTGTTTGTGTTAATTTCTGCTGTGCATTCTCTATTTCTTAATCCGAACATTTTACGATATTCACCCCCCCTCTATCGTTTCTCTCGATCCAACAAGTGGTATCAGAGCGGGGAAGCTCAAATTTGGTGCAACCACCAGTTTGAGAATTTTTCAGATTTTTATGAATTTTTTATTTTTTTTTATTCAAAATTCTTCTCGTTAATCGAGGTTGGTGCAACACCCCTCGACAAATATTTTTCTCTTTATCCCGCACTACTAATCCAAGATCAAGTCTTGGGACATTTCTTTCCTTCTAGCTTAATTTTTCAGATAAAATGACCATGCATGAAGGCTTCAGCACTGCAACATCACCTCTCTTCAGTGGGGAGGACTTCTCCTACTGGAAGAGCAGAATGGAGGTCCACCTGAAAACTCAGGTGGACATATGGATAATCATCCAGTCCGGACTGGAGATTCCAAAAAATGCTGAAGGAGTACCTCAAACTTACACAGAATGGGACACCGCTCTGAAACGGAAGATTGAAGCTGATGCAAAGGCGACCCAGACCCTCCAATGCGGCTTAACAAAAGAGGAGCTGAACCGGGTGGGTCCATTCAACACTGCCAAGGAGCTGTGGGGGAAACTGATCGAGCTGCATGAAGGAACTTCAGACACTCGGATCAGCAAGAGAGATCTCCTCCTGGACAAGCTGTACACGATCAAGATAAACGACAACGAAACAGCAGCTCAACTCCACGCCCGAATTCAGGAATTAATGAACGGACTACACACCATCGGTCACAAGGTAGAAAACCGTGACCTAATAAGGTACGCTTTAAATGCTTTCCCGAGAAACACCTTGTGGGCATCTATGGTAGATGCATACAAGGTTTCAAGGGACCTTTCAAAAGTTAAATTAGATGAATTGTTCTCTGAATTAGAATTACATGAATAGACTAACTGTAATTTGGCCGAGAAAGGTATTGCCTTTGTTGCAGGTAAAACTGGAAGGGCAACCAAGAAGGAGCCTCAACCTGAACCCGAGTCTAACTCAGACTCAGACTCAGAAGACGAAGAAGGAGATCGACCAATGCTGGTCCGACTAGCCCGAAGCTACTACAAGGAATTGAAGAACCAAACCAACAGATGGAAACCAAGCAGAAGAAAGGACGAACTAGCTGAACCCGCAAATGAAAAGAACAAGCCCAACGTGACCTGCTACGAGTGCAAGAAGAAGGGTCACTACAAGACGGAGTGTCCGAACCTAAAGGAGACCAAGAAGAATAGAAGGAAAAAGGCACTTCAGGCAACGTGGGACGAGTCCTCCTCCTCCGAAGAAGAAGAGGTCCCACAGTCGAACCTACTCACACTAACCACCTCAGAAGAAATCGAGATCGAGTCAGAATCGGAACAGGACGACGACTGACTAACATTTTCAGAGGACGACAAAATCAAGGTAAGTGGTTTTACTAGAAGTCAGTTGAATGAATTAATATCTTATCTTTCTCAAGATTTGGCGAAAGCCAAACTCCGAGTCAAATCCCTCCGACAAGAAGTAAAACTCCTGAAAGAGGGAGCTGACTCTAGACCCTTAACTGAGAAGGTTCAAGAAGGAACCTCTACTCAAGTTGAAAAACTTGAGAAAGAGAACTCCTCCCTGAAAACTCTGGTTAAGGATCTTAGAGCGGCTTTAGAACGATTCACTTCTGGTTCCAAGGGTCTTGACATGATTCTTGGAAAACAGAAGTCGGTTCTAAATCGATCCGGACTAGGTTATAGAACCAAATTTAGACAAAGATCCTACTTTGCTGTACTGAACCAGTCCAGACCTAAAGTTCAGGCATGGGTACCCAAACTATGCCTGAACAAACAAACTGGATCAAATCAATACTGGATCCCCAAGGACAAGATTCACATCTTGCCAGACCATTATCGTGGCTTTAGTCCAGGGGGAGCCAAACTAAAAACAATATTTATTGTTAGATAAAATTCAATTCTTGCTTGCAATTTGCATGATTGATTGTTTACTTAATTTCTGCAATTTACCATGTTTAGATTTAGGAATGGTTAGTTTAAGGACTGAACCAACTTAACTGAAATTTGACAACATAGTATTGGGTGGAGGTGAGATGATAGTACGTTAGGGAAACCAATTCTAATAAGGTCAAGTATTCTTTACTTGGTCTCTTTAGACTGGTGAAACTAGCCGAAGCTACCTATCCAAGACCTAAACTAGTTAGACCAGAATTTTTCAAAGATTAATTTTGAAAATGAAATTTCACTGAAGACTTTGTCAAGGAAAGGGTTGATGATCCAATAAGGCTACGACCAAAGAAGGCCTAGTGCCTCGCCAAAACCTGGAAGCCAATTTTTGAAATTCAAATTATTCTTTGTAAAATTTAAATCTAACACAAATTTTCTGTTAGTTGTAGATTTAAACATTCTTTTCAAAATAAATTCAATTGTTTTTAAAATTAATTAAGTTTTTCAAAATAAATCATGTTTTTCAAAAATTCTTTTATCAAAACCTGTCTCACAAAACCTATAAGGCTAACGTGATTGAAAACCCTAGATTGGGTTAGACAGTAAAATTATACTCAATTGAAATTCCTTTATTACCTATATTATGGTTTAATCCTGTAGTTCAGAACATAGTCAAACCATAGTCAAAGTAGTCAAACCATGGTCAACATAGTCAAACCATAGTCAAAGTAGTCAAACCATGGTCAAAAGATGGTCAAAGTAGTCAAATCATCTCAAACCATGGTCAAACCAAATAAACCATGGTCAAATGATGACAAGACAACAAAAATGCCAATCAATACTCCATCTGGGCGCCCGTGACTCCTCGGGCGCCCCCCCATTACTTTCACTCCTCTCAAAGCAAAAAGCTACCCTTGTCCCTTGACCGGGGCGCCCCGAACCTCGCGGGCGCCCCCAGTATCAGTCAAAGTAGCAAAAGCTGCAAAGACCAGCCTGACCGGGCCGCCCGGGTCAATGCGGGCGCCCCCAACCAGCACTAGTCACTGCCAAAGGTAGTTGACTGCTGTCCCGGGCGCCCCCAATAAACTGCTTATAAAAAGGCACCCGAACTCCCTCTTCTTCCCACACCAAAAACCATCCTCCTTCCTCACTTCCTTCCTTCCAAAGAGATCATGTGACACTTGTGCTTCCTCAATCTCAACCATGCCTCCCCGGTATGATTTCTTTTATGCATTTAGAATTATTTTCTTAATTTCTTTCTTATAAATGCATGTTTCTTAACTTAGAAAACGCCGAGCGAACCAAGCGAACCCCGGTACCGAACCGAGTCCCGACCCTAGGTTTCCAAATCTAGAACTTTGTAATAAGTTTGCTCGAACAACCTATAAGCCTATCAAAACGAGCTATCTAAATAGACACTTCTTCACCCAATCTTGTCCTTTAGCCATGAATGTTATAAACTTTTATCAACTAGACAATCTAGTATTCTACACTCATTCAATTAAAACATCTTTATGTCCAGAATTCTATAATAACATAGTTCGACAAAACGATCTCATGTTTGTCACTACTGTTCAAGGGATACCCTTGTCGATCACCCCTACTTTACTAAATCGATTTCTTGGACTACGACCCTCCCAGTCCACCTTTTGTTGCTATCCACCTAGGCATCCTCCATTTGATGCTCCCTACTCTCACATTACTCTAGACACTCTCCACTCCTATTTCTATAGGGAAGCTAGACTCCCCGTAGCTAGACGATTTCAGTCCGTTGACCTTCAGGTCCAGGACTACGCGCTGTACAGAGTCCTGGTCCGCTTTATATTACCTCTATCCACTAGGGATATCACGACCATGCGACCTTTTCATGCCTTCCTCCTGTATGCCCTGATCCATCATCTAGACATTGACATAGACCTTCACATATTCCACGCTATCTTATATGCCTCTAGTGTCACGACTCAGGGTCGGGTACGCACCCCCTTCTGCCACATCATCACCTCCATCCTTCATCACTACGGTCGTGATATTACCATAGGTGAAATAACCGCGATGACCGATTTTGACGAGATAGGGTTTAGGAACTTCTCTTTAGCTGGTATAGAGGTATCGGCCACCGGGATTTTGACTTGGAGACGACAGCGAGCCAGAGCTCAGATCGACTCAGACGTGGAGGTTGAAGTCGATGTCGCCGATTTGGCAGTAGAGGCTCGAGCACACATAGACGAGCCCCCTCCACCGACACTCTACGGGAGAGTGACACGGCTGGAGACACAGGTCCAGAGCCTCCGAGAGGAAGTCGAGGCAAATCATGCTGAAGATATGGAGACAAATCTAGGTTATTACACTGACTATATGAGTGCCCTTAGAGCTGAGAGGGAGACCAGAGACGCACAGTATCACGAGATGATGGAGCTGCTCCGATCCTGGCAGCCAGGCTCTTCTGATCATCCCGGTCCCTCATCCTAGATTTGATTAGCATTGTACCAGTGACTATATGACTGCCCCTACTCAGTAGGGTTGACTCATGTTTTGACTTGTATGACTGTGCTGATTCTCTCTGTTGACTAGCTGACTTATGGAGATGAGTACTTGTTTTTCTCCACTATTTGATCAGCAGTTAGGATTATGCTTTGTAGAATAGGATCAGTCTACTTTTTGGTTTTCTTACTACTTTACTCATTTCAAAATTAGTTTTTAAAAAGTAGTTTTTAAAATGCTTTCAAAATCAGCTTTTACTTGAAAAATTTTAATAATAAATTTTTTGACTTAGTTTTATTTTAAAAACTACCCCCTTCAAAACTAGGGCTTTTTCGTAAATGGACTTAGCCTAGGCCATAACCCTAGAACTGCATGCACCTATAGATTTAGAAGCCAGCATCTCACAAGCACCTTAGGGTACTTTTGATTGATAACCTAGAATGGGTTGAGATACTTAGGTCTTTGCCTTAATTCAAGATGCTTTAAGTCTGTGCATCAGCAGTAATTGGGGCACTAAATACATCTTACACAGTAATCAAGTTAAGTGTCAAGTTTAGAAAATCTAACTTGAACAGAACACTTAACTTGACTAACCCTAGCAAAAACTACTGTTTATAACAGTTAGTAAGTAGCTAATTGGGTTAGATAGGACCCTAAAAGAGATAAGTAAAACTGATTTGGTTTAGTTCATATCCTGAATTGATTCAGTACAGCAAATTATGCAATTTATTTTTTGCTTTTATGCAAGTTAATTATCCTTTTTCTGCTATACTGCCTTATTTTTGATATATGGCAAAGGGGGAGAGATAGGAAAGGAGAGAGTTTAAAATTTTAAATTTTTTTTCTAAATCTAAAATTTCAAACTCTATCCTTTATTCAAAAAGTACTTAATTCATTTTCAAAAGTACAAAATTCTTCCAAGTTTTCAAAATTTTTCTAAGTACTTAAACTTAAGTTTTCAAATTTTCCTAAGTATTTTAAACTTAAGTTTTCAAAATTTTTTTAGTACTTTAAACTTAAGTTTCCAAACTTTCCTTAAGTACCTTAAACTTAAGTCTTCAAACTTTCCTTAAGTGTTTTAAACTTAAGTTTTCAAAACTTTCCTTAATACTTTAAAACTAAATTTTTCTAAGTAGTGTAAACTTAAGTTTTCAAAAACCTTTTTAAGTTTTCAAAAACTTTCTGAGTACTTAATCTTAAATTTTCAAAATTTTTTTTTTGTACTCAAACTTAAGTTTTCAAAATCCTTCGTAATACTTAAACTTAAGTTTTCAAATTTATCTAAGTATTTAAATTTTCTACAAGTATAAATTTTCCAAAAGTGCACAACCAAAATTATTTCGGAAAATATGTCTTCAAAGTTTAAGTTGAAAATTATTCTAAGTAAAATTAAATCCATCTTTAGACTTAGAATTTATTTTCAAAAACCCCACGAACTTGTGAAAAATCTAGGGGGAGATTCCTTCCAGAGGGAGGGTACAAAATTTCATTTTATTTGTTCTGATTAACTTAACTTTTTGAACCAGGGTTGCCATAAATAAAAAAGGGTGAGATTGTTGGTGCAGAAAGCACCCAAGTAGAACTTGTGTTTTGATAATGGTAAAAGGGTTCAAAAGTTAAGGTATAATGTTTATCTAACATATTACTCAAGTGTGCAGGGAAAGTCCTAGCGAAGGGATGCAAGGCAACTGGCGAAGGAATGCCAGGATATAAAGACCTAGCGAAGGACTGCTAGGCACCAAGCAAAGGACAGCTTGGTACTGAAGACCTGGCGAAGGGCAGCTAGGCATCTGGCGAAGGACTGTTAGGATCCGAAGACCTGGCGAAGGACTGCTAGGCACCGGGCGAAGGATAGCTTAGTATCCAAGACCTGGCAAAGGACCGCTGGGTAAAAGTCCAACCGGAGGAGCCGGTTGGCATCAGGTAAATTCTCCCGAGGGGAGTAGGTGAGGACGCGTTCCCCATCGAGGGAACAGTAGACGTCGGTTCGACCTAGGGTTCCATTTTGGAGACCCAAAGTCAGAACCAAGACAGCTAAGGCTGTATAAACTAACATATTATTGCTTTATGTTGTTTTGGACTAACCCTGGATGCAGGACCAAAGGAACGAGTGTCTGCATCTTAGAGAGCCTCAAAAGAATAAGGCAGTAGATGAGTAGGGCGCCCGGAGTGTCCCGGGCGCCCCCAAGGTGAATACAAAACAAAAGAACAAAAGGAGTGCTTCAACAGCTTATGGGCAGGGCACCCCCCATACTCCCGGGCGCCCCCAGCGCCCCCAGCTTAAGCTAACGAAGCAAGCCAACGAGAAGCCAATAGGATAAGAGCCTGACCCAGTCAACCCGGGCGCCCCCAGCGTCCCGGGCGCCCCCGTCAAAGTCTGATCCTGAGTTTGAAGGGATCAGAGCTGACCGAGTGCAACTCGGATCAGCTGACATGTGGGGGGGCACCCCCGACGTTCCGGCCGCCCCAAGGGGCTATAAAAGGGCCCTCGAACCCAAGGCTTCAGAAACTCAATTCTTCCAACGCATTCACGCTCTTCTACGCTCGCGCTCTACTCCGGAAACCTCCCAACTCGAGATACAAGCGCCGACGATGTCCCTCTGCTCCGAAAATCCAATCTACAACGGACGTCGGTAACGAAGAGCCTCTTTTAAAGTTTACTGCACTAGTCTTGTAATACTTCTTGTAAACTATTTTTGTGACATATAGATTTGCTCGCAGAAAACGGTCAACTACCGTGGGCCTTGGAGTAGGAGCCGACCGTGACTTCGAACCAAGTAAAAAACTTGGTGTTTGCGTGTGTTTGTGTTAATTTCCACTGTGCATTCTCTATTTCTTAATCTGAACATTTTACGATATTCACCCCCCCCCTCTATCGTTTCTCTCGATCCAACAACAAGGTCATGATACATAGCACATAAAGTTAGGGTTTAGGCATTATAGAATTCATACAACATGCTTGAACATATATCTACATCATAATAAGTCATAATCAAGTACACTTGAAACCTTAGACTAACCCAAACCCTAGACTTGGTGCTTGGCCGAAAGTTATAGATGGGAGTCCCATTATTCAAGTAACAATGTGAGGTACCATAAGTAAAGTAAAGCCCATACAATACATACAATATCATAGGAAGCCATTAGAACACATGATTGGGACTAACTCTAAGTCCTAGCCCTAAATCTTGTCTTGGCCGAAACCCTAGAAGGGTATTAAGTCCATGGAAAATTCATATAATTCACAATTAACATCCAATACAATACATACAATACCATAGGAAGCCATTAGAACCCATGATTGGGCTAACCCTAGTTCCTAACCCTAATGGTCTTGGCCGAAACTTATTGGGGTCTTATGTCCATGGAAAAATTCATATAATTTCAATTAACATCCATTGTAACATAGGGAATCATAATAAACATGCTTGGAGGGTTAGATTTAATCCTAACTATGAAAGGGAAGAGGTGGCCGAAACTTGTAGGGTCTTAGGGCGCTACAAAAATTCCGCAACTCATAATTCATTCTTATTTTATCATGAGAATGTATTAGGAAACATAAGTGAGGTCTTAACATCATCCCAAACCCCAAAAACTTGCTTGGCCGAAACCCTAGGAAGCCCTATTCCATAGTTTTCTCAACATAGAGTCCAAACAACATCTTAAATCATGAAAGATAACATCAAAACTATTATACCACAGGTGAGGGAGTCTTACTTCTCTTTATCTTGGTTATAGACCTTGAATAGAGAAACTAAAGAAAACCTTCTTGGCCTTAGAATACCCTTTGCCCTTGTATCCTTGTAGAAGAACTTGGGTCTTCAAGAGGGAGTCCTCTTGTGGACTTTTCCAAGGGGAAAAGTCCCCTTGTGGCTCACAGCAAGAAGAGGAAAGGAGGAGGAAGAAGGGAGAAGAGGAAGAGCCTTGGTGGAAGAAGAAGAGGAGAAAATAACTCAAGTGTCTCTTCCCTTCTCATCTACTTCTTTTATACTAAGTGAAGGGGCATGGTGCCTCTTCACATGGTGCCTCTTCACCTCCTTTTAGCCTCAACTAAAATCTCCTTTCTTTTCCCAATAACACTCCCTTGCTAGGTGAATTGGTTAGTACATGCATGATGAGGCTCTAGGTCCAAGGTTCAATCCTTGGTGCATGCACTTTCTTTTTATCCCATTTACTCTTGTTTTTGGCAAGGCCCACATAAGAGCCCACCAAGAGTCATACTAATATTCCTAATTGGAACTCATTTCTATTTATGTTAAATTCTACCTAAGGTCCACTACTAGCCATGGTACTAGAAGAGCCCATCTAAGGCCCATTAGTACTTAGCTTTTTAATCTATATAAGAAATCATGCTAAGGTCCATGCTAATATTCATATATTACTCAAGAATCCATATAAGCATGATCAATATTTTAAATAAAAATATTGAGAGGATTTTACGGGCGTTACATTGCCTTTGCTGTGACCTAGGAAAGAGAAGGGAGAGAGAGGAGAGGAGGGAAGCCTTGGGTTGTGATCTCTTAATTAAGACTTGGTTTCATGATCTCATAGGGTATTTATAGGGCTAAGGTAGGGACCAACAGGAGGAGTTGAATCTTGGCCCACCAATGGATCTAAACCCGATCCATTAATTAAGATTCATTCCACTAAAGGATCTTAATTGAACTTCCTCACCAACCCCCATATTTTCATATGGGCTCCATATATTACGAGTCGATCATCCCCCCGTGATTAAGATCTCGAATGCCCATTAATTAATTTAAATTACTGACAATTCAAATTAATTATCCTCTGAGTCCTTGACTAGTACCACTCGACCTTATCATTTTACCGGATCAAATCCACCTGCAGGGTTTAGCATGATGAACCTTTCGAGCTCATTAAGGGGGCATCATCAACCCAACTCACCAGGACATGGATTTCGTCAATAATCAACAACACATCATATTATTAATATTATCTCCCAACTTACCGGGCCTATCGATCTAACAGAATAGATCTCGCCCATTGGTAATCAAAGAAATAATGGTTAATAATATATGCCCGTTATTATATCAGGATTAAGGGATCGTACTCCATAATATAATATTCAGGTCCTATCCAATTATCGAGTCAGTACAAACTGGATAACCTCGGGGTTTGGTCCTGCTCAATGTACTCAAAGCACACTAGTGTAATTCTATGGTCAAGACCAACCACACCTAATTACACAACAACCATCCCGATGGATTGTCCAATTTCATCTCAGTTGTGGGCCTCTATTTATACTAAGCAAGGAACCGATAACATGATCTTCCGTGTGACACCACACACCATGTTATCTACAATGGAAAGTAATTTGACTTCATGCATGTACTAATATAAACAGGCAGCTAGTGTAGTCATGATTCTCTTTTCAAAATGAAGATGTTAGTATAAAGAAATTCATGTCTTTCAGTATACACATCTTACAATCTCTCACTTATACATAAAGATATTTCTGTTCTCTCACTGTCATACATCTGACTCTCATATCCACCACATGCCTATCAAAAGCTCTAGCTGGAAGAGCATTCGTGAAAGGATCTGTCAGGTTGTCCTCTGATGCAATCTTGGCGATAGCGAATTCTCCTCACTTTACGATTTCTCGTATCAGGTGGTACTTGCGCTCTATGTGTTTACTCGCCTTATGGGCTCATGGTTCCTTCGAGTTTGCAACTATACCACTGTTATCACAAAAGATTGTGATAGATCTGGGCAAACCAGGAATCATATCCAAGGTCCATGATGATGTTCCTGAGCCATACAGCTTCCTTGGCTGCCTCTGAGGCTGCCACATATTCAGCTTCCATGGTGGAGTTCGCCACGCATTTCTGCTTAACACTCTTCCAAACAATAGATCCACCTCCTAAAGTAAACACAAACCCTGAGGTAGACTTACTCTTGTCCCTATCTGACTGGAAATCTGAGTCCATATAACCAATTGGGACTAATTGGTCTGCCCCGGTAAACCAGCATATAATCCCTAGTCCGTCTCAGGTATTTCAATATTTGCTTTACCGCAGTCCAATGTCCCTGTCCAGAGTTACTCTGATATCTACTAACCATGCTCACGGGAAAACAGATATCAGGTCTCGTACACAACATAGCATACATGAGGCTTCCTACTGCCGAAGCATAAGGAGCCACCTTCATTTCCTCTATCTCCTTTGATGTTTTCAGACACATCTCCTTGGATAGAGGAACTCCATGCCTGAAAGGTAGGAAACCCTTCTTGGAGTTTTCCATGCTAAAATGAGACAAGACATTGTCAACATATGAAGCTTGGGATAAGCACAACATCCTTTTCTGGCGATCCCTTATAACCTTGACCCCAAGGATGTGTCCCGCTTCTCCTAAGTCCTTCATATCAAACTCCTTTGATAGCCAGACCCTTGCGTCTGAAAACACTTTGACATTGTTTCCAATTAACAAATGTCATCTACGTAAAGTACAAGAAACATCACAACGTTTCCGTTACATCTTTTGTATACACATGACTCATCCAGGCTTTTAGTAAATCCATATGACTGGATTACAACATCAAAGCGGATGTTCCAAGATCTCAAAGCTTGCTTCAATCCATAAATGGATCGATTAAGCTTGCACACTAGATGCTCTTTGCTCTTTGCAATGAACCCTTCTGGATGCTGCATGTAGATGGTCTCCTCAAGACTCCCGTTAAGGAAAGTTGTCTTGACGTCCATCTGCCATACCTCATAGTCCTCATGAGCTACAATAGATAAGAGAATCCTGATCGACTTAAGCATGACTACTGGTGAAAAGGTCTCCTCATAATCGATACCTTCTTTCTGAGTGTACCCTTTCGCAACAAGTCTAGCTTTGATGGTCTCAACCTTCCTGTCTGATCCTCTCTTTCTCTTGTAAATCCACATGCATCCAATGACTTTTACACCATTGGGTGGTCCTACTAACTCCCAGACATGATTAGAATCCATAGATTGTATCTTAGAGTTCATTTCTCTTTGCTAAGAATCTGTATCCTTATCTTGGAGGGTCTCCTCATAGGTCCAGGGATCCGGTTCATGTTTACCCAAGACCTGTTAGTGATATGAGAGAAGTGTCCTAAGGCAATCGCCTTATGATTGTAATCATTTATTTTAATAAATGAATATTCACTATTTGAGTATACATGATTATTTGATTAAGATCTTAAGCTCATTTACTGAATGTCCGCAATACAATTCACAGCATGAGAGAATTTGTGACGAATTCACAACTAGTGATTATCTCTACATGTGCAATTGTGAAGTATTGAAATTGTCCCTAGTCGATGAATTGATAAATACAGACACTATCAATTCTGTTGAGACTAGCATGAGTTATTCTCTAATCAGCTGATTCTCACTGGCTGGTGACATTGAGATGTCCGGAGATAAACATGAATGCTAGTTAAGGGAACTAGTTCATTGGAGTGACTGGCCGTAAAACTTCATATGGTAGTCTACAAATAGATATGTCAGTGAAGTTCTTACTGCAGCATAAGTGCGATGTTCCTTTGACTTGCGGTGTTCAAGTCATCTTGGTCATGGAGACTTAAACTTTGACATCTTAAGCAAGCATCTCCAAGGAGGTGTGGACCCAGGATGATTGGATATAAGCCGAAGTGCCCGAAGATGTTTGAACAGCTTACAAAAGATTCACCACTCCTTGTGAGGAGATGTATACCCGAGACCTATCGTCGGATTGTTACTCGAAGCCTCTGGCCAGAGCATGACATGTTTAGAGTATAAATCTCTTAAATACAAGAGAGTAATTAGAATCCATAGGACGAGGAAACGTTACTTGGGCTAGGTGTGACGTAGTCAGCCTAGTGGGGACTGACACACATAGACCATGTCCTGAACCAAGTGGGTATAAGATGGTGAAGGGAATGGGGCACGATTCATTATAGCCGCTGAAGGATTTCAGAATCATTTCTGAGGTCAACCATTGATCTTTCAATTAATTGGGGATCATGATGTACTACTAGATGCCACTCATGATCATTCTATAATTAATTAGTTAATTATGGATGACCAACATAAATTGAAAGCCTATTTGGTCACACGCATAACGAGTAATTCGAAGGATTTAAAACGAGTTGAGAATTGGATTCTCCAATCGAGAT
The DNA here is from genome assembly GCA_024364735.1 of Boesenbergia rotunda. Lineage (NCBI taxonomy): Eukaryota > Viridiplantae > Streptophyta > Magnoliopsida > Zingiberales > Zingiberaceae > Boesenbergia > Boesenbergia rotunda. The sequence goes on along the minus strand of JAGFNQ010005198.1, from coordinate 1,161,967 downwards.
AGACTATTTTTGGTAAGTCCAAACAATAGTCAAAACTGAATTTATTTCAGACGCATCGGAAGCATAGAATGGCTAAGTCTTTTAAAGACTTAATGGGTGTATTAAATAAGTTTAATTCATTAAGGGATTTGATCCAATTGGGGTTAGATGGGCCGGCCAAGGAAGGGGGTCTCCTCTCTTCTTGTCATGGTCGGCCACCACCATAAGAGGATAAGACTATTTTGGTTTGTTTTATAAAATAGACCAAAGGTTGGTTTATTTTATAAAAGGTTATATAAATTTTATATAAATTTTTATATAATGAACCATGAGTTGGTTTGTTTAATAAAATTTATATAATGAACCAATGGTTGGTTTGTTTTATAAATTTTTATATAATGAACCAATGGTTGGTTTGTTTTATAAATTTTATATAATCATGCCAAAAGAAAGAGAGCCTTGATTATGAATTGATTGAGAAATTATTCCATAATCAAGAAGAAGAAGCTTGATCATGAGAGCCTTGATTATGGATTGATTGAGAAATTATTCCATAATCAAGGAGAGGTTTGCTTGGGAATTAAGAAACCTCTCCCTATATAAAGGACCCAAGGGATGCCATGGAAGATGATCCATCCATGAATTGCTTGGGCTCTCTCCTCTTCTTCTCTCCCTCTCTCTTGGCTGGCCATAGGCCTTCCTTCTTTCTTCTTTCCATGAGCACAAGGAGAAGCATCAAGGCGACGAAGTTCTTCCTTGCGACGATCTTCCTCTTCGGCCAACCTTGGTGGTGAGTCTTTCGATTTGATTACTCTCTCGGTTTTCGTCGTGTTCATGGAGAATCTAGTAGTTCTCGTGAACACGAAACTCGTGGCTTATTGAAGTCATCCCGACGATACTCGACGTGGATACGAATAGAGGCGAAGTTTTCAAGGGACGCTAAAGGTTGGATCTCGTCCCTGATTCCAAGTTACGCAAGGTAATTCGTAGAGTAATCTCCTTTTCTACAAAAATTTGATATTACATTATGTGAACACATTTCATGCTTAGGATATGTGTTAGAATAATTTTGAAAATTATTCATGCTTTTGTTTCCGCTGCATGTAATTATGTAACAATTACAATACGTGTCCGCGTTGGCATGCACCCGGTCCCAACAGTGGTATCAGAGCCGGTTAGTGTTCGACATAATCATATAATTATTTTGTGGAAACCTTTGTCATGATCTCAATTTTGGAAAATATTTCAATTATGGAAACTTTCCAATTATGGTAAATTTTAGATTTAGGAATTTTAAAGTTTGGAAATCCTCATGAAATTTCGCAAACTTTTGAAATATCTCTGTTTCTGAAATTTTATGATAATTGTGAAAACTTTCCATTTTTGGAATCTTTCCAATTTTGGAAATTTCCTAATTTTGGAAATTTTCCAATTTTGGAAATACGTAAGTTTTCTTTGTACTAGAAACTTACAATAATTCTGAAAACCTTTTAATTTTGGAAACTTTCCATTTATGGAAAGCTCATAATCTTGGGTACTTTCTTTTCATGAAAGTCTAGACATTTTATGGAAACATTAATTGACAATTAAATTCAAATTGGTTTTTAAATTATTAACAAAATTCTTTACTTTGGGGAGTGCCTCGGGGAGCCACCCAAATTAAAGTTAGTTGTTATAATTTAATTTCCTATTTTGAATATGAATTGTTAAAATTGATTTGGGTAGGCCTCGGGGAGCCATCCAAATTATATTATTAACAAGTTCTTTAATTGTCAAGTTTAATTTGGTTATGCCTCGGGGAGCAGGCCAAATTAGATTTACAACAAATTTCTTTTCTTTGGGGAGTGTCTCGAGGAGCCACCCAAAGTAAATAATTTGTTGTAATTAATGATCCATAAATAAAATATGTGATCAAATCTTAGAAATTTTTGAGGTGATTCTCAAACGATAATTTCCTTATTTGATTTATGAGGTGATGCTCTTACATATTGTTGTCTCCAAAATTAATTAGGAAAAATTGTTTCCTATAGAGTTTATTTCCTTAAATAAGATTTTCATGAAAATAATATGTGGTTGAATTAAGGGAATCTGTCTCTTAATTTAATAATATTTGATTTAGAGAAATCAAAGTCTTAAACATATTATTTCAGAAATTGATTATGACAATTTAGAAATTTGTTTCCCAAAACAATTCCTTGAATAAAGTGTGTAATTAGAATTAGGAAATCCGGTTCCTAATTCAATTAAATAGACTTGATAAATTAAGTCACATACATACTTTATTAAGGAAATTGTTAGAACATGATATAATTATATGTCATGAATGGATGAGACCCAAAACCCCTTACAAAATATTAAGGCAACACCTTCCATTAATATGGTTAGAACCGGAGTTTTGTTTCTCGTTTGGGTTGATGGACACATCCATGCCCGGCTTGAACCTCAACATGTTCGAACCAAGGAATTAGTTTATAATTAATATAGTTAGAGTCAGAGGTCAATCCTTAGTTTTGGTTGTTGGACACATCCAAGCCTGACTAAACAGTTGAATGAGCTCCAACCATATTAAAACTATTTTATGATTAATGGGTCAGCCTTAAGCTTGGAGCATCGATTTGTTGTGCCACAGCCAAGGTCGATGTAAAGAGAGGTGCAGTTGGGTGCTATGTATATTGTTGCATACTTGTTAATGAGTTAACAACCCAATGATTTATGAAAACATTCAATTAGTTGATAGCATAATGTGATAGTTACATATGTGTATTATGTAATCGGTATAATTACCTACCTTCATAGCTAAGAATAACTTGATGGACTCTATCCATGGTTGTTCTTATCTATGGTTGGATATCAACCTATTTTGAGATGTTCCTATGATCTCCCGAATTGATGAAAAGGGTTATTCAATTCGAAAAATAAATAGAATTTAATTAATGTATATTGATGCATTCTTTATCATTCTTCTCACATAAGCTCAATTTGTATTTCTAGGATAATCACTTGATCATGTCTTCTCTGAATTTATGTTCCATTTTGGACACCAATAAGTTGACTGGGACAAACTTCATGGACTGGCTTCGAAACCTGAGGATAGTCCTCAAGGCAGAAAAGCTTGCTTATGTCCTTGAAGAACAACTTCCCAACCATCCTCCAGAAGGTGCAACTCCAGACGAGTTAGTGGCCTATCAGAAACATGTGGCCGATTCTGAACTTGCGAGTTGCATCATGCTGGCCGCTATGGTACCTGAGCTGCAAAAGCAGCATGAGCATATGGATGCTCATACCATCATCTTCCATCTTCATGAGCTGTTTGACGAGCAGGCGAGATCCGAAAGGTTCGAGGTCTCCAGACTCTTCTTTACCTCTAAGATGCAGGAAGGCACTTCTGTCTCACAGTTTGTGTTGAAGATGTTGGGGTACATTGAGCGACTAGGCACACTCGGATTTGCAATGGATCACGAACTAAGTGTTGACTTAATTCTGCATTGTTTGCCCAAGAGTTACTCACAATTTGTGATGAACTATCGGATGAACAAGCTGGAGACTACCATTCCTGATTTGCTCAACCTGCTGAACACTATAGAGCCTTTTGTAAAGCAGGATCAGAAGACGGTACTGTTAATTGGTTCCTCAAAGAAAGGCTCTAAGAGGAAGCCCAAAGAACATAATAAGGGAAAGAAGAAAAAGGCCAAAAAGACTGAAAAGACACCAAAAGGCACTTGCCATCACTGCGGCAAGGAAGGTCACTGGCGAAGAAACTGCAAGGTTTATCTTGAGTCCTTGAAGAAGAAGGCATCTGATGCCCCATCCTCTTCAGGTATCTTCGTTATTGAATGTCACTCTATTTCCTCGTCCACCTGGGTACTTGATACTGGGTGTAGCTCACATATATGTAATGACATACAGGGGCTAAGGAATAGAAGAAGACTCGTCAAGGGAGAAGCGAATTTGCGAGTTGGAAATGGAGCAAAGATTGCTGCTGTTGCCATCGGAACATATTTGCTAAAGCTCCCTACTGGACTTGTCTTAGAATTGGATAATTGTTATTTTGTTCCTTCGTTAATAAAGAACATTGTATCTATTTCATGCTTGAATGAAAAGGGTTATCATTTAACTTTTAGTAACAATTGCTGTTACATAACTTTAAATGGTGTTCTTTATGGGACCGGAACTTTATACAATGGTATCTATACGTTAGATTTATCCGGTGACGTTTTCAATATCGAAGTTAGCAACAAACGTGCTCGAATAGATAATCAAATAGACTCCTATACGTGGCATTGTCGTCTTGGCCATGTAAGTAAGAAACGTATGACCAAATTACACCGATGTGGAATTCTGGAATCATTTGAACCCGGTTCATTTGATACACTTAAAAGGCAAGATGACCAATTTATCCTTTTCTGGAAAAGGTAAACCAGTGGGAGAATTGCTTGGTCTAATACATACTGATGTATGTGGACCAATGTCAACTCTTGCACAAGGAGGTTATAGCTACTTCATTAGCATTATCGATGATCACTCACGATTCGGGTATGTGTTCTTAATGAAACACAAATCTGAAGCTTTTGAGAAATTCAAAGAGTTCAGAAGTGAAGTAGAGAAATAGCTTGGTAAAAGTATTAAGATACTTCGATCCGATTGGGGTAGTGAATACTTGAGTCAAGAGTTTCAAGATTATCTTAGGGACAATGGGATATTGTCTCAATGGACTCCGCCATATACACCACAGCATAATGGTGTATCTGAGAGGCGTAACCGAACCTTGATGGACATGGTTAGATCTATGATGAATCATGCAACTCTTCCAAAATCCTTTTGGGGTTATGCGCTTAAGACAACTGTTTACTTACTAAACAGAGTCCCGACCAAGGTAGTCTCTACTACTCCATATGAGACGTGGAATAGTAAGAAACCTCATTTAACTCACCTTAAAATATGGGGTTGTCCTGCTTATGTAAAGCGGACTGTATCAGACAAATTGGATGCTAAGTCTGATAAATGTCTATTTATTGGATACCCTAAGGAAACGAAGGGTTACCAATTCTATCATCCCTTGGAACAAAAGGTGTTTGTTTCAAGGCATGCTGTATTTCTGGAAAAAGAATTTCTTTTACAAGAAAACAGTGGGAGTAGCATTGAACTTGAAGAAGTTCAAGAAACTCCAATAGACATTACAGAGACACCTAGTCTAGACCCACAACCAATAACTCATAATGATGAGCTATCAGTTGAACCTAAAACAACACCACTTCTTCGTAGGTCTGATAGGATACGCAATATTCCAGAGAGATACGGATTTCTCATAAGTGAATCGAACGACGTGTTACTCGTTAACAATGACGAACCTATCAGTTATGAAGAAGTTCTGATAAATTCAGAAAGGGATAAATGGCTTGAAGCCATGAAGTCGGAAATGGATTCCATGTACGAAAATCAAGTATGGGACTTGGTTAACCCGCCTGAAGGGATTAAGCCCATAGGGTGCAAGTGGGTTTTCAAGAAGAAAACCGACATGGAAGGTAATGTTGTTACCTTTAAGGCTAGATTAGTGGCAAAAGGATATCGTCAGAAACAAGGAATTGATTATGACGAAACCTATTCGCCAGTAGCTATGCTCAAATCCATTCGGATGCTCCTGGCCATAGCAGCTCATTATGATTATGAGATATGACAAATGGATGTGAAAACAGCTTTCCTTAATGGAAACCTGCTTGAGGATGTATACATGATACAACCTGAAGGTTTCACATCGGTTAATAAAACCAAAGTATGCAAGCTTCGACGATCCATATATGGACTAAAGCAAGCATCCAGGAGCTGGAACATCCGTTTTGATGAGACAATCAAAGAGTTTGATTTCTCACAAAATCCTGACGAACCTTGTGTATACAAGAAGGTTAGTGGGAGTGCAGTCGTATTCCTAGTTATATGTCATGACATTTACTTATAGGAAACGATATATCAGTCTTACAGTCAGTTAAAATTTGGTTGTCCAAAACTTTCTCCATGAAAGACCTGGGAGAAGCAACCTATATCCTTGGGATTAGAATCTATAGAGATAGATCAAAACGGTTGCTTGGTCTTTCGCAGTCTACATATATAGACCGAGTGCTAGAAAGGTTTAGCATGTCGGAATCCAAGAAAGGTTACCTTCCCATCAGGCATGGGATCAACCTTTCAAAGTCTATGTGTCCGCGCACAGAAGACGAGAGGATTTGCATGAATAAGATTCCTTATGCATCCGCGATAGGATCTATCATGTATGCTATGTTATGTACTAGGCCCGATGTATCATATGCTCTGAGCATCACAAGCAGATACTAGTCTGATCCAGGAATGGATCATTGGGCGGCTGTCAAGACAATCCTCAAGTACTTAAGAAGAACTAAGGATGTGTTCCTAATATATGGAGAAGGTGATATGATAATACGTGGATATACAGATGTCAGTTTCCAGACAGATAAGGATGACTCCAAATCTCAGTCCGGATACGTATTTATTTTGAATGGAGGTGCAGTAAGCTGGAAAAGTTCCAAGCAAGACACCGTAGCGGATTCTACCACGGAAGCGGAATATATTGCAGCAAAGGAAGCAGTCTGGATCAAGAAGTTTGTCTCAGAACTTGGTGTGGTTCCAACCATTGATGAAGCAATACCGGTTTACTGCGACAACAATGGAGCTATTGCACAAGCAAAGGAACCAAGGTCTCATCAGCGATCCAAACATGTGCTTCGCCGCTATCATCTGATCAGAGAGATTATAAGTAGGAATGATATACAAATTGAGAAAATTCCCACTGAAAGGAATTTAGCGGATCCTTTAACTAAGGCCTTGCCTCAAAGTAAGTTTGAGGGTCATGTTAGAGCCTGTGGTATTGGGTACCGTAGCGATTGACATTAGGCCAAGTGGGAGTTTGTTAGTGATATGAGAGAAGTGTCCTAAGGCAATCGCCTTATGATTGTAATCATTTATTTTAATAAATGAATATTCACTATTTGAGTATACATGATTATTTGATTAAGATCTTAAGCTCATTTACTGAATGTCCGCAATACAATTCACAGCATGAGAGAATTTGTGATGAATTCACAACTAGTGATTATCTCTACATGTGCAATTGTGAAGTATTGAAATTGTCCCTAGTCGATGAATTGATAAATACGGACACTATCAATTCTGTTGAGACTAGCATGGGTTATTCTCTAATCAGCTGATTCTCACTGGCTGGTGACATTGAGATGTCCGGAGATAAACATGAATGCTAGTTAAGGGAACTAGTTCATTGGAGTGACTGGCTGTAAAACTTCATATGGTAGTCTACATATAGATATGTCAGTGAAGTTCTTACTGCAGCTTAAGTGCGATGTTCCTTTGACTTGCGGTGTTCAAGTCATCTTGGTCATGGAGACTTATACTTTGACATCTTAAGCAAGCATCTCCAAGGAGGTGTGGACCCAGGATGATTGGGTATAAGCCGAAGTGCCCGAAGATGTTTGAACAGCCTACAAAGGATTCACCACTCCTTGTGAGGAGATGTATACCCGAGGCCTATCGTCGGATTGTTACTCGAAGCCTCTGGCCAGAGCATGACATGTTCAGAGTATGAATCTCTTAAATACATGAGAGTAATTAGAATCCATAGGACGAGGAAACGTTACTTGGGCTAGGTGTGACGTAGTCAGCCTAGTGGGGATGACACCATAGACCATGTCCTGAACCAAGTGGGTATAGGATGGTGAAGGAATGGGGCACGATTCATTATAGCTGCTGAAGGGTTTCAGAATCATTTCTGAGGTCAACCGTTGATCTTTCAATTAATTGGGGATCATGATGTATACTAGGTGCCACTCATGATCGTTCTATATTAATTAGTTAATTATGGACGACCAACATAAATTGAAAGCCTATTTGGTCACAGCATAACGAGTAATTCGAAGGATTTAAAACGAGTTGAGAATTGGATTCTCCAATCGAGATAGACTATTTTTGGTAAGTCCAAACAATAGTCAAAACTGAATTTATTTCAGACGCATCGAAGCATAGAATGGCTAAGTCTTTAAAGACTTAATGGGTGAATTAAATAAGTT